>CM046449.1:13027030-13502030 GCA_025506515.1 Flaveria trinervia | reverse complement strand
TATTTAAGGGTGAAAAACGTGTATGTGGCCTGTACGAAGGGATGAAAAGTACCACCTTGCCAAAAGGTTGATACGGCCCATATTGTACATTTTTGTGGTGAGCGTATCACATCAATCGATTTTATGTTAGTAAAAAAGGGTAAAAGGGTAATACGATCTTTGTTGTCGGGTGAAGAAAGTTGATACAACACCTATTGTAGGGCAATAATTAATTAAAGATGATATCGACCTGACTAATTGTGGTATTCTTTTGAAATGTGGTGGAGTGTGGTGTACCGACAATATTAAACATTCAAATTCATTTCTAAGACGAAAGTAAAAAATATATTTTTAATATAATTATAAAAATATAAATAAGTAATAGGTATCAATGCTCTAAAGAGGCCAAATCAGGATCCAATGAGGCGTGAAATGATGAGGTTGTTCGAAATGAAATGAAAGTTAAATGATGGAATAAATCATGAATATTCCATAGTTTAATGTATTTACGACTTATAAAAATAGTAAAAAGCTATAGCTTATCATTATATAAAGTTATGTTATAGATACATTCAGATTGATATCCTAGATACAATCCGTAAAAGCCTTTATGAGCCCCATGGATCTGTATATATCAAATCAGTCAATTCATGATTTTTACGACTCATATTGTCCATTACGACCCGTAAATGAGCCTTATGACCGTAAGTAAAATTCTGAATTTTTTACTTATTGATATTTTTAACATTTATTTCAGTCATTTATGATTTATTACTTAATAATATTTTTTGGGTTTATTTTTCGCTTTTATAAAATACTTATTTATAAGTTATATAAATAAATGTTTTAGTTGGAGCATTCAGATGACGTTGTCTATAAATTTGTAAGTGTAATCTTTATATTATTTGAAATGTTTGTAAGTGAATTATAAAAAAAACATTAGTAATTTATGTTATTAGAACATCATTCTTTCTCTTTCTCTATCTTTATATATATATATATATATATATATATATATATATTATATATATATATATATACATGTGTGTGTGTGTGGAGAGAGAAAAAAAGATTATACCAATGCCCAATATATGTATTTATAATGTATTTATATAAAGAATAATAAAATATCTTAATAATAAGGGAAATCTTATATTTTAAAATTAATTAGGTTATAATAGGGGTTATGTTATATAAACACTTATTTATGTTATTAAGATACATTATTATCTCTATCTCTCTCCATTTATCTATATGTATGTATAGAAAGAGATAGAGAGAATAAAATAAATTGGGTGTATTAATAATACATTCCTATAAAAATTTTAAGTTTAATTTTTTTACTTTTATATCTACCTTTAAAGTAAATTCTAATTCTTTATTTTTATTTTTGCTTTTATAAGATACTTACTTACAAATTTTATAAATTAATTTATATTAAACTAAAAATTACTATAACCTAACTAATTTTAAAAATTTAAAAACATTTATTGAAGAAAAGAAAAATTAAAAAAATAGAAATTTTATTTACGGTCATATGCCTTGTTACGACCCCATAAATTAAAGTCATTACGGGTCCTAATGATCAATACGGGCCGTAACATTTTATAAATTGACTGATTTGCTATTTTGTAAACCAATACGGCCCACAAGGGTTTTTACCAGCCATGAAAAAAATTCAAATAGTATATATTAATATAGTAATAGTTTAACACATTCATTTAACCGTTCAACTTTAGCTAGCTTAGAACTATAGATTAAATATACCCAATGGTAGGACTATAATACAAACAAAAGTAAACTAAAAATTGCATACTTTATTAATATATAAAATTAATTGTATATGTTTTAGTTTTAATAATTACATGAAATGTCTTTATTTAAATAATTTGCACATATATGTTTACATACATGCCTACAATTAGTCAAATAAATTTTATGTTGTTTCATTCCTGTAGCCTTCATGTTTGGATGTTTAAAATTAGATATCTAAAAGTTTTTGGATAGTAGAAATAACTATCCTTATATGAAATTTCAGATATCGGATACAAATTACAATCCAAATATTTTTCTTTTTATTTTGTTGCAATAATTAGATACATGTTATTATGAAAATAAAATAAAAAACCAAGTCCTATCATACACTAACAAGTCCCAACTTAAAATAATAAAAAATATTTAAGACTTTAAAATAAATAACAAAAAATATTTTTAAATTTTCAATGATGACGCAAGTTACCATTGATAATTACAATGGTTGTCGTCGACCTAACTATAGAATCCGCCCTGACATTAGAGCCTGGTTCTCGCTTCTAGATTCATGTGTACTGGACTTCTCTATTTCATTCTTCACTTTCAAGATTTAGTCTTTATTCCCTACCGATCATTCTTAAAAGAAGGTGTAAAAATGCAATGATTTATTAAAGTCTCAATTACTTAATGCTTTATTAATTACACATTGTCAAATTATACAATATGTATCACGTGAGGGGCACATGCCTCTCATGTAAAGCTTGTCATGTGAGGCACATATCTATTTTAACGGTAAAATTAATGTAATGATAATATACGTGTAATTAATATAGAAATAAAACATATAGTGTAATTATTAAGAGTAAAAGACGTACCGTACCTTCACAAACTATTGGCTGTAATTTAAAGGGCTGTATAAGTGCTTTGTAACGATGGAACCCACATTTTTTGGAAGAATTCGAAATGAAGTGTTCTACTGCCTACTCATTCATTTTTGTCAATCATCAACGATTAGAATTATAATAAACATCTATTGTAAAAATATATTAGTTGTTATACTTTGACATATAATAGAATGTAAAAATATATTAGTTGTTGTACTTTTATACTTTGACATATAATAGAATATGTATCGAGTTAGAGGTTAAACTTTCGTTTTTATCTGCTTATAGTTTTTCAATAAAATTTTCTTTGATGAAAATGAACTCTATTAAAAAGTAATTATAATCTAATTAGTAAATTGTTATCTATTTCTTTATTTGTTTTCTCTCATTCCTAATTATAGTACACTAGAAGTACGCTACCATGTTGCAGCGAGGGCTGTAAAATCATGTCAAGCTTTAATTTCATATGATCATTAACAACCACCATCACCGGAAAAAACTTGTATTAAAAATAAATAAAAACGGGATGTTGGACCCTGAATGGATTATACATGTCAATTCAATGGGTGAGTTGATAGTTGTTCTGCTGGATTCCCACAAGTCCAAGAAGTAATGCGAATGAAGATCCTGCACAAAAGAAAAACCAAGTATGGCTATCCGCATTTGTTAATGCGGATGGGCAAATAACAAATGTTGACAAGTATTTGTTCTTCCGCATTAACAAATGTGGAAGACCAGAAGAAATGCACACAAGATTTTGTTCATCCGCATTTGCCAATGCGGATGACAAGACAAATGCGCAAAAGTATTTGTTCATCTGCATTAACCAATGTGGATGACCAACATACTAATGCAGAAGATCAAGTAAAGAAATGCTGATCAAGTCAACTCATCCGCATTTGCCAATGGGGATGAACAAGATGTAATGTAGATCAAGACTTAGACTAGTTCTGATGTAATAGGTCAGGGGTAGTTTAGTCATTTTGTAAAAGACATCTTGTCTGCCTATAAATAGAATAGAAAACCTCGTACATGAAGCGATAGAAAATAGACAATTAGATATTTTGTATTTTCTAAGTGCATTATTACTTTTCTTGCTAAACCCTAGTAGTCATTGTAATCAATCACCTTTATTAATATATACAAAGCATTTATTAGCATTTCTTCTGCATTGAATGTTTCTTGATTGTATGATTTCGCCATTCAATCATTAACTCAATCATTATATTCGATCCTTAGTGAGAATCTCAATCTCACAACCCAGTCACTGTTTGAGGAGCAAAAAGATATGATCAGAGAGTTCTGTGAAAAAGAAAAGGAAAAGGAAGAAAAAGCAACTGATGATCATGAACAGTACACACTGAGGCTGAAAAAGTGCCTGAGGAGATTAAAAATCCTGAATCCTCTTCTGGTCTTTCACTTCAAACCTATACTAGAAAGAGAAAATATTTATCTGAAAAAGCAAAGGGCAAAAAACCAATAGTGGAAGAAGAGCATGTAAAGGAAAGTAAAAGAGATGATCCTAGAAGCTTGGCAGCTATAGCTGAATTCCTAAAAGAACATGAGCAGGCTGAGGCTCAGTTAAAGAAACAAGCTGCTTTTATTGATCTGGAAGAAGGAGAAATAAAAGGAGGATATGATGCTGAAAAGGCTGTAGATGTGGATAGTCCTGTGCAAAAAGAAAAATCTATGGATGAAATAGTGGTAAAGGCACAAGCAGATGACCTTATGATAAAAGCCATGTTTTTTATCAATCATGGGTATGATGCTGATGAAGTATATAGCATGACATATGAGGGCATGAAAGCAGAAGAAGAGAAAGTCAACAAACTGCTGGACCCCACGATTGAAATAGATTATGAAAAGTCTATTGCACCCAAAGTTCACAAGCCAAAGCTGTCTGTCATGAAGAAGCAATCTCCAACTCATGGACCTCTACATCCTGATCCTATAAAATAACTGATAGGGAAATAAAGGATTACCTCACCAGTCAAGGCTTCACTAAAAGAAAATTGGGAAACATGAAAACTAACTTACTGAGAGCTGCCACACTTAGATTAATCAATGAAAAGAAAGAAAAGCTAAAGAGGTTAGAAGAAGAAATCCTCAACAAAAGGCCAAGATCAAGAGTCTCTGCACAAGACATGCAACTTACATATAAAGTTAAGACTATCTGGCACCTATTCTTCACAAATATCCAGAGTGGTTTGTGAACCCTCCCAACTGAAACTTCAGGAAGGTTTAACCACTACTGAGATGATTAGAGGTGTATCTACTCCAAAAGGCAAGATTGAACTGAAAATCATTGCCTGGAAGTATAATAGTTCATGGAATATGTTCATGGTTAAAATAATCTCAGGGCTAGTGCAATTTTTTACAGAGTACGTTGCTCTAGTAAATGCCCTTGAGATTTATGACCTGAAAGAACTAGCTAATCTGGAACTGATCAACCATAATGCCATGTTCAGAGGGTATGAATTTGAAGGTATACTTAAAATGTTCAAGAGAACTAACAACTTCAATTCATTGAAAGCCATATGCATGAGAAAAGACAAATCATTCAAGAACCCTCTAGAGATGAAACAGACAAAACCAACAGAAGAAGTAGTGTTTCTAGAACTAAAGGTGAAACCTACAGAATAATTGAAAAGAAAAATGGTGCCTAGCACTCATTCCTCAATACCAATCTCAAATGTTTATTATGATGAGAAGACCTATGAATTGGCGACTGAGAGGAAGTGGGGAGGCAAAGAAGGTGCAGAAATCAAATTATTCAGTGGTTATGAAGTGAGACTATTGGATCAATCCTATATTCACTACATGTACACAAGGCACTTCAGAGAGATATCAAACAAATTAGGTCAAGAAGATCTACATTTCTTTCTAAAGTGCATCAAAATATTAAAGATGGCATATGATCAGATCAGTGCCAAGAGGGAGAAAAGAAAGAAGAAGACAACACCTCTACAGTTGGGCAACATTGTCAAAATAGAAGTTGATGTAGATGGTGCTCTTTTAATTCACAGGGATGGGCTATCTACAGTGTTATTTAGGAACTAGTTTCACTTAAAAAACTACCACTAGAAGCCATTCACAATATGAGCAAAATGAAGATCCATGTACTAAGTAGGGAAGGAATGCCAGAAGCTCAAGACTTTATCAACATGATAAAGGCAATTTTCAATCCAGCTCAAGAAGCACCTTTTACACCATCACAAGACCCAACACAATCATCACAACCTCAATTACTACCCAAACATTGAAGAACATAGGCTGTATAATCCTTAGAGGGAGTATTGTTGGACCCTGAAAGGATTATACATGCCAATTCAATAGGTGAGTTGATGGTTGCTCTGCTGGATTCCCACAAGTCCAAGAAGTAATGCGGATGAAGATCTGCATAGAAGAAAAACCAAGTATGGCTATCCGTATTTGTCAATGCGGAAGGCGAATAGCAAATGCTGACAAGTATTTGTTCTTCCGCATTAACAAATGCGGAAGACAAGAAGAAATGCGGACAAGATTTTGTTCATCCGCATTTGCCAATGCGGATGACCAGACAAATGCGCAGAAGTATTTGTGCATCCACATTAACCAATGCGGATGACCAACATACAAATGCGGAAGACCAAGTAAAGAAATGTTGATCAAGTCAACTCATCTGCATTTGCCAAATAGGTCTGGGGTAGTTTAGTCATTTTGTGAAAGACATCTAGTCTGCCTATAATTAGAATAGAAAACTCGTACATGAAGTGACAAAAAATAGACAATTAGAATATTTTGTATTCTCTAGGTGCATTATTACTTTTCTAGCTAAACCCTAGCAGACATTGTAATCAATCACCTTTATTAATATATACAAAGCATTTATGAGTATTTCTTCTGCATTGAATGTTTCTTGATTGTATGATTCCGCCATTCAATCATTAACTCAATCATTATATTCGATCCTTAGTGAGAATCTCAATCTCACAACCCAGTCACGGGAAAAATAAACCGAATAAAAAGTGGAGGTAAAAACATTGAACCCCAAACGTAATCGTAGAATATTAAAACCAACTAAGTCGATCAAGAAACGCGCATTGTGACGGAGACCTTGAACTGAAAAAATAAACGTAAAAATGTTGAACCACACGCACACGTTGCGACGTGTTAAATTGTAATATTTTAAACTAGTACATAAAACGAAAGATTTGTAAAAGATGATAACTCTATACAATCAAAGTTGAAATTGAAGAATTATGGGGGTTTCATTGTAAAAGAAGTAAAAATATTGGGTTGAAGATAAACATTTAAAAGAAACAAAAATGGGTACAATTTATGAAACTTAAAGTACAACTCATAATGCACAAAACACTTGGTAATTCAAACTTAAAATTTAAACCAAAACATAAAACGAAAAATTTGTAAAAGATGAAAACTATATGCAACCAAAGTTGAAAATAAAGAATTGTAAGGATTTAGTTGTAAAAGAAGTAAAAGTAGTGGGTTTAAAGTAAAAATTTAAAAGAAATAAAAATGGGTACAATCTATATAACCTAAAATACAACTCATAATGTACAAAACACTTGGTAATCTCTATATCTATATATATTAATAAATGAAAGGATGTTTTGCTACTGTTGAATTCGATCTGCCCAAGATACATATTAAATTGATGTGGCTAGTGTGATATGATCCAAGTCGGGTCATACCCAATAACAGGCTAGACAAAACCTGCAATATTTATTTATTGATTTGATCAGTTAAATAAATAACAACACCAAAGGGTTTAGAAAATTATTTTCTAAAATAGATGCACTTAAGAAATTAATAAATAAGATGGGTTATTTATTAATTCTGAGAGATTACTTTATAATTGTTACTTAATGGTTAATTAACATTTATAAAATGAAGCAATATAATGGCATATAAGATGTTACAAATTAATTAACTTAGGTTTTAATTAATCATATGTTAATGCTAGTTGGGTGTACAAAATAATATGTAAATGTTACATATTATATTTTGTAATTCTAATAAAACAAATTGGACTAATAAAACAAAAGGGAAGCCACCCATTGGTGGCAGCATTTGCTCGGCCCAAGGGGCTGCCTTAGAGGCCAGCCATTTTGCTTTAACTAATCATTTTTGGCACCCACAAGAAACATACATGCAAACCATTCAATCTCTCTCAAAAGTGTGCAATAGATCTACCTCTATTCTTCTTTCTTGTTCACGGAAGTATCAAGAAGAACAAGGCTGGATTTTCTTTCAGCTTTAAAAGTGTTTTAAGCTGAAAGTTGGTGTTGCAAGATCCTAGCATCAAAGGTTTTTCGTTTGTGGCTTGGGGTACAACTTTCTTGAGGTCTTCTAGTTTGAAGATTCAGCCACAAGTTCATCCTTTTATCTGAACAACTTTGATTTCCAGCAGCTCCAAAGGTTGTAATTTCACCATCTTATGTTCTTTTCATGTATGCACTTTCGTATATTGATCCATGGTTTGGGGTTGCTTATTAAATGGGTTTAATAACCATCTTATTAACATGTTTTAAAACTTCAAAATCCGCTGCGTTTTCATAAAACAAGGTTATATGAGCTTTGATAAACTTGTTAAATCCCCTACAGCTACATGGCTTGATTTTAGCTATTACATTGCCACGTGGCATTATTTTCAAAACATAAAAGCCACGTGTCAGTTTGTCGTTTAAATAATAACTAGGGCGATAATTAAGACAATAATTTAAATTTACATTTAAAATTGATATGTATTGTTTTTTCTAAATTTAGTATCAATCTTATTTTATTTTTTAAAATTTAGTATTGGTAATGTTTTGTCTTATAATAATGTTGATAATTAATTAAAGCAATAATTTAAAAGTCATATGTAATTATATTTCCTAAACTTAGTATCAATCTTATTTCAACTATTTAAAATTTACTATTGATTACTTTTGGAATAAACCTAAATTAAGTATTGATCATTGCTATTAATAATAACTATATATCAACTTTAATTTTAAATTTAAATGTCACATGACATATTCCTAGCATACAATTTTCATATGATTATTAACAATATGATTTTAAAATAAGATATTTAAATAATATTTAATGTCTAATTAAGTAAGATTCTAAAATTTACGTATTAAAATAGAATTTTAAAAAAACTTTCAATTTCAAACTCAATCTGCAATTCATTACGTGGGTCACAAATTTTAAATTCTAATGGTAACAATGAAATAAAGATATTTGTAAAAGTATCATTTTTAGAATGTTTAGGTTTTTAAATGTTTCTAAAAAACTTTTGATTGTCTAAAATGTCTCTCTTAAAACTTTTTGATTTTATAAATGTACTTTTTAAATCATTATAGTCTTTCTTAAAAATCATTCGGTTTTTTAGATGTAACTTTTATTCATTTTCTAAATATTTTTAAGACTATTTCTTATTGAATGTTTTAAAATATTAAAAATGTTGTTTGATAATGAATTTTTTGAAAAAGATTTATAAATAATTGATTGGTTGATAAAGATGCTGTAAAAAATAATGGTTCAAGAAAAAAATTTAGAAAACCAAGTAGTTTTATAAAAACGTTTAGAATATCAAATGGTTTTAAGAACAATATGTTGAAAACGGATGGTTAAACACGTTAAAAAGCAAACATTTAATAAAATATGTTATTAAAAATATATCCATGTATTAGACGTAATTTATTATATAATAAACATATTAATAATGAAATATTAAAAAATAAAATTTTTCTAAAAACAAGAATATAAAGCTTTCCTAAATCAAATAATACTATAGGTTAAATAGCAAGTTAAATGAATGGTCGATGCAGATAAAATGTTACTATTTTATTTTTAATATTTTAATTGTTGACTAACAAAATTTGAGACCATAGATGAGAAAGTTAGAATGAAATATTAGAAGTCATTTATGACTACCTTGTTTATTAAATAATGGGATAAAGGTCACCTAACCAATATTTAAATATAACGTTGGATTCTAAAATTTATTTATTAATAGTCGAGACATTAAGGGTATTAATAAATGAGATATACAATTATACCAACGATTACTAAAATGGACTTTGTAAAATCTTGTAGATGGCCGACAACAACAACGCTAATAATGATGTTCCTAACCAAAACAACCAATCCCTTAGGGCGATCCTTCAAAGGGATCGTCTAACACCTAACAACTTCATGGATTGGTACCGCAACTTGAGAATTGTTCTCAAGCAAGAAAGGCGGGCCTACATTCTTGATGATCCCATTCCCGATGAACCTAACGAGGAGGATGTGGAGGCCTATAATGATTGGGTTAAATATGTGGAAGACTCCGTCCAAGTCTCTTGCTTAATGTTAGCAAGTATGACACCCGAACTCCAAAAGGAGTATGAGCTCCATGGAGCCTATGACATGATCACTCAGTTGCGGGAAACGTTCCAGCAACAAGCTAGAGTGGAGCGTTTCGAAACGGTTCGAGGGCTTCATGCATGTCGGATGGAAGAATCCTAAACAGTTTCATCTTATTCTTAAGATGAAAAGCCACATCGACCGCCTTCAAAGGCTAAATTGTCCTGTCTCAAAGGAATTGGCCACGAATTTGATCCTTAATGGCCTAACTAAAAGGTTTGAGGCATTCGTCATGAATTACAACATGAATGGATGGGACAAGACCATAAATGAACTTCATTCGATGCTCAAATCAGCTGAGGCGGGATGGGTAAAAGGGTTTTACCCGTTCTCACCATTAATGAAGGTGGGAGAAGGAGAAGGTCTCTACCCCCTCCTAAGGCAACTGTTGCCAAAGGAAAAGGGCACTCAAAGGGAAAAGGGAAGATGGTTGTTAGGGCGGAACCTCCGAAGCCCAAGGAGAAGAAGCAAAAGGTTGCTGTTAACGACCCATGCTTTAAATGTGGGAGATAGGGCATTGGATGAGAAATTGTCCAATCTATCTCAAAGAGTTGAAAGAAAAGAGGGATGCCGGGCAAACCTCAGGTATAATTTACATGATACATGTTGAGCTAAATGTTATTTCTTTAACACATGGGTATTAGATACCGGATGTGGAACTCACATTTGCAATTTATTGCAGGGGTTCAAAAGAAATGAGCATTATGCAAAAGGGGAAATAAGTCTCTTCATGGGCAATGGTGCAAAGGTTCAAGTTGAAGCCCAAGGAGACTACATTTTGAAGCTTCCAAGTGGCTTGGAAGTTATTTTAAACAATGTATTATATGCTTAGCTTGACTAGGAACATAATTTCTGTTTCCCGTTTAAGACAATATGATTATGATTTCAAGTGTTGTTGACAATGATATTCATGTTTCTTGAATCATGTATTTTATTTTAAGGCTATACCATGTAATGGTATTTATGAATTGGTTCATGAAAACGTACAATATGATAGCTCAATATACCAAGCAACCATCAAAAGACTCAAATTAGATTTGAGTGATACCTACCTTGGCATTGCCGTCTTGGTCATATAAACAAGAAACGTATACAAACACTTCAAAAGAATGGTCTTAAAAACAAATGAATGTGATTCATTTGATGTATGTGAATCTTGTTTACAAGGAAAAATGACTAAGGCACCCTTTAGTGGAACTAACGAAAGGGCAAAAGATTATTAGGTATCATACATTCGGATGTATGTGGTCCTTTTAAGCCAATGACTAGGAATGGTGAAAGATACTTCATTACCTTTACCGAAGATTATAGTCGCTATGGGTACGTGTACTTATTAAGGCACAAAGATGAAGCTTTTGAAATGTTCAAAATCTTCAAGAATGAAATGGAAAATCAACTCAACAAGTCAATTAAAATTCTCCGCACCGATAGAGGTGGTGAATACCTAAGTGATGTTTTTCAAGATCATCTTAGGAGTTGTGGGATTGTCTCACAACTCACTCCACGTGGAACACCACAACATAATGGTGTGTCTGAGAGGAGGAATCGAACCTTATTGGATATGGTTCGATCTATGATGGCTAGAAGCACATTACCTCTATCATTCTGGGGTTTCGCTTTGCTCTCCGCGGCCCGTATTCTGAATATCGCCCCAACCAAAAAGGTGGAAAAGACGCTTTTTGAGATATGGCATGGAAGAGTTCCATTGCTATCGTACTTAAGGGTCTGGGGTTGTGAGGCTTATGTTAAGACTCCCACCCCAAACAAATTAGATGTCCGATCCACCAAGTGTATCTTTGTTGGATATCCTAGAGATTCTATGGGATATTATTTCTATGACCCACTGGAACAAAAGGTGTTTATTGCCAGAAAGGGTGAGTTCTTAGAAACAAAGTTTCTTATGGAAGGAACTGGCAGTAGAACAGTGGATCTTGAGGAGGATCAAGAAACACAGCCCGGTGCACGTTTGGTTGAAACTAGCACTCAACGTGAGGATGTTGAGGATGATCAAGCGGTTGATCGATACACACAAAACGTTCGCAGAAGTGGTAGAACTAGTAATCCACCTGACAGATACAGATTTTTCATGGATGGATGCTATGTGGTCGATTCAGATGAACCAACCACATATCATGATGCAGTGTCCAATTTGGATTGTGACAAATGGCTTGAGGCCATGAACGTTGAAATGCAATCTATGTATGACAATCAAGTTTGGGAACTTGTTGTGCCACCTCTTAATTCCAAAATAGTTGGAAGTAAGTGGGTTTTCAAGAAGAAAACTGATATGCATGGAAACTTGGATACTTACAAAGCTAGACTTGTAGCAAAGGTTTGACTCAAACTCAAGGGGTTGATTATGATGAAACCTTCTCACCTGTTGCAATGCTTAAGTCTATAAGGATATTGTTTGCCATAGCAGCTCATTATGATTATGAGATTTGGCAAATGGATGTCAAAACCGCTTTCCTAAATGGATATCTTGAGGAAGATGTCTATATGGTTCAGCCTGAAGGTTTTGTCGATCCAAAATATCCTAATAAAGTATGCAAGTTAATGAAATCAATCAATGGATTGAAACAAGCATCAAGAAGTTGGAATCACTGTTTTGATGATGAAGTAAAGAAATTTGGCTTCATCAAAAACGCTGATGAGGCTTGCGTGTATAAGAAGGCTAGTGGGAGCACAATAACCTTCCTAGTATTATATGTTGATGACATACTACTGTTTGGAAACGACATTCCAACCATGGAAGGTGTAAAAACCTGGCTTGGAAGTTGTTTTTCCATCAAGGATCTTGGTGAAGCCGCCTATATTCTCGAAATAAAGATCTATAGGGATAGATCAAGACGGCTAATTGGTTTGAATCAAAGTGCATACATTGACAAAATCTTGAAAAGGTTCAAGATGGAAAACTCTAAGAAAGGTACTGTACCTATTCAGAGAGGGACAATATTGAGTACGACTCAATGTCCAAGCTCAAAGGAAGAGCAAAATAGAATGAAGGCAATCCCATATGCATCTGCTATAGGATCCATCATGTATGCAATGATATGCACTAGACCAGACGTGTCATGCGCTTTAAGCATGACAAGTAGATACCAGCAAAATCCTGGTGATAGTCATTGGATGGCTGTCAAGAACATTCTAAAGTACCTAAGGAGGACTAAGGACATGTTCTTGATCTACGGGTCTGGTGAAGAGGAACTCGTTGTAAAAGGTTACACGGATGCGAGTTTCCAAACCGATCGTGATGATTCACGATCTCAATCGGGGTACATCTTTATTCTGAATGGGGGAGCTGTTTCTTGGAAAAGCTCAAAGCAAGAAGTCGTAGCGTTGTCCACTACAGAGTCAGAATACGTCGCCGCTTCAATGGCAGCACAGGAAGCTGCATGGCTGAAGAAATTCATAGCCGATCTAGGGGTAGTCCCTTCCATTCAGGATCCCCTAGAGATCTTTTGTGACAACGAGGGTGCGATTGCTCAAATCAAGGAACCTCGTGCTCATCAAAAGACTCGGCACATTGAACGGAGATTCAACTACATAAGGGATGAAGTTGAAAAAGGAAAGATATGTATTCGCAAAGTCCACACTGATAAAACGTTGCGGATCCACTCACAAAGCTCCTTGAAAAGGCAAAGCATGAAGTTCATGTTTGTGCCATGGGACTTAGATATTCTAGTGACTGGGTTTGATGTTGTATTTTGTATTTGGATATTGGAACTAATGTTATTTGACTTAATTATATGGTTATAATTTCATTTGTTCTTCTATTTTAGCATGTTTAAATCCGTGAATAAATGAATTATTCTCAACGTCCGTAGTCGATCATACTTGTGGGAACAACCATGAATGTAAGACTATAATGAACTTGGATTGGTTGATATTCATAAGGTATGAATATAGAGCAAGAGGTTGCTACCAAAGGTTCATTGATGTCTATGGGATATAGATATTGGACTGACCCGCTCTCAATTATTTTCGCATGGAATCTTTCTGATTAGTCATAAGAGATTTTGAGTAAAGGCGAATATCATTGTATCCTCAGACCTGAGATACATATTGGGTCTTGATATTCACCAAGTATTGTACTTTGACTTAGTCCTTTGCTGTTCTGAAAAGGCAGTACATAAGGCTGAGTTCAGGTATGACATGAGGTGATTGTAAGAGACGTATGTAGTCAAGATGGAATTTGTTCCTCTTATTCGTTGAGAGTTAGATGTCTAAGGCCTGTTAAAGTTAAATCATCAGAGAATGACAATTCTGTGTCTCTTGGATTTAACATGACATCTGTAACAAAAGGATACATGATTGATTCACCTAAAACATATTCAAGTAAGGTACTTGAAAGGGATGATGTTATTGAATGGCACTTAGTCATATACATTAGGGGTAGCAAACCGTTGCTAGGCGTCATTTGCTGCTTGCATCAATCTTCTATGAATCTTGTGCAAGTGGGAGATTGTTGAATTCAATCTGCCCAAGATACATATTAAATTGATGTGGCTAGTGTGATATGATCCAAGTCGGGTCATACCCAATAACAGGCTAGACAAACACCTGCAATATTTATTTATTGATTTGATCAGTTAAATAAATACAACACCAAAGGGTTTAGAAAATTGTTTTCTAAAATAGATGCACTTAAGAAATTAATAAATAAGATGGGTTTATTTATTAATTCTGAGAGATTACTTTATAATTGTTACTTAATAGTTAATTAACATTTATAAAATGATGCAATATAATGGCATATAAGATGTTACAAATTAATTAACTTAGGTTTTAATTATCATATGTTAATGCTAGTTGGGTGTACAAAATAATATGTAAATGTTACATATTATATTTTGTAATTCTAATAAAACAAATTGGATTAATAAAACAAAAGGGAAGCCACCCATTGGTGGCAGCATTTGCTCGGCCCAAGGGGCTGCCTTAGAGGCCAGCCATTTTGCTTTAACTAATCATTTTTGGCACCCACAAGCAACATACATGGAAACCATTCAATCTCTCTCAAAAGTGTGCAATAGATCTACCTCTATTCTTCTTTCTTGTTCACGGAAGTATCAAGAAGAACAAGGCTGGATTTTCTTTCAGCTTTAAAAGTGTTTTAAGCTGAAAGTTGGTGTTGCAATATCCTAGCATCAAAGGTTTTTCGTTTGTGGCTTGGGGTATAACCTTCTTGATGTCTTCTAGTTTGAAGATTCAGCCACAAGGTCATCCTTTTATCTGAACAACTTCGATTTCCAGCAGCTCCAAAGGTTGTAATTTCACCATCTTATGTTCTTTTCATTGTATGCACTTTCGTATATTGATCCATGGTTTGGGGTTGCTTATTAAATGGGTTAATAACCATCTTATTAACATGTTTTAAAACATCAAAATCCGCTGCGTTTTCATATAAACAAGGTTATATGAGCTTTGATAAACTTGTTAAATCCCCTACAGCTACATGGCTTGATTTTAGCTATTACATTGCCACGTGGCATTATTTTCAAAACATAAAAGCCACGTGTCAGTTTGTCGTTTAAATAATAACTAGGGCGATAATTAAGACAATAATTTAAATTTACATTTAAAATTGATATGTATTTGTTTTTTCTAAATTTAGTATCAATCTTATTTTATTTTTTTAAAATTTAGTATTGGTAATGTTTTGTCTTATAATAATGTTGATAATTAATTAAAGCAATAATTTAAAAGTCATATGTAATTATATTTCCTAAACTTAGTATCAATCTTATTTCAACTATTTAAAATTTACTATTGATTACTTTTGGAATAAACCTAAATTAAGTATTGATCATTGTTATTTAATAATAACTATATATCAACTTCAATTTTAAATTTAAATGTCACATGACATATTCCTAGCATACAATTTTCATATGATATTTATTAACAATATGATTTTAAAATAAGATATTTAAATAATATTTAATGTCTAATTAAGTAAGATTCTAAAATTTACGTATTAAAATAGAATTTTAAAAAAACTTTAAATTTCAAACTCAATCTGCAATTCATTATGTGGGTCACAAATTTTAAATTCTAATGGTAACAATCAAATAAAGATATTTGTAAAAGTATCATTTTTAGAATGTTTAGGTTTTTAAATGTTTCTAAAAAACTTTTGATTGTCTAAAATGTCTCTCTTAAAACTTTTTGATTTTATAAAGGTACTTTTTAAATCATTATAGTCTTTCTTAAAAATCATTCGGTTTTTTAGATGTAACTTTTATTCATTTTCTAAATATTTTTAACACTATTTCTTTATTGAATGTTTTAAAATATTAAAAATGTTGTTTGATAATGAATTTTTTGAAAAAGATTTATAAATAAGTGATTGGTTGATAAAGATGCTGTAAAAAATAATGGTTCAAGAAAAAAATTTAGAAAACCAAGTAGTTTTATAAAAATGTTTAGAATATCAAATGGTTTTAAGAACAATATGTTGAAAACGGATGGTTTAAACACGTTAAAAAGCAAACATTTAATAAAATATGTTATTAAAAATATATCCATTTATTAGACGTAATTTATTATATAATAAACATATTAATAATGAAATATTAAAAAATTAAAATTTTTCTAAAAACAAGAATATAAAGCTTTCCTAAATCAAAATAATGCTATAGGTTAAATAGCAAGTTAAATGAATGGTCGATGCAGATAAAATGTTACTATTTTATTTTTAATATTATTAATTGTTGACTAACAAAATTTGAGACCATAGATGAGAAAGTTAGAATGAAATATTAGAGATCATATTCATAATTTTTGAACATTAAAGACAAACCCCAAAAGTTTTGCAAAACATAAAAACCATGCGTGTAGTTTACTCTATTTTAAATATAACTTTTTCAACCCCGTGTGATACACGGGTGTGAAGTCGATTGGATCGATAAACATCCGAGCATGTTCTTGACGGAAGGATAAACAAACAACACAAACCAAGAGACAATCAATAATACGAACTATAAATGAATGGTTTCATTAATAAAACCTATCGATTACAAGCTCATTACAATATAAGAATCAATACTCTTGGCAAGGGGAAGATTGAGCATGATCTCCCCTCTCATCCGGCAGCCCTAGGCTCCCGAGCACACTCTTTCTAAAACCCTTAATCTCTCTACACATTGAAACTGGTATATATAGGCCTCGACCCATATTAGATGCGACTGGGCCCATTCGTGAAATTGGACCATACGTATGGTTCAATCGTACGACTGGACCATACTTATGGTTCAGTCTTACGAATGTCCCAATCGCATCTCTCAGTCGCACGCACAACTGCGTCTCATTCGCATATGCTCCTGCGAATGACCCAGTTTCATGTGTTTACATCATATCAGGTGTATAACATTAAGCCTAGACTATTCGACAAGCGACGGACACACTATATATGACTATATATGCTCCAACAAATTCCCCCTTGGACGTTCCTTGCGAATAGTAGATAACACCTCTTATAATCTTGAGTCAATCTTTTCTCTAGTTGCCCATAGAATCAAACCAAAACCATATTAGCCAACGTTGTCAATCCGTCAATTTACTACACTGTCCCTAAAAATGAATTTAGGCACAACAACTTTCGTTTACTTTGTAGAACACCATCATAGCAGCAAGATTCCTCATATGACTGATTTTTCCAGATAATGACATGAACAGTTTTCCATTGCTTCAATCTTCACACAGGCTAACCTGATTAACATCACCACCTGCAGAAATTCCCCCTCACATTCAGCATAACCCAATATATAGACATTGTGCTCTCCTGGCGTCTTCACACGGTGTATTGGGCAAAAGGTTGAAGGTTCCAATCCACAGCTGACAATATCAAACAAATCAACATGCACGTAGATTCATCATCAAAAACCTGCTCACATCATCACTTTCTGATTGCGTCTTCAATTTCTCTATACATGGATTCCCCCTAAGAATGAGAATCCTCTCTATGTGGATAAATATAACTTGATTGACCCATAAGTAATCAGATGCTCTTGACTACCCCACAAATTCAGCACCAACTGCTGACATCTTCTCTTCTCTCTTTCGTGTTCCAATTACAATCACCTATTCTGGAAGTCTGACGAATAATGGGGTATACATCGACTAAATTGACAAAAGAACCTCAGGGCGAATATGCTTTGCTCATCTTCAAATCTGTGCAAGAAGCTGTTCCAGACTCTTTTTTTGGTCTGGAACAAATGTGGATGAGTCAATGCGGATGGCTCATTCGTGCGATTGAACATACGACTGGTCCAGTCGTACGAATGGTCCATTCGCATGGTCCAGTCGTACGAATGGTCTATTCGCATGGGCCAGTCGCATGAATGGGTCTGCACGCAAATTTTCAGATCTGCTGCCGCTAGGGCTGCCCAAAACCTAATCTGACGAATTTAACATGAACCAAAACAAATTAGGCATCATCAGATTCGAAAGGGTGATAGGAACATGGTTTTAAATTGGATTTTTACATAGAAGCAACACACGTAACAAGATCTGAGCAAAACACGAAGAACACGAAGTGGGTTTAACGTTAAAATCTGAAATTTGATCCAAAAATCAAGAGCTCGGGTTGCTAGAATGATTGTTAGATCATTCCAGTAGTAACCTGGCTCTGATACCAATTGTGAAGTCGGTTGGATCGATAAACATCCGAGCATGTTCTTGACAGAAGGATAAACAAACAGCACAAACCAAGAGACAATCAATAATACGAACTATAATTGAATGATTTCATTGATAAAACCTAACGATTACAAGCTCATTACAACATAAAAATCAAGAATCTTGGCAAGGGGAAGATCGAGCATGATCTCCCCTCTCATCGGTCAGCCCTAAGCTCCCGGGCACACTCTCTCTAAAACCCTTAATCTCTCTACACATTGAAACTGGTATATATAGGCTTCTGCCCTCATTAGATGCGACTGGGCCCATTCGTGCGATTGGACCATGCGTATGGTTCAATCGTACGACTAGACCATACTTATGGTTCAGTCTTACAAATGTCCCAATCGCATCTCTCAATCTCACGACTGGTCCATTAGCATGGCTCAGTCGTACGACTGAGTCTTATTCGCATATGCTCCTGTGAATGACCCAGTTCCATCTGTTTACAACATATCAGGTGTATAACATTAAGCCTAGACTATTCGACAAGCGACAGACACACTATATATGACTATATATGCTCCAACAACGGGTGGTTAGGCTAGTTAGTATTATATATAACTAGTGAAACTCAGCTCCTCCATGCAATGTAACAAAAAATTAATATAAAAAGAAAAACAAGATAAGAAACATATAATTGAATTAAAACCATAAACATAAAAGTCATGAATTACAAAACTACCTTGTATAAGAAGGTTAAAGTTGATATTAAAGCATATAGATGATATAAGATATTTAAATCTTTGTTATTATCAGCTATTGTCTAGTATTCTTATTATTTCTTAGATTTTTGAAAATTTTTTATCCTTCGGAAGATATGCTTTTATCTTCGGAAGAAAATCATGCCTTCAAAACAAACAACTGTCTAAGAAATTTACCTTCGGAAGAAATTTCGGAATATCTTCCAAAGCTTAATACTTGTCTGAGACACTTATATGTTTTTAAGGACCATTCTCTTCCAAAGAAAATTAACTCTCGGAAGTTTTGTTCCTCTGGACAAAACATTCAAGTCTTAATTTTCTTCTGAAGCAAAATTTTAACAACTCTTAGGAAAATCTTCCGAAGTCATTTTAGCTTCAGAAGCTTTTTCATTAAAACTTCCGAGGATAATTTACCTTCGGAAGCTTTTTGACTTCCAAGAAAATTACTTTTTGAGCAAAAGTAAACTACTTTTTCAGAGGTTGGACCGACATCCAGATTTCAAAGTTTATCCTCTTTCATTAAACTTTATCTGAAATCCTTTTTCACATATAAACCCAACGGTTTCCACCTCTTTCTACCAACTTCTTTCCTCCAGACCTAAAAACCCCAAATTTCTCTCTGAAATTTCCTTCTTTCTTCTTTCTTCATCCTTAAGCTTCCTCAAAATGGCTAACCTTAACCGCATAAATGATCCAAACTTTTCCATGCAGTTACACAGGCAACAAAACCAAGTTGCTCCGTTACACTCTAAGAAAGATCCTCATTTCTTAGAGGTTTGCCGATTTTTAACTCTATCCAACTACTTCACCTCCCTAACCATTGATCCTACTCTTTATGAGGATCAACTGCTAGAATTTTGAAAGACCTGCCAAGAGGTCGTCATGGATGGGGAGAAGGCACTGTCTGCCACAATGTAGGGGAGAACAGTCTTCATCACTCTGGCCATCATCAACATGCATCTTCAGCTAGATGATGAAGAAGGGGAGGTGTTCTTTCCCAAAGAAGCTGTTAACCATTCCTTTACGTAGATGGGCTATGAGGGTTCTATTAAGACCTTTAGGAAAGGGAAGGTCTCATCCCAAAGGAAAATCCTTCCTCCATGTAGTTATCCACAGCTTATCAAACAAGCATGGTGGATGGGACCAGATTCTTGAGGATCTCTCCTTCATTGTTCATAGGATTGTTCAGGGAGTGAGTTTAGGTACTCTTAGTTTCTTTACACTAATCTGCTTGCAAACTTGGACTCCTTAGAGTACTATATGTTCCCTAGATACGTTCAATACATTCTTAACTATGAATTGGGCTCCCAACTAAGGGGAACATGTAATACTCTTAAATTAGGACAAATAAAGCCCAACATCTTTAAAATACTAAGAAAGCCCACTATTGGCTTCTATGGGGTAGAAACAACCATGTCCTAAAAATGTTTGAGCTCATTGCTCAAGGTGACAACCTAGCAGCACCAGCTAGTGTTGAACCCACACCTTCTACATTCCAACCACCTCAATAGCCACAAATCACCCTCATCTACCAAAGAAAACACAAACGAACCCCTCCATAGACTATTCAGTCTATGCAGGTCCCCATATACTCACCCACACAGGAAGAAATTGACATTAGAGCTTCCACTTTTCCTGAGGAGCATACCACTCCCATTCCTTTGATAATCAGTGCTGAGGTTCCTCATGCTCAGCCTGCTGAGCTCATAAGCTCAAATGCCTTAAGCCATCACTCTGAGTCTCAACACTCAAGTGATCAACCTTTAGGGGACAGTTACCATCCTCAGCCTTTGGACTTAAACCAACCAATCCCCAACCTTGACTTCTATACTGATGAAGATCTAGGTTCTAGTGAGTACGATGATTCTCTTTTTTTCACCTACTCAAAGAGATGAGTGCTCCTTAGTCTCCTACTTCTAGCCCACATTAGTCACCTACTACTAAGGTGGATACTTCTGAACATGTTCAGGATGTCCATATGGAAGAGGCTCTCACTTTTGAAAGTGATTCCATCATTAAGACCTCAACCATGGTAACTTAGCCCAGTGACATCTCAACTGAGGCTGGCAGTGACCAGAGGAAATCCAGCAGCCAAGAACCTGAAGCTGGTGGTGAGAGAGAGGACTCTAGTCCAGTCTTCTCATCCCCCAATGATTCTTCTGATGAATATAAAAGGAATTTAAGACTAAAGGTGCAAAAACTGTCTAAAACATGCACCTGTTCAGTCTCCAAGGTCAGTCACCTTGAATCTCAAGTGACTACCTTGCAAAATAGGGTCAATGATCAGCAACTTGAGATTTCTTATCTTAAGCAAAAACTAGCTGGGAGACCTTTAAGAGGAGCTCAACCAGGAACACAAGAACCTGTGGATGTGATTGACCTAACTCCTAATTCACCTAAGAAACATGGTGATGCTACCAAAAAGGGGGAGAAAGTCATTACAATCATAGAACCTGGGAGTTCTTCAGAGAATGTGGACATTGAGGACTCACCATCCTCACTTACAATTGTGCACACATAACAACTTCCTCAAGTTCACATTAATGTGGAATCCATAGACTCCTTCATACATAGTCTGTTTGAGGAAGGAATACCAAGGGCTATGTCATCTCCACCAACTTCAAATCACATCATTGGGTGGAGGTATGACAACAATAGAAGAGCCCTCATCATTCTTAGAGTTCAAGGGCAGCAAGAGGTCTTTAATTTTCAGACCTTGAACTTCTATGAAGGTTTGGATCTAGTCAAATGCAACTTGTAAATCAAATCCAATCAAGAAAAGCAGATAGGTTGGCTCAAAGAATCCAAGACAGGATCACGGCAGAGTTTAGCTTCAGAAGGAGACTAAGGCAATCAAGTAATGCCATTGGTCAACTGGATGTTAAGGCAGGCCCTAAGATTAGTTTCAAAGGGGAAACCTTGACTAAAGGCCCAGTGGTAGAACCTAAGAGCCCTGTCTTATCATCATCAACTCTGCGTAGATTCATACCATTATTGAGACACCTGCTGGTGAAGGTGCTTCTCAACCTCTCTCTAGCCAGAGCTTGGATGCTACATCAAGCAATGAAGGCCTGTGAATGAAGGCCTATGAGTGACAAAGGGAAAAGAAAGATGACATCTAAGCAGATTGAGGAGGAGGAGAGAGAGGAAAAATAAGCTAAAAGGAGAAAGTTCATCTTCTGGGTCTGCAAGACTCATGGAAACTGCTATCAAGGCTGCCCCCAGACTAAACACTCAGGATGATGAGTTAACGGCAGTCAAGATCAACTACTTGCAGACCAGGAACTATGACATTGATAATATCATTCTCTCCCCTTAGAGGAGTTAAATGAACTGGTTGACAGAGAAAGGTCAAAGGAGAAGAAAGAGCAGAAGATGTTGAGCTACTCGTACAAATGAAAGAAGAAAAAAGAAAGAAAAGGTTATATAAGCGTGTGCCCACTCTCTCCCAAGTTCAAGAAAGTCCTACACATGAGGATCTGGTTCAACAAGAACCTCAAATAGACAAAGAAGAAGACATGATCAAGATGATCAACTACCTAAGTGCCACATGCCTCTTTTAGGCAGATGTACTTCTTCCCTTATCCTATGACTATGTTAAGTTTGAGTATCTCAAGCAACTTGAACTTGAGATAGTCAAGGAAAGAAAGACTACCAAAAGGAAACTAAGGGAAGAAGCTGCTAAGTCAGGAGCCATCATCCAGAAGAGCAATGAAGAAGTCTGCAGAGAGGCAGAGGATGATGAGCTTCTTGAAGCTGTATGGATTCTCCGGAAGGAGACTTGGCCCTATGTCTCTATCCACTATGGATGAGCATATAAGGGTAATTAAGCAGAAGATCAAGAGTGGAGAGCTTATTGACTTACACTCCCTCCATTTCAAGCTCCACCTGAAGTGGAGGTTAAGGTTGAACAACCAAAGACAACACAACCTAAACCTCCTATTGAATCTCAGCAAGCTTCATCTTTTGATCCACAACAGGGTCAGACTCCCTCTCCTTTTAAACTTGTGAGAGAGGAAGACCCAACTGAGAAAGACAAAGAAGATCAATCAGGTGCTGCAGGCCAGTCTTCTCAGTTAAAAGGAACAAAGATAAAGTAAAGGATGGCTTCAAAGCCATAGCCAAAGAAGAAGAAAGATACACCCTTTTCTGAACCTCAGGATGAGTCAGAACATCCTGAGGATGTGCAGCTAGAGGATGCTACATCAACTCCCAATCAAGCAGGTCCTCTAGCATTAGGAAGACCCATCTTATCCGGGACATACACTAAAAATCTAGAAATATGGCATGTCATTAGAGATCAAGACATTGAGGATGTCTACACATGGCAGGGCATGTTCAATCTGCCTCTGCATCATCTCTTTGATATGAGAAGACATTTTGAGAGTCTAAGTGATCCTGATCATCTTATGAAGAAGGGATGGTCATCATCATAATAAGGACTATTGATATCTGAAGTCTTCAAAATCTTTTGGTAGCATCAGCCTAGGGGAGTTTGTAAGGAATACATGTTAAGGCTAATGCAAATCAAACACTTCAAGTCTGCTGCACGTTGCACAAGTACATTGAAGAAGAATGCTTTAGAAGTTTCACACATGCAACATAATTATTCTAAGTGTGAAATCTTTCAAAGCCAAGACAAATATCTTTTGAAGCCAAGATGAAGTCTTCCAAAGCTTTAGAGACAAAGTCTTGCGAAGCCAACACTAGAAGACAGATTTCTTCCGAAGAATTTTAGTATACATGCTTTATCTAATGTACTTTATATAAAGCTGGACCCCTTTCCACTGCAACTCTGTAAAGTCAGCAACTTGCATGAGTTGGTGAAAAGGTCCATGCTTTAAGTAACTGTACATTGAGGTCTTGAGTCTGTAACTTTCTACTTCATGTATTTTATCCTTTTTGTAATATATTAGGATGTGAGCTATGGCATGTCATAGTCACAAGTCAAAAGGCAATCTACCTTTTGACTCTACAATGATTTGTGTTGTGTCTAGTCAATTGTATATGGCTGGCCTTCAAAGAATGACAGGTTGTAGGATGTAGTATATGTATCTCAAGTACTTCTAACTTTCCTTTATGCTTTGTAAAACTTGTAAAAGAACTGGAGAATGCAATATACTACACTTTTAAAACCATCTCCTTATGTATTTTGCTATCTTGTTTTGTCTCTTATTTACTTGTGTTCTTTGTATCATCTATTGTGATAATCCAGTCTCACTGTTTGATTAGTTAAATTAATCTCCTCTTTGTGTTGTTGTGTTGTAAGTGACCACCCTTTACCAGTCCTGCAACCTCATCAATCACCCATTCACCAATAACCTCAATCATCCTAACCATAATCTTAAGCCAGTCAAAATACCTAACCAGTCTCTCTTATCCACCCTCTATCACCAAATCAACCACAAACACCCTAGTCACAATTAATAGCCAGCCAAGACACTCAGCCAATCTCTACACTTCTTTATCAATCATATGAGAGTGTGTATACTAAACCCATCTTTGTCACTTAGTCTCTAAACTCAGTTCACACCAGTGAGACTGAGTTCATTTCTCAAGCCAACACCATCCCAATATCACAGTCCAACTCTCAAAATCCAGTTACCTCCAATCAAACTAAACCTTTAGTGCTCAACATAAATCTTGAACAAGAACGTCATCAAGATAAACCCATTCAAGCTGAAGAGGCATGCTCTAGCTCAGCAAGTGTGGCTCATACTAAAGATCATTATGATGAGATTACTGATCAACAACAAGAAAGGGAAGAAGGAGAAAACTATTTGGATATGATTGCCTATCATGAAGATGAGTTAAGTGAAGACGACATCCCTGTAAGTAAAAGCTATTTGGTGGCTGAATACAACAAGCTTGTTGTCAAGTCCAACAATAGAAAACAAAGAATTCAGGAGCTAAAAAGGATGATGAAAGAAAAAGATGATCAGCTTATGAAGCAGGATTCTAATCTGAAAAGATTAAGAGAAAATATGCAACAAAACAATGAAGTCATTGATGCTCTGCTTGAGCTTGTTGAAGAACAAAAAGAGTCAATTGCTCATCAGAAGACTGATATAGAAAAGCTTGTGTTGGAAAGCAACCAAGCTAACAAGATCTTATAAGAACAACAGGCTCAGCTACAAAGAAAGGATGAAGAGATTGATGGGATGAAGATGAAAATAAGTGCCATGGAATCAATGGCTGCCACTACATCAACACAACCAAAAGAACCCGCAGCATCCTCTAAGCAACTTATTATGTACTCCAGGAAGAGGAAGTACTTCGGGTATATAAAGAAACAGGTAATCCATGTTGAAGATTCACCTAAAAGGTTAAGGCATACATCTTCAGACCACACTCCTTCAGTAAATGTTTCAACATCAAAGCCAGTTACTCATGATGAAGCTGAGAGTGATGCTGAATGAAAAGAGATGACTAAAGAAGAAACTAACAAAGAACAAGAAGAATCAAAGGCTGATGATCTTCTGACAACAAAAGACATAATGGAAGAGAGGCCTGAATCAACTGTGTTTATGACCCTCATCAATCATGGGTTTCCATATGACATGGTTAAAAGGATGAATCTGACTGAAATGAAGGATCTGCTAAAAGAGTTTGAGCTTTCCAGATTCATAATTCCAAATTGTGACTATGAAGCATTCACAACTTTTCAAGCCGTTCAGAAAATGAAGAAAGATCTAGGCTACTGTGATACAATAAAGCCTAGCAAGTACAATATGGTATGTTGGCTACAGGGTCACAACTACAAGGCACATGAGCTCAAAGGATGAAATGTTGGTGAACTGAGAAGAATGATGGAACATGTAATGATGGTTGAGCTTGATACCGGAGTCAGATTCAGGACTGAAGCACCAATGTATAATGCTAAGCAACAAAGCATACTCCATACTAATCCTACAACTGTTGAACCTAAAGATCAGCACAAAGGGAAAGATAAACTAATCAGAGAACCACAAGCACTCATACCTAGCAAAATATGGCCATTGGGTAAAACAATCAGAGAGATTACAGAGTCAAAGTCTACCCTGATATGTTAGGACCGTGTACGTATGGAGTACTAACTGATAATGCGTGAAACCAGATCAAATAGTGCGGAATCCTATTTGATTGGCGATCTAATCAGTGAGAACATAGTTCAGTTCAATCTAACGATTAAAGAAAGGTTAAGAACATTTAGAACAAGATCAACTGCGAACTATGAAGTTAGAACAGGTTCTCTGGAGTCTCTAGACGGCTAGGGTACGAATATGAGTCGAAATTCCTAAAGTGTTCTGTTTTTTCACGAATTAAGTGGTATTTTATGTTAGGGTTTGTCAATCGTACGTCTGAACCATTAGCATGGTTCAGTCGTGTGACTGAATCATGCGATTGATTCATACGCATGACTGAAGGTTCAGTCGTGCGACTGAGTCAATCTTATGTCTCAATCATGCGACTAATCCAGTCTCCTAGTTCAGTAGTGCGACTGGTCTATTAGCATGAAGTATTCATACGTATGGTCCATTAGCATGGTCCATTCGCATGAAGACTTCATACGATTAAGTTTGAACATGTTTCTCAATCATTATTGACTAAGAACTATCCATACAACTACAAACCTATATAGTTAGTTCAATATACTTTATTACATAATAAACAATGAAACATTAAACATTATAAGCATTAATCACATATTGTATTTCATTCAACTCATTTTACATTAGTGTCTGACATTCTTCATTAACTCCTCAAATTTCTTGTACTTCTCCTCTCTAGTAACTCCTGCATGTATCTCAAATGCAAAACAGAGTCGTATAACGTTCTGGAAGTGGAGGGCTTGTACAATATCTTGCGCATTATAGAATAGTGGTCACTTGTATAATGTATAGAAATCTTTTTCAGATAAGTTAGTTAGCCACATAGGTTCAAATACCCGGATAGTTTCCATTTTGCCCTATCTTTGTAAAACTATGACTGCTTGGCCTATTCTCCAATCATAATACCACCATTTGAAGTGTGGAGTGAAGTCCTGTGGCATTTCCCGTAAGGGAATCTTGGACATTGTGCATGGAGGACTCTACTTCAGATTACCTTATGCTTTCCAGAAATGGGATCCACTTTAGACCTTCGGATGTACCTCTTCAGTTGTTGAGGTCTGAAGTTTACCTATCTAGTTTGGTATTCCTTCTTTAGTGCAGCCTCAAACCAGCCTGACATTTTTCTAGCATCGGCATATAGCAGGTTTAAGTGTGCCAGTTGGTTGAGCTCAAAACCAGGGAGAATCTTCAGATTATGTGGGAATTTGAAGTACTCTATCCCTTTCTCCCTCTTAACGACATAAACATTAAGATCCTCAAAATACGCCCACGTAATAATCTTGCCCGACACCTTTAGATGTTTCTTGACCTTGTAGAGTTGGTGTAGGCATTTGGCTTTTGAGTAGTGCGTTGGGCTCGTATCTCAGCAAAACAAGCTACCCATTCAACCTTCTTTATATCAACATCAGCGTCTGAGGCTTGGGCTTGGCTTTCATTCTTTTCAGTTTCCTTTTCCATCTCATCCAGTTTGTCGAATGTAGCACTACCGGGAGTGTCAACCAAGTTGGGTATCTCCATTTCATCTACGTCGTTTAGCTCATCGTCAGTTGTCACATCAAAAGTAGGAGCATCTTTGACCAGCTCATCTGGATTTAGCCTGAACATCTCCGCTAGTTGCTCATCAGTCAGGTCGTGTTTGATTTCTCCTTCTTCGGGAGTGTAGCTCACCGACCTTCTAACAATCCCTTGCAAATCAAGAATCATTGTGAATTGAGATTTGATTTGCTGAAGGGAGCAATATCATATTCATCTTGCTAAGATGTTTGATCTTCTTGATTTAAAAATGTAACAATCAACCATTAGTAATTAATCAAGACATTTAAATATTAAATATATATAAACATTAATTACAGAACTATAATACAAGATTCAAGTACAAAAGTTTTCAAATACATAAACATCTAGTCATTACTTTTGTCTTTATAAGTCAACTCTTTAACAGCAGGGGCTGAGGATGATGCTTCTTGGTCTTGTGCTCTTTTTGTCCTCCTTTCTTGACCTTAAGCTGAGGCTGATGCGACTGCATCACCTTCTTTATCATCATCTCCTCTCTTCTTTCCCCTTGACCCTTCATCATCACTGTCATCTTCGTCATCAGACTCATCATCTTCACCATCATCATCATCATCATCATCACCTTCTCTGATCTTCAGAGGCTCATCTTTTGATCCTTTCAGTCTGAGCATGATCTTCTTATTCTTTGCCTCCAATTCCTCAATCCTCTTAACCGATTGATCATTCTACTCCTGGAGTTGGGAAATCTGCTATGCTTGAGCAGCATTGAGCTCCACAAGCTAACTTAGCTGTGTTGCTTTTTGCTCATTAGCAGCTACCAGCTTTAGCACCATCCGGTTTAGTGTAGCCAGCTATTCCTCTACCCCAATGAAGGGTAGAGCGGGTCATGTGGTGAAGGTAGTGTGGGTTGATGGACCTGCTTGGTGGCTGGTGGTGGTAGTGGTGGATGTGGTGAATATGGGTGGTGGGATAGGAGTGGATGGTGAAGGGGTGGCTGTAGTAGTGGTGGTTAGGAGTGTGGTAGTAGTGGTAAGGGGTGTGGTAGTGGTGGTGGTAGTTTTAGTGGATGTGGTAGATATGGTGGTGGCTATGGCAGTAGTGGTGGCTGTGACAGTGGTGGTAGATGGGGTCAAAGTAAATCTAGGCCTCGTACCCTTTTTGCCATAAGGGTGAGCCATCCTCTTTTTCCTGGAGGTCTTAGAGATAGAGGCTCCCCCTTGGCTGCTGGGCTGGTCCGGGGTGTAAGATGGATCAGTATCAGCAGTAACAGCATCCCAGACTCACCCTGGCATCTACCAACCGCCCTGAGCCCTCTCTCAGTGGCCACTACCCGGCTTTCCACCATCCGTACCAATGGCTCCTCGTCTGACTCCTCCTCCTCATCCAGCTGGAAGTCAGGGTGGATTGGAGCCGGCTCGGATCCACCCGGACCCTCACCTCTTGGACCATCACCGTGGTCATCATCGTCAGAGTCATTGGAGGGTAGAACAATAGGCTCAGAATCTGAGTCACTGTCGTCGTGATGCCACTTCCTCCTAGCTGGCGCCACATAATCCTCCCGGGCCAGATGCCCAAATAGTCTCCTTACCGGGGGCTTCACCTACTTGCCCCGGTATAACTTCATCCTCCCGAGGGTGGTGTCATCCATGACCTCAAGTGTGATCGTATTATCACTCTCCTTAGGCAGCGAAGGAAGCTTCTAGTCTATAATCATCTGAAGGAATCAGGGGTACATGCAGAAGCCTTCCTTGCCTTTTGCCTTTATATTCTCAACCCAGTAAGTGAAGATCATCCGTGAGAAACTGAATGGATGGTTCAGTACTAGAGCTACGTAAGCATTCTGGATTTGGTTTGACATCTCATCAAAGCCTCCCTTCCTCGAGGCTATGCACTTGAGCAGCACATGGGTTAAGTACTTGAACTGGGGGCACAGGTTGCTCTTGTTGAGCACACTTGCGTTTATGTCCCCAGCGTACTTATCCTGAAGAAAATTTCCTCAAACTGTCAGTGGATGCAGCCTGGTTGGGCACTCACCATCTTCTCCCAACTCTAACAACCTCCTTAGATCTTCCTCGCTGATCTCAATCTCCTCACCAAATATGGAACTCCAAATATGATGCGGTTTAGCAGACCTGTCTACTATAGCGCTTTCCCAGAAAGCCTGCGGAATCGATCGATATGGTGTGCACATGGTAGATATGGCCTTGAAGATCCTCGATCTCTGTATGAAGGCAATAATCCCAGCAAATCAGAAGCATTCTGGGAGGTGACGTCAAGATGCGCACAAAGGTTATGCTTTGTGCTCATAGTCCATCTACTCCCCATGTTTCTATTACACAAGAAACATAAACATTAGATTTTGTGTAAGTGAATGACATTTGCATTTAATGGACTTGAATCATTCTATTCTGTCATGCGAATGGACAGTGCGACTGAGTCTTAGTCATGCGAATGGACAGTGCGACTGAGTCTTAGTCATGCGAATGAGCTCAGTCATGCGAATGAGCCTGCGACTTAGCTGAGTCGAATGTTGTTCTATGGGGTTGAACCAGTCATGCGACTGAATTCATACGCATGTTTCATTCGTGCAATTGAGTCATTCACCCATTTAAATTGTGCGATTGATGTTCATTAGTGTGTCCATTCACATATGTCTCTATACGGCGCTGTAGAATAGGTTCTTGGTCTATACTTGATGTTAAACGTTTAGGTTAGACTCATTTGACACGCAATCAATCAAACGAACACTTAGTACTAAATAATCGACGATTAAGTCCATGTTAGTGGTTTCTTCTGAAGGTTTTGTCTAGGTTTAGTTTTCACCCAATTAGGTAATTAGGGCTTGATTAAACTGAGCATTTAGGTCGATTTTAGTCTCGCATTACATGCAGAAACAAAGCGTAATCGTTAGGTCACAAACAGGAAGCTAAATCACGGATATGAAATTTGGGCAGAGTAACCTTGCTTTCGTGCGATTTAAGTGCGATTTAGGGGGTGATGAATATCTGCGACCGACTCCCCTCTATTTATACTAGGCTTTCCTTTAGTCGTGCACTGAACCTATTCGCACTCTTGATTCGTGCGACTGAGGCTCAGTCGTGCGACTAGCTCAATCGGTCATATTCAGTCATGCGACTAAGTTTCAGTTGTTCGACTGACTCATTTGGTCACCTCTATTCGTGCGATTGGTTCATTCTGGTGATCCAATTGTATGGATTGAGCCATGCTTATGGTCCAATCATACGTCTGATCTATTTGTGTGGTTCAGTCGTGCGATTGGGGTCATACGTATGATCCAATCGTGCGACTGGTCCATACTTATGGTCCAGTCATGCGAATGGCTCATAATTATGAGTTTCACCTTATGACCTTTCAAACACTTAGCCTTTTAACTATAAATAAAACGTTACGATCGATGATCATCTCAGACATGATCCTTTTAACTTTGAAAACTGTTGATCACCTTAGACATGATCCTTTTAACAAAGCTGTTGATCACCTCAGACGTGATCCTTTTAATCATAAAGAACCGATTGGTCACCTCAGACGTGACTTCTTTTAAGTGAGTGTTTCATAGATTGAGTTCCGATGCATAGTCCGAGTTTTATCTACTAAATGACTAAAAATTATTAAATAAAACAACTAGAAAATTTAAAAAACGAAATTAAGACATAATTTTGTATTTTGATTTGAGATGGATTTTAAACCTATTAGAGTAATTCTAATCGATTTTACTTCCAAGATAGCACAGCTTCAATTTTATTTTATCATCTCTGGTACGATTCATTTTGGAATCATACAGGTATATCATAATCACTTGGGACATTTTAATAAACAATATTGATGCTAGATCCTTGTTTTCACTGAAAGTTAATAGCAATTTTAGGAAATCATACTAGAGCCATAAGATGCATACAATGATTTTGACTTTCAAGAACTGTAGCTCACGATGATTGTCATTATACTTGTCCTCTTAAATCCATACACAAATTTTTGACACACATTGGTGATGATTTAAGGTTTAATTATTTCAACAAGCATTTGTGGATCCCATGCTTATATGGTAATCAATGTTCCTCAGGAGATTTTTGAGTGGTCTACGGGTATTTTTCAAGAACAAACTATTCTAAGAGCTTTCAAAGAGATGCCAAGCCTCAGGTCAGTGCCATCGCACAGTAGAGAGGCACAAACAACAATGAATGCTAGAATATTTTGGTTATGCTTATCCTCTGGTCAATGCTACCGCACAACAGAGAGGCACACAACCTATCTTTTTATTTGAGCAATTATATTCTTTTTGCACATATTGCACTGACAATATACGTTATTAGCTTGATTGCATTTTGCATTTTTCATGTGCTTTGCTCATATTTTATGGTCGTCCGCATACATTTGTGACTTTTATTTTGCTCTTCACCCCTTATTGGAACAACGCTGATTGTGTTAACCAGGGATAAGATAGGAACCCACAGCCAGTTGAACAGCTTAGTTTGAGCTTGAAACCACCAATGAGGTCGATTTATCTATTGTGTTGAATTTACTGACACATCATATAATGAACTAGCAGCCTCTATGTCTACTTTCTCTATGTTACCTTGGTAGCCTAGTAGTTTTACTATCATTTTCTTTCTTTTGCTTAGAATTTTCAGACATAAACTTTGAATTTTGCATCTTAATCAGTTAAAGCTTTTGAAGTCCCAAATAATCTATTCCCTGTGTACTATCATTTTCCAAATACGTTGAACTAGTATCACAGATTTGATTTCTTTCCTTTTAGCTAAGCTATCCTCCTCCCTTGGGTTTTAAGTAATTAAATAAAACAACTAATTTAATACTAATCTAACCTATTATCCCTCTAAAATTTTAAAACCACATGATCCTTAATTGGATTGTTATTTACTGGTCTACATTTAGCATTTAACAAGATCTCATGTGGTGGTGGAACCACTTTGTAACCCAACCCCTCCCCGTTATTTCGTTCTTTCACTAAGTGTTGAACTATTTGAGAAGAACCGGTCCAACTATGCAATTTTTGTTTTAATGAGTTGACTTCGACTTCTAAAACTACCTTTTCTTTCTTAGTTTCTTCCAGTGAGTTTAAATAGAACTTTATGTCATGGCTTGATTAAAAGCAACAACTTGGTTTCCCTTAATTGTTTATTTAAAAGTTATATTTTCTCTTTATAACTGTGCTCACTTTGTTTTAAAATCCGATTAGCTTATGTGCACAGTTGTAAGTCATTTATTAAGCTATCATTGTGTTGTAATAACCTAGCAAATTTTAAATCTATGCTTTCTCTAAATTTGTTACATTCATTACAAGCATGATTTTCAAAGAGTTGGTCTTTGGTACTTACCTATGAAGATTCGGTTGAATCAGTCATCAACGCAGAGTTTGACTCTTCAGATGCTGGAGATTCTGAACATGTCGTTCTGAGATCTTCTTCAATCAGGTGATTGACCACATTCACACTATCTTCATTAGCTGACATCACTAGTTCAACTACGATATCACCTTCACTTGCAGTGTCATCATCCAAACCCTCGACATTGGCAATGTTCGATTCACCCGGAGACACAAAACTAAAGGTCCAATCCTGTCCTTCATCACCTTAAGCAGTCAAGGCCTTTGTCTCTTTGCTTGACAAGGTAGCTCCACTCGTCTGTTTGTCTTGACGGTTAAAAGACGAGATTGGATTCCCGTTACCTGTCTTCTTGGGCTTTACACATTCACGTTTGAAATGCCCCTTTTCTCCACAGTTAAAACAGGTAACTGTGGTTTTGTCGAAACCAAAGGTAGTATCTTTTGCGGCTATCAAGTTCTGTTCAGTCTTCTTTACAAACTTTTTCACTCTTCTGACAGCACTCGCCAAAGCCCATATAATATCCATTCTTTCTAGTTCATTCTCGTCGACCTTCTCGTAATCTTCATATGCCAGATGGCAATTTCCGATCTTTCCAGCAACCAGACCATCATAAGAATGAACAACCATTGCTAGAAGGTCCATATGCTCCTTTTCAACCTCCATAGTAATATTTCCAAGATTCTCGGTCTTCAACATCGTAGCATTTGCTGTAGGTGCAATATATTGGGTACTAGATGACCCTGATGTTTCAGATCCTGAAGCTGTGGTTTGAGAAGGAGCGGTTGAACTAGACACAAACATTGTTTGAAGAGGTGCTCCTGAACTGGTTGAAGTGGGAGAGGAGTTATAAAGTGAAGGATTCTGGTCATAGGATCCTTTCGGTGACCTATACTTCATCCTTAGTTCCTCCTCCCTCAATTTCAGGATGAAGTCGTTTATGTCTAATTTTGGCAGTATATTGTTATGTCTCAAGTTAGACACAAACGAGTCCCACTTCTCTGCCAAACCATCACAAAAGCTTGACACTTTGTTTCCATTGATGTTATGACCCCATGAGTGTGCAACTCACTCATTAGATGGTAGAACCTGTCTATGACATCATCCAAGCTTTCTTTCCCCATCTAAGAGAAGTTATCAACCTCCTTCTTCAAAGCCTTTGCCTTTAGAGCTTTCAACGTTGCATTCCCGTCGTATCGTTTCTCCAAAGCTTCCCATAACTTCTTTTCCTGTTTGTTCTTAGAAAACTGATGGAATATGTCTTTTGGTATTGACTGAGTCAACAGGGCATACACCTTCTCTTCAGCTTTGTACTTTGCCTTCTGGCTATCAGTCATACCTCCCAAGGTTAATTTAACACCATCAGCACCAACCGACATACTATAACCTGTCTAAATAGATTCCCAAAGGTTGGGATCAACTCCACTAAGATAGATCTCAAATCGTTGCTTCTATTATGGGTAATCATCTAACATTATAAGTTTAGATGGTTTATTATGATTCCCAATCTCATTTTCCAGAAGCAAGGTTCTGGATCTGTAAGTCTCTACCAACAATAAACACAGAGAATTGATCTTCCATCTCTTTAACTTTGAACTTTAGAACTCAACTGATTCACTTGTGCGAATGGACAGATGCAAATGAGTCACTCGTGCGATTGGACTAATACGGATGAGTCAATCGTGTGATTGGACAAATGCGGATGGCCAATGCGGATGACTCAGTCGTGCGTATGAAAGGTGCGAATGAATTCAATCGTGCGATTGGATTCGGTCGTGCGTATGGAGTGTGTGATTGGAGATGAACGAATGAAGATGTTCAGCCGTACGAATGGATGAGCGACTGAGTTCAATCGTGCGAATGAAAGGTGCGATTGAGTTCAGTCGTGCGATTAAGCCAATCGTGCGACTGAAGGCTGTTGTTTTTGAGAATTCAAAGGTTTTTGACACTTTGACACAAGAACACGATTTTTCAAGAAACCTAATCTGCCGTATGCTGAAAAACGTAAACTTTTAGACCTGGAGACGTCGAAAACACTATTTTACTAAAAAAACGGTGACTCCTTTGAATGAAAAACGTGGTTTTTGCACCGAAACTAATTGAATCACATGCAAAATCAAGAGCCAAAGCTCTGATACCATTTGTTAGGACCGTATACGTACGGAGTACTAACTGATAATGCATGAAACCAGATCAAATAGTGCGGAATCCTATTTGATTTGGCGATCCAATGAGTGAGAACATAGTTCAGATCAATCTAACGATTAAAGAAACTTGAAGAACGTTTAGAACAAGATCAACTGCGAACTACGAAGTTGGAACAGGTTCTCTAGAGTCTCTGGACGGCTAGGGTACGAATATGAGTCGAAATTCTTGAAGTGTTCTGTTTTTCATGAATTAGGTGGTATTTATAGGTTAGGGTTTGTCAATTATACGACTAAACCATTAGCATGTGTTGGGATTCAACAATGGAATAAACTGAAGCTTACCAAATCATAATTACATCCAACTGAAGATCTCATTGTACAAGTTCAGAGACCAAGTTGATTACAACAAAACAAGACAATTCAACATGACAAAGTCAACATCAAGACAATTAGAAAGTCAAAATTAGGTCATGTTGTAATATTAGTATAAATAGACCCCCTAGTGCATTTATGCAAGTGTGGCTTTTGTGTGTGTGTTTCTCATGGTGTGAATCACCATCCAAGGAGAAAACCTCTCCTTTGGGTGAGTTTGATTTCACCAGCCATCAATGATTCTCATTGTAACTTGTTTATCAACATCAATGAAATCATAATATTATTATTATCCATCTCTTTGTTCTTTGATTCACACACGTCCACCCATCTTAATTTGATTTCTAGATCTGAACTAGATGAATCCTAAGATCCAAGCTCAATGAATCTGAGACATTGATTTAGCAGCATGGTTCAGTCGTGTGACTGAATCATGCGATTGATTCATACACACGACTGAAGGTTCAGTCGTGCGACTGAGTCAATCTTATGTCTCAATTGTGCGACTGATCTAGTCTCCTGGTTCATTCGTGCGACTGGTCTATTAGCATGAAGTATTCATGCGTATAGTCCATTAGCATGGTCCATTCGCATGAAGATTTCATACGATTAAGTTTGAACACGTTTCTCAATCATTATTGACTAAGAACTATGAAAACAACCACAAACCTATATCGTTAGTTCAATATACATTATTACATAATAAACAATATAATATTAAACATTATAAGCATCAATCACATATTGTATTTCATTCAACTCATTCATTACATATGTGTAAGACATGACAGACATTTTACGTTAAGCTCCTAAACTAGGTACATATGTACCAACATGATAGAACTGTTTGACCACATCACAAGCCCCAACTCTGTGGAAGACAACATGATTATGGCCTGGAAGTATGATCAAGAATGGGACTGTGCAATTATTAAGAGAACATCTAGAAGAATTCAATACTTCCATGATGTAGTATCTGTATTGTGTCTAACTGAAAGTGACATCAAAGATCTGCAAAGTTTAATTACTCTAACTATCTAATTCACCCAAAGGAAGAGACTTCTTTATGCTGGTGGGAAAGTTAAAGACAAAATTCAAAGCTGATGTGATAAAAGAAGCCAAAAGAGAGGATGACGAGCACAGAAGAATATTAGAAAGGATGAAAAGATCAAGCACCAACTCCTCCATATTAGTTGACAATGAATTCTTAAGGAGGGTTGGTTATACTAATATGAAACCAACAGCCATAAAAGTCATTGCAGGAAATCAATACACTATTCCCATAACTAAGTGGGGATATGTTGAAAAAACAAAATAAATGGTGCTACTGAGGAATGCTGATAGAAAGAAAGGTGACAAGATAAGAATCTTCGACCCAGTAGAGATCAAACTGCTCCACCCAAGCTACACATCATACTTACATGATAAATTCTTCCTAAAGCTGTCTGATGAAAGAGCATAGAATGATTTATGCTTATATATTCATTTGATACAAGTGGTGGATAAACTACATGGAAAAGCATACAAGAGAAGAATGTATAATGTTGGGCTTTTGAAAGGAGTTAACACTAAAGAAGTCTTAGAACTACGAGTCTCAAAAGAAGATGAGTTGGAAATTGTTAACAATCAATGTGTTATGGAAACCCTTACAACAGAAGAAGATATTTTGGGACTGAATTTTGAGACACTTCAAAGGATATGTAGAATGGTGATCAAGTACAAATACGATGATCAAAAGGATGCAATATCTTATTTTAACAAGAAAATAGTGTCAAGATTAAAGGAGCTTTCAGCATTGAAGGGATGATTACAAGTGTCTAAGCCTAAAGGGGAGTATTGTTAGATCTAGGAATTATAGGTCTAGATCATTTTGTATAGGCTTAGAACTTTAATCAATATTTGTATTGAACAATTGTAAATCATTATTATGCTTTATATATATAGGTTAACCCATATGTGTATTGATCTATGTATGATTGCAGCTACAAACATTATACTTAGTCAATTTCTGAAATTGACTAAGTGTAAGAAACATCTACAGATGAACACTTTTTGTTCTTCCGTAGATATGTTTCTCACAAAATCAATTATTCGAAGAGCTCCTGCGGATAACAAACCAACACTGAAGTCAGAAAAAAGTACCTTTGGAAGAACAAAGTGCCTTAGGAAGAACAAAGTACCTTCGGAAGAACAAGACTCCTGTGGAAGAACAAACATCTATGGAAGACCATATTCCTCGGAGTCCAAACACTTGTATTTTGTTCCTAATAATATAAGTGTTACAAGTCAACAAGCCAACAAGTCAACATGACAGTTGTGCGAATCCCAAGAGATCCGGTGTTTCTTTAACAGAAACACACGTTTCTATAAATATGGATCCTAGGTTTCACATCAATGGACGACGACTACGACAAGTAGACACATGATCACAAACAACCAAACATCAAATCACGCAAACACAAACCCTGGCAACCATCACATCAACATTAATACATTCAAACCAATTTTGTTTCATTCATTGTTTATTCATCTGTAATCATTAACAACTTTAATGAAATACATTTGAATTAACTATTTTTGTTTGATCATAAATTGTGTTCTTATTACTGTGTTCGTCTTAGTAATTAATCATTATTGGTGATACTAGATTATTAAAAACAATTAAACAAATTTAATGTTGATTCCGAAAACATTGACTTCATTAAAAAATTAACACTGATAATTGTTGATTGCGATCCTTGGATTCACAATTTTCAAATTAAAAATATATATAATTTAATAAATACAAAACCTATTTTTTTTATTAAAACACACTTTTTAAGAATAGTTTTTTTATAAAATACATAATACAACAAACTTTTTCTTTAATAATCATTTTTCTTAAAATAAAATATTTAAAATCATAATTTTTTTGTAAAACAAAGTTTACGAAAAATACATTATTGCTTATTTACTTAAAGTAGCTATTTATACATACTTATAATCATATTTTATCTTTAAGCATGATTTTATAATGCATAAATTTTGATTTCTAATTATTAATATTTTTTATTCATTCCGTGTAATACACGGGATCTAAACTAGTTTAAGTATATTTTAGCCATAAATAGTCAATAACCTAACCCCACTATAATATAGTTAACACTTAAGCCATTTTGATCCGCTTAAACTCCAATCATGTCATTTTCATCCATTTTGATCTGTTTTGACCCATTTAATCGGAAACTTAGATATTTTAAGCATATTTTGGCCATAAATAGTCAATATAACTTAAATCCACTATGATACATTTAACACTTAAGACATTCTGACCCGTTTAAACTAAAATAATGTCATTTTTATTCATTTTGATCCGTTTAAACTAAAATATAAATAATCTAAACCTATTTTAACAATAAAGAGTCAAATCAACCTAAACCTACTATGTACGATTACCTGTGTAAATGACTGAGGTGTATGATTATTTAAGGGCAAAAAAACGTTGATGCCACTAGAGGGTCAAAAGGTAGTACAAACCAAGAACTTGATGCCACTAACATCAAGGGTTAAAAGGGTAATACATTCCATCTTGTAGAGCAAAAAAAGTTGACACTATCACATACTGTAAGGTAAAAAAGTTGATATTAACCTATATTGATTATGACGTCCATATAAAAATAGGCGAAGCTTGCTGTACCGATAACCTTGCCCATTTAAATTAACTTTCAAGAGCAAAAGTTAGGATACATTTAGGGGTAAAGATAGTGGGGTTGTTAGAAAGGAAAGAACAAAAGTGTTTTGTTTCTCTTTAAACTCAAAAGATCGAATAAATCATGACTATTCCATAATTTAGTTTATTAATGGTTTATAATAAAGCATATTCCATAATTACTCATATCTATACAAAAAATAATATATCAATATAGAAATGGATCCATTTTTAACCTTATTTACGAGCCAACTTTAGGCAGCTTGTAAACAACAAATTAAATTTATCCTCTTGATAGGACTATAGATACGAACAATTGGCCGTCACTTAAAGAGCTGTATATGATGATTTGTTAAACGGAAGTGTGGAACCCCTGTATATTGTTTGGAAGTTTTTATGGGGTGTGCTTCTCATTCCTTATTTGTCGTTTATAAACGATTGTAATCTAAACATTTTCTTTTTGTAATGTTATAGTTATTACTTTGACACATACTAGAACTAAGTTAGTATTCTGTGTATCATAGGAGTTAAATAAATAAAATATTAAATATTTTATGATAAAAAATTATTAATTATAAAATCATAATTAAAAATAATAGATGATTAAAGTTACATTAACTACCTAATTATAAGTAATGACTAAAAATAATAAAACAATAATAAAATGTCCTTTAAACTTTTGTACTTTGGTGTCTTTTATTACCAAATTAAAGTATTGTTTTTAAATCAAATAGTTTTAAGAAAATATCATTTGATAAAAGAGTTTTATTATAACTCTGAATTTTAAATATTATGGTTCATAAAAATTTATTTTCTAAAAGCACTGCTTTTTAGATATTTGTATTTTTAAAAAAGTTTAATAATTTAGAAAAAATTCTTATGTTATACAAAACATTGTTTGTTTAGATATTTGCATTTATAAAAAGATATCTTTCTTAATTTAGTAAAAAACAATTTTAATCTAAAAATAATTAAATAATATAATTGGTAGTTAATGTAATATTTAATAGGAGAGAGAGAAACATGAAAAATAAATTGAGGATATTTAAAATTATGACAAGTGACAAATTAAAACCTTATTTTATTATAATACATAGATTTATTACCAAATTAATTTTTTTTCTAAATCAAACAGTTTTAAGAAAATTTCATTTCCTAAAAAAGTTTTATTATAACTCTGAATTTTAATTATTATGGTTCATAAAAATTCATTTTCTAAAAACACTGCTTTTAAAATATTTGTATTTTTAGAAATGTTTAATAATTTAGAAAAATTTCTTATGTTATACAAAACATTGTTTATTTAGATATTTGCATTTATAAAAAGATATATTTCGGTGGGGGTGTTGTTACCCATTTCGGTGGGGGTGTTACCCATTTCGGTGGGGGTGTTACCCATTTCGGTGGGGGTGTTACCAATTTCGATGAGGGTGTTACCCATTTCGGTGGGGGTGTTACCTATTTCGGTGGGGGTGTTACCCATTTCGGTGGGGGTGTTACCCATTTCGATGGGGGTGTTACCCATTTCGATAGGGGTGTCGTTACCCATTTCGATGGGGGTGTTGTTACCCATTTTGTGGGTGTGAAATATATGATGGTACCCGAGTTACGTATGACTTTGGGGGTGTGGCATGACTCTGTGTCGCAACAGACTCGAAAGAGGTCCTTGTCGCGTATCTCGGTACTGTGTTAGTCTTCGGACATGAGTCGGGGGTTTGTGAGCAGGTCCCGGCACAGTATCAGTCTTCAGACATGAGTCGGGGGTTGTGAGTAGGCCCCGGCACAGTGTCAGTCTTCGGACATGAGTCGGGGGTATGGCATGAGACAGGATACAGGTCGCGTACTTCGGTATTGTGTCAGTCTTTGGACATGAGTTGAGGGTTTGTGAGCAGGCCTCGGCACAGTATTAGTCTTCAGACATGAGTCGGGAGTATTGCATATGACGAAAGTGACGGATGATGAGATCCGTGTCGCGTATCCCGGTACTGTGTCAGTCTTCGGACATGACTCGGGGGTTTTTTTATCTGGCCCCAGCGCAGTATCAGTCTTCGGACATGAGTCGAGGATATTGCATGAGACGAGATAATGAGGTGAGGGACTTTGTATTGCAACAGACTCGGATAGAATTCAATCCCTGTTATTGACTCATATGGGATCTTTGTCACGTATCCCGGTGCTGTGCCAGTCTTCGGACATGAGTCAGGGGTTGGTGAGCTGGCCCCGACACAGCATCAACTTTCAAGCATAAGTCGGGGATATTGCACGAGTTAGGATTCGAGTAATAATGAGTAATGAACGAAAGATAATGATGGAAAGAACGAAGGTATGAATGAACGTTAATGAATTATCGTAATAAAGTACTAAACAGGATATCTGTCATTCGACCTCAGTAATCGTGGCTGAGTGCCACGAAGAGGGTAAAGTCTGACCGGATCTAGAAAGAGAAGTGAACGATAATATAATACGTTGAATGAAAAAAGTTAATGAACGTATAGCATCTCATAAGGTGGCATACCAATGTTGGCATAATGAACGTATATCAGCATTCGACTTCTGTCTATCTTTGATTGCCTTCTTGAAGGCCTTGATCTTTTCAAGCTTCTCAGTCGTAGCCTTGATCACCTCGATGCTCCCTAGTTCATTTTGACTAATATCACCCCAAAAGACGGGTGTTCAGCATCTCCTATCGTATAGCATGTCATAAGGTGGCATACCAATGCTGGCATGATAATTGTTGTTGTATGAGAATTCAGCTAACGGTAAGTGGTCATCCCAACTTCCCCCAAAATCAATAACACAAGCCCGAAGCATGTCCTCCAATTTCTGAATGGTCCTCTCTGACTGACCATCAGTCTGGGGATGATAAGTTGTGCTAATATGTAACCTTGTCCCTATGGCGTCATGGAATTTCTTCGAGAATTTGGATGTAAACCGAGTGTCACGGTCAGACACAATAGACACCGGCACACCGTGACGAGTTACAATCTCTTTGATGAAAAAACTAGCCAACCTTTCAGATGAATATGTCTCGCGGATCGGTAGAAAGTGAGCACTCTTCGTCAACCGGTCAACAATCACCCATATAGCATCATACCCTCTCGGGGTACGTGGCAGCTTCGTAATAAAATCCATGGTGATGTGCTCCCACTTCCATTCCGGTATATCCAAAGGTTGGATCTTCCCATACGGCTTTTGATGCTCGGCCTTCAGCTGTAAACAAGTAAGGCATTTACTCACATACTCCACTAGTCACGTTTCATACCGGACCACCAATAATCCTTCTTCATGTCTTGATACATATTGTGGCACCTGAATGAATGGAGTATCGAGTCTTGTGAGCTTCATCAATAATCCTCACCCGTATATCCCGAAAACAAGGAATCCACATCCTTCCAAATCGGGTTTTAACACCAAGTGTCTTTTTGCCCAATTCCCCAACCAGACCTCTCATTCTTTCAGAGTTAAGATGATCTTCTTTTAGTGCCTCATCTTGAAACTCCTTAACTTTCTTCATCATGTCAGAGGTCATGATTAGCTGATACGCCTTCACCCGAATCGGCTCGGGCCTCTCTTTTCGGCTAAGGGCATCAGCCACCATGTTGGCTTTGCCCGGATGGTAGTGCATCTTACAATCATAGTCCTTTATAAGTTCCGACCATTGTCACTGCCTCATGTTCAGATCCTTCAGCTCAAAGAAGTACTTCAAGCTCTTGTGGTCAGTGTAAATGGTGCACTTCTTCCCGTAAAGATAGTGCCTCCAAATCTTTAGTGCAAAGACCACGGCTGCTAGCTCCAAGTCATGAGTAGGATAATTGACCTCATGAACCTTCAACTCTTAGGATGCATAGGCTATAACTTTTGCTCTCTGCATTAACACACACCCCAACCCCGAGTAGGAAGCATCAAAATAAACCACTAGATCTTCACTTCCATCGGGTAATGACAAAACAGCAGCTTGAGTCAACCTCGCCTTCAATTCTTCGAACGCCTTCTCTTGAGCTTGACCCCATACAAACTTCACATCCTTCCGGGTCAACTTAGTTAGTGGAGAAATAATCTTAGAGAATTCTTGGATAAATCTTCTATAGTAGCCCGCCAAACCCAAGAAGCTACGAATCTCGGAGGGCGTCTTTGGAGACTTCCATTGGATTACTGCCTCCACCTTTGGCGGGTCCACCATAATCCCATCAGGATTCACCACATTACCCAAGAACTGAACTTCGCGCAACCAAAATGCACACTTGGAGAACTTGGCGTACAACTTCTCCTTTCTCAACGTCTCCAGAACCTCCTGAATATGACCGGCGTGCTCAATCTCACTCTTCGAATAAATCAGGATATCATCAATAAACACAATCACTGATTTATCCAACATCGGCCGACACACCCAATTCATCAGATCCATAAAAGCAGCTGGCGCATTGGTTAAACCAAAAGACATGACAAGAAACTCGTAATGTCCATAACGTGTGCGGAAAGCTATTTTAGGAACATCATGCTCCTTCACCTTCAACTGATGGTAGCCCGATCGAAGGTCTATCCTTGAAAATCAACTGGCACCTTGAAGCTGATCGAACAAATCATCTATCTTGGCAAGGGGTAGCGGTTCTTTATCGTCAACTTATTCAACTCGTGGTAGTCAATACACATCCTCATACTATTGTCTTTCTTCTTCACGAATAAAACCAGAGCACCCCAAGGAGAGATACTCGGCCTAATGAACCCCTTATCAAGCAGCTCTTGCAGCTGCTCCATCAACTCTTTCATTTCCGTCCGAGCCAACCGATATGATGCCTTGGCAATAGGTTAGGCACCCGGTATCAGATTAATCTGAAACTCGATCTCTCTGTCAGGTGACACTCCTGGTAAATCTTCTGGGAACACGTCCAGAAAGTCACTCACAACCAGTACATCGGATAGTTGTGGTGTTGGCGTATCTACATTCCTTACATAAGCCAAGTAGGCGCTACATCCACGCTTCATACACTTTCCCGCCACCGCAATTGAGATTACTTTCAGGATCGTCGTGACCCAATCACCATAAATTGTCACCAAACCACCGTCAGACGCTATCAGACAAATCATCTTCTTGCGTCACACAATGTTCGCATCGAAGTCCGCTAACCAATCCATCCCAAGAAGCAAATCAAACCACCTAAGGTCATCACAAACGGTCTAACAGGAAACTTGTGACCCTCAAGTTCCACATCACAACCCTCTATCATCTCGTTAATCCAGGTAGGCTTACCTATGGCAGTTTCTATATCAAAGGACGCATCGACAAGTCTACTACTAACAAGCAGCTTAGCACAAAAAGCAGCAAAAATTAAACTTTTATTGGCAACGAAATCAAATAATACAGAAGCTAAAGTTTGGTTCACTAGAAACGTACCGGACACAATGTCAGGGTCCGTCCTAGCCTCCTCCTGTGTCATAGTGAATGCCCTGGCGCTCTCCCTCGGTCCTTCACTCCTCGTCTTCTTCGCCTCGGAACCCTCAGCCCTCGGCTTCTTGCAATTTCTACTTATGTGGCCCTCCACGCCATAATTAAAGCATCGGACTATACGACAGTCCTTGGCTATATGCCCCGTCTTCCTACATTTGAAGCACCCATTCAATCCCAACATACATTCTCCCACATGCTCCCTTCCACACTTGCCACACCTTTTTGACCCCGCACTCGATGTGGCCACACGACGGTCATCCACCTGTGCCTTCTTGTTACCCGTCGAGGCATCACCCCGACCAAACCTCTTCCCCTACCAGTTTTGATAACCTGCACCCTTCCTGCTACCTTCAGCCACCACCACTACAGCCCTCTCATCATATAACCTCCCTGCCAAATCCACCGCTGACCTAAACGTGCTCGATCGGGCAGCGATCATGTGCCTGCGAATATCTGCTGGCAAACCCTGGATGTACCTTTTAATCTTCCGTGATAAGGGCGTCAGCTAATCTGGCACCAGACATGACATCTCGTTGAATTTTGTGGTGTACTGTTGGTGCGTCATTGTTCCCGCTTCAGTTGCAATAATTCTCTCTCAACTTTATCCATTTCTCTATGAGGACAGAACTCCTCAATCACCAGCTTCTTTAGTTCAGATCATCTCATCCTCCAGATTTCCCGACTACCCTCGGCTTGGACTATATTGTCCTACTAGCACAAAGCCGAGTCCACAAAAGAATGGGCAGCAAACTTTACTTTTTGGTCCTCCCAACACTTGTTGATATTCAATACAGCTTCCATTCCTCTCACCCACCGGTGAGCAGCAGCAGTAGTGCCGTTTCCATCAAAAGTAGGGGGTTTGCATCGTTGAAACGCCCCATAATTACAACCTCGTGCCACCTCCGGCGCAAGCTCTTCTCTTATTCTTCATCATCATATAGAACCGTTTCAGGCTATGGTGGCTCTCGTCCCCCCGCGGACCTGTTTCTCTCTTGTCTTTCCCCTTCCTGTATAGCCTTGATGACTTCGGTACCACAGACGGTAAGATTGTATGCATGACCTGATGGACGTCTTCAACAACAGCCTCTTTTACTAAGGCTCTCAGATTGGTGCTCTTATCGCCACCCTCTGGATGAGGGGTCTCTGGTTCTTCGTGAACCACCTTTCCTATTCTGGGTCTTCCCCTCTTGGGTCGCGGCTCATCACCAAGCCCATCATGACCACCACCACGAGAGGCTTTTGAAGATCTAACACCGACCATTCACACGCACACTGAAAGATTCAAACACCACACGGTCATTCAACGGAACAACTCAGTTTATGTCAAGTATAGTAAGTCCCTAACTACACTAACCAGTTGTGATTAGCCACTTACTTTACTCTTCATACCCCAAGCATTACCTGTTCTGACTACATCTGTATCTAAATCTACCAGCAACACATAAACCACATAACATGCGCACATAATACCGTTAACATTACGAAAATACGTGATGGCACGCAACTACTCAGATTGGCATCCCTTCCCTTTCCGTCCCATTCTCAGTTTAAGTTAAGGTTTATTTTGAAAATTTACCCATTTCAATTAAACTTTGGCTCTGATACCAACTTGTAAGGCCCCGTTCTCGGGACGCTTACAGCTGGTAAATCATTGCACATAAAACATGTACTTTACATTTAATCATACCCAAAACATTGCAATGGAAACATAAGAAAAATTACTTTTCATATCATTACAAATGCTTTTGCAAGTTAATACAACATTCATTCAAAATATTATTTGTTCACATTACAATGCAAAAACATTAGTCAAAAGAATGCTATCCAAAAGAGCTGAGTAGCCACCCATGCCATCCTCAGCAACATTACCTGTCAACTGGAAACACATAAAAGTCAGTGTTGCTGAGTGAGTTCTAGTTTTATAAAATAAAACATACTTTTCTTTCATTAAAACTATTCTTTTACATTCATGTGATCAGACATCATACGTACACATAGATAATATCATTATAATCTTCATTAATCATTCGCACTTTCATTCTTTCATCATTACATCTTTCCTTTTTTTCAACCATAAACTTAATCCTGCTATTCCTGGTACTGGACCTAGGTCTATCATAGACCAGCTATAGCAGTGCATCGTACCTCTGGTCACAGTACCTAGGGTAGAGTTTAGGTGTACCAATGCCATGTGCAATACCCTGCTATTCCTGGTACTGGACCTAGGCCTATCATAGACCAGCTATAATGGTGCATCACACCTCTGATCACAGTACCTAGGGTATGCAGCAATGGTTCCATACAAATGGTCGATCACAAAGAAAGACCCCAAATGTGCATCATCCCGGGATAGCAAACCCGCACACCGTGGGGCTAACACCTTTTAATGGCGTGTCTCGACATACAAGGCTTGCAAGACTTTCTTTACTTTCATCATTCATTAATGCACGCATTCTTCATGTTCCTCATTCATTATCTTTCACTTTACGTTACATAATACCTTCATTTCATTCATTAACAAAACATGTAAAGCCACAAGAAAGATAAACATTCATCAATCATACAATAAAAGGAACATCACCATACACAACCATCACCATACATGGCAACATCATACATACATAACACACATCATGCATAACATGCAACATCATCATGCCTAACATAACCTCTAAGGCCACAACAGTCATCTTACATGAACTTACGGGAATCTTCCACGTCAAAACTTACATCTGCACTTTCCCCAAAAGTTAGTAAATAAACTACACTTTCCTCGGGCACACCAAGCTCATGGTTCAGTCGCCCGAATGAGCAACCCTAACCTATAAATACCACCTAGTTCGTGGAAAAAAGTAAGCATTGAATACACTTCGACTCCAGACGTACCCTAGCCGTCCAGAAGCCTCTAAGTTCATACTCCAAGTTCATAGATCGCTGTCATCGATTCCTAATCGATTCTTGACGTTAGATTCAATACATTATTGTTTCTACGTGCATTCTCACTGATTGGATCGCCAATCAAAAAGGATTCCGCACTATTTGGTTTGGTTTAACACGTTAATCAGTTGGTATTTCGTTCAAATACCAGATCCTAACAGTGGTATCAGAGCTTGGCTCTTGATTACGTGTTGATTCAATAGTTTTGAAACAAAAATTGTGGTTTTTCATCAAAAACGCAATCTTTTTGTGTCTAACGGAGTCTTAGACGTTTCCTGACCATAAAGTTTAGTTTTTCTGGCATACGGTGATTAGGGTTTGTGAAAATTTGAGTTTTTACCACCAAAACACGTTTAACCTACGAATTATCAAACTTCAGCAAGTTCAGTCGCACGATTGGCTCAATCGGACGATTGAGTTCATTCGTATTCTCCAACCGCATGACTGGACTCATTTGTACCCTCATTCGTACGACTGAGAACCTCATTCGGACTGTTCAACCGCATTAGTTCATTCGGACGACTGACTCATTCACATTTGTTCAGTCGCACGATTGAACCATCCGTATTTGTTCAACCACCAGAATAAGCCCAATCACATACCTTCATTCACATACATCAGTAGTTTGTTAAACAGTAAAGTTAAGTGAAATGGAGGACCAGTTCTCAGCATACACAGCAAGTAGAGATACTCGTATCCAGAACCTACTATTGTTGGAGAACGAAGTGGGAATTCAAAATAAGCCCCCGAAGCTTATAACCTTAGACGACTACCCACAATGGAAGCAACGTTTTGAAATCTACTTAAATGGAGTAGATACAAACCTGCGGGAAGTAATAGAGTTGGGGTACAGCATGCCGGTAGGAGCAGATGGAGTTACACTTACTCTAAGTGGAATGTCGGATGCTCAGAAAGTAAAACACAACGCTAAAAAGGAAGTATACGCTTTGCTCACTCATTCTATTCTGAAGGATATCTTCCATCAGTATTCGGAGTATACTCAAGCAAAGAAACTGCAGGATGCGTTGGAGAAGAGGTATGACGGAAATGCCTCACTCAAGGCCATTAAAGCCAAAGCTTTGAAGAAGGAGTTAGACAACTTCTCTTCAATAGGAAAGGAAGGTCTGGATGATATGATCGACAGATTCTACCACTTGATGAGTGAGATGCACACTCATGGAGTAACTACATCGATGGAGGATAAGATATCCAACTTTGCAGATGGTCTACCGGAGAAATGGGCTTCCTTCGTATCAAATCTCAGACAGAATGGGATGCTCTCGAAGTTAGACATAAATGATTTCATTCTTAAATTGAGGGAAGAGGAGCTTAGGATGAAGTTCAGAGCCCAAAAGGCCAACTACGATCAGAATCCTGCACTCTACAATGCAACACCTCGGTCAACACATCTGGAGCCCCACTGCAAACTGACTTCGTTTCAAGCGCAACAACTCCAGCATAACCTTCAACTTCAGGGTCCAAACCGTCAGGGTCATCTGGTACCCAGTATATGATACCTGAAGCTAATGCAGCAAACCTGAAAACCGACAACTTCGGGAATGTGACTGTGGAGGTGGCCAAAGAACACATGGACCTCTTAGCTGCTGTGGTCCATTCTTATGATGGATTAGTTGCTGGAAAGAAAGGAAATTGTCACCTTGCAGATGAAGATTATGAACTGGTGGACGAGATGGAGTTGGAACGTATGGACATAATGTGGGCTTTGGCAAGTGCTGTCCGACGAGCTAAAAAGTTTGTCAAAAAGACCAGACAGAACTTGGTTGCTACCAAAGACACAACCTTTGGCTTCGACAAGTCAAAGGTTACTTGTTTCAACTGTGGTGAGAAGGGACACTTCAAGTGGGAGTGTGTGAAGCCAAAGAAAACTAGTATTGGCAATCCCTTCACGTCCTTTAATCGTCAGGACAAGGCCACATCTAGCAGTTCTACTTCATCAAACAAGGACCCCAAAGCCCTGACAGCTAATGAGGATGAAGGACAGGACTGGAGCTTTCGGTTTGTCTCACCAGGAGAGTCCAATATAGCTAGTGTGGAGGACATTGATGATGATTCTGCAAGTGAAGGAGATATAGCACTAGAGCTCGTGATGTGAAACTCTGAAGACACTGTAAATGTAGTCAACCACCTGCCTGAAGAAGAAAAATCTGCTTCAATGTCAGAATCTCCAGAGCCAGAATCAATAGACTCTGCACTCATGGCTGATTCCTCTTCAACACTTAGGTAAGTACTACTGACAAGTTATTTAATAATCATGCTTGTTTTAGATTGTAATAAATTTAGAGAAAGTATAGATTTAAAACTTGCTAGGTTGTTAGATCATAATGATAACTTAGTAAAGGACTTGAAACTATGCACCGAGGCAAATAGAGTATTAAACAAAACGAGAACAGTTATAAGGAAAAGATAGACCTATTGAATAAACAGCTTAGGGAAACAAAGTTAGTTGCCTTTAACCAAGAAAATGATATTAGGTACTATCTAAACTCCCTAAAGGACACTAAGAAGCAGAAAGCAGTTTTAGAAGTAGAAGTCAACTCTTTAAAACAAAAACTGCATAGTTGGACAAACTCATCACACATTGTCCAACACTAAGTGAGAGAGAGAAACAATGAGGAGGGATTGGGATACAAAGTGGTTCCACCACCACCTGAGATCTTGATGAACACCAAAAATAAACCGATTTACAATAACCCCATCAAGGATCACGTGGTGTCCACTCCTCTGGTTAATGATCCAGATTCTATAAGTAAATCAAGAGAATCTGACTCGAAACAGAAGGAGGCCACTTTAAAGGCAATAGGAAAGATGCCTAGTGTTAACCTAGAAAAAGAGTTTGAGAAGGTTAATTTAAAGTCAGAGTCAAACAAAGTCAAACAAGAACCCAAAAAGACTATAAAACCTAATCAATCATGAGCGTCATGTCAAAGTCCAGGTAAACAATAGATAAAAGATGCAAAACCAGGTAAAGCAATTAAGTTTGTAAAACCAACTCATACATCTAACAAAGAAGTGTCTCAATCCAAACATAATATGATCAACTGTGTGGCATCTACATCTCCACCAAAACAAAGAAACCATAAATTTGAAAGCAGATCCAACTCTAATTGTGGAGAGTATGGTCACATAGCGTCTCATTATCCTTATTACCAGACACCGAGGAGGAAAGCTGAACGTTCTACAACTACAACTAGCTCTTCTAAGAGGAACTCTGTGATGCCTCCTAAAAGGGATAGTGAACCCAAAGTTCAATCCATGAGCCAGTCGTCTGTTTATCACAAACAGGCCTTACACAAAGCTGGCATATGGAAAGAAAAATCTGCCTCAGTGTCTGAAAATGAGAACAAACAGAAACCTATTATTCACTCAACCTTGAATGGTCAATGGGTTGATTTTATTTTGTGTGATGCCTTAGGGAAACCCAAGCCAGTGAAGGCTTGGGTTCCTAACATGAACTAATGTTTTCATTGAATGTGCAGGGTGTTCGCTATAGTGCTGAAACTAACACGTGGATTGTAGATAGCGGAGCATCCAGGCACATGACAGGGAACAGAGCTCTCTTATCAAATGTTAGACAAATTAAAGGAGGGCATGTTTCATTTGTTGCAAACAAAGGCAGGTACATCACAGCCCAAGGAGAAGTGGGAAATGAGAAAGTTAAGTTTGATAAGGTAAACTACGTTCAATAGTTACAAAATAACTTGCTTTCAGTGTCTCAAATTTGTGATAAAGGATACAAGGTAGTCTTTGACAACAAGAAGTGCTACGTTCTAAAGAAGGACTACGTGATTTCTAAGGACCAAATACTAATATCAGCTTCAAGATATAATGATCTTTATGTCTTGAATCTCTTAAAGGCCTCCACAATGGATCATGAAGTTCAGTGCTTCTTGTCCAAAGCTACTGAAAAGGACTCAATCTCCTGGCATAAGAGAATAGGACACATCAATCCGAGGAAGATGACTCACTTGGTCCAGAGTGATCTAGTGAGGGGAGTAAATGTCAAAAACTTCCAACTCCCGGATTTCTGAGTTGCGTGCAAAAAGGGCAAACAGACGAAGAAGTCTCATAAGGAAAAAAAGTTCAATCTATAGAACTTCCTCTCGAGCTCCTTCGCATGGATCTGTTTGGTCCAGTCAGTATAAAGCATCGCCAACGACTTATATTGCTATGTAGTTACTGATGACTACTCAAGATTCCTTGGGTAATGTTTCTGAAATCCAAATTAGAAACATTTGAATCCTTCAAGGAATTGGTAATGACACTGGAATCCCTATACAAGCTGAAGGTACGATAGGTGCGCTTAGACAACGGAACCGAGTTCAAGAATCAGTGGATGGAGGCTTATTGCAAGGAAAAAGGACCTGTGCATCAATTTACCTCTTCCTACACTCCTCAGATGAACGGAGTCGCTGAACGGAAGAACCGCAGCTTGATAGAGACAGCACAAACTATGCTAGCAGACTCAAAACTGCCTATTCAATTTTGGAATAAAGCAGTGGCCAATGCGTGTTATACCCTTAATCAAGTTCTGCTGTAAAACACCATGGAAAAACATGCTACGAGTTATTACAACAACGTAAACCTAACTTAGAGTATCTCAAGCCGTTTGGCGCTCCGTGCACCCTGCTGAAGAAGACTCAGGAGGGAAAATTTAGTGAGAAGGTTGATGAAGGGATTTTTCTTGGATACAACATACTGAACAAGAGAGTTTACAACAACTCAACGGGTCAGGTAGAGGTGTGATGTAATATTGATGTTCAGAGATATATCACACCGCCTGCTGGAAAAGGGCCTGCTTACTTCTTCGACTATGATGGATTTTTTAAGTCCTTCAACATACCTCTTTCTTCTTCAGAAGATGAGTTGGAAAGCAAGATGATGTACGATGTCTTGAACACACCGTCTCAAGATTTAACAAGTCAATCACCTACCAACTCAGGGGGAGCATTTGATGTGAGTGACTCTTCCTCTGATGAAGAAAATGTAGAAAATGATCAGATCAACCAGGATGTACAGGTTCCGACTACCACAAGTCCGCAAGCATCTGCTAGTGATGCTTCTGAACCTTCGGAACCTCAAACTCCTATTGCCTCAGATCCAGAACCAATGTTCATAATCTTGACTCTGAGGTTGTTGTTCCAACAACTCCTGGCTCCCGTCTAAATGTCTATCATCCCTTGGATAGTATTATAGGAGATGTGAGATCAAGGGTTCAAACTAGAAATCAGTTGTACTCAGCTGATTATGCCGCTGTGATGGAAAAGGGATACCTTCACGATGGTGCCTACCGCTGCTTTGTGTCTCAGTTTGAGCCAAAGTATGTAGTGAAGCACTGAATGATGAGGCTTGGGTGAGTGCCATGTAGGAAGAACATCTCCAGTTTAAGAATTTAGGTATGGACACTTGTGGATAGACCTAAAGGTGCTAAAGTCATTGGCACCAAATGGGTCTTGAAATGCAAGAAGGATGATCAGGGAGTGATCATCAGAAACAAGGCTCGGCTTGTTGTTTAGGGTTTTTGACAAGTTGAGGGTATCGACTACAATGAAGTGTTTGCACCAGTGGCAAGGATGGAAGCAATTCGCATCTTCCTTGCCTACACATCTTATATGAAAATCAAAGTTTATCAACTAGATGTGAAGAGTGCGTTCCTTCATGGTGAGATTCGAGAGACGTGTATGTCAGTTAACTCGAGGGATTTGAGGATCCTTATCATCGGGATAGAGTTTACAAACTTGATAAGGCACTATATGGGCTTCATCAAGCTTCGAGGGCCTGGTATGAGAAACTCTCGACTCATCTTGTGAAACACGGTTTTCGCAAGGGAGTCGTTGACTGTACATTGTTTATCAAAGAAAAGGATGGAGATTTACTGCTGGTATAAATCTATGTCGATGACATAATATTCGGTTCAAAGAACAAAGAATTATACAAAGAGTTTGAAGCAGTAATGAAGGCGGAGTTTGAGATGAGTGCAATGGGGGAGATGAAGTTCTTTCTCGGGTTACAGGTAATGGGATTTTCCTACATCGGACCAAGTATGTAGGGGATATTCTCAGTCGGTTTGATATGGAGAATGCATCTACGGCTGGCACTCCACTTGCTACAAACCATGATGTAGCACCCGATGAGAATGGTGATCTGGTAGATGCCACTATGTACCGAGGGATGATCGGATCTCTCATGTATCTCACTGCCTCCAGACCTGATATCATGTATGCTACATGTTTATGCTCACGATATCAGGCAAAGCCTAAGGTGAAACATCTAATTGGGGTTAGAAGGATTTTTCGTTATTGAAGGGCACACACAACTTGGGTTGTGGTACCCTCATGATGATGATTTTGAGCTTACTGTGTATAGCGACTCGGATTACGGCAGCTGCAAGATGAACTACAAATCTACATCAACACGGCGCCAGTTCTTTGGGAGAAGATTAGTAACCTGGCAGTTTAAGAAGCAGACCTCGGGTGCATTGTCAACCTGTGAAGCCAAATACATTGCTGCTGCAAGCTGCTGTTCTCAAATCATATGGATTCAACAACAAATGCGGGATTACGGTTTGCACATCTCTTCTACTCCAATCTTTGTTGATAACTCTGCTGCAATTGCAGTTACTAAGAACCCGGTCCAACTACTAAGAACCCGGTCCAACATCCTAAGACCAAACATATCGGTATTAAATGTCACTTTATACGTGATTGCTTTGAAAAGAACTTAATCGATGTGGTAAAGATAAATACAAATTTTCAACGCGCTGACCTCTATACAAAGACATTTGGCAAACCAGGTTTTTTATATTTGTTAGAGGTCAACGGCGTTAAAAAGAAAAGTGAGGTCATTCCTGAAGATGACCATGTGTAGTCCGATGTGTCGTGTCTAGTTTCTTTTATTTTTTATTTTTTATTTTTTAATTTTATTTATTTTATTATCAGGTCCTCATTTAATTAATAAGTTTAATTATAACTGGTTTATTTTCTTGCCTATTAAAATCCTAAAATGCTAATCCATGACGGTTTTATAATTTTTAGGGGAGAATAGGTTAAAAAAACGAGGGAAAATGAGAGGCAAGCTGAAAATAAATAAGATCATATGTGTGATACCGATTCAATTTTTGGAATATGATAATACACAAGTACAAATCATTTGGGACTTTAACAAATCAAAATGAAAAAGATGCAAAGCTCAAGTATAAGTCTGGTTAGTCTGAGAAATATAAAAGGAAATAAAATAGCTAAGCTAGATACTACTAAGGTAACACAAAGAAAGTAGACCTAGAGGTTGCTAGATTGCAGATGATATGTCGGTAGGTTCAACATAATAGATGACTAGACCTTTTTGGGTGATCTCAAGATTAAACTAAAATGTTTAACTAGCTATGGGTAGCACTTTATCCCTGGTTAACACAATCAACAAGATTCCAATAAGGGGTGACGAGCAAAATAAAGGCCACAAATGTGTGCGTAAGACCAAATCATGAGCAAAAGCACATAAAAAAATGCAAATGCAATCAAACTGATAACTTATGTTGTTGGTGAGATCTGTGCAAAAAGAATGAAAATGCTCAAACAAGAAGATAGGATATGTGCCTCTTTGCTGTGCGGTGGCACTGACCTGAGGATAAGCATAACCTATATATTCTAGAACTTATTGTTGTTTGCTGCCTCTCTGCTGTGCGGTGATACTGACCTGAGGATTGGCTTCTCTTTGAAAGTTCTAAGAATAGTCTCTTCTTGAATACTACCCTGAGACCGCTCAAAAATCTCCAGAGGAATGTTGATTACCATATAAGTGTGGGATCCACAAATGCTTGTAGAAATAAACAAACCTTAAAACTATGACCAAACTGTGTTGAAAGTCTGTGTATGGATTTAAGAGGACAAGTATACTGACAATCACTGTGGCTACAATTCTTGAAAGTTCAAATCAACATGGGGACCTAAGAGTACTAGCATGATTTCCTAGATTTGCTAACTGACTCCAGATGAAAAGAAGAATAGAGCGTCAAAGGTTTCGTTTAAATAACTTGTCCTGAATGACTTGAATATCCTCTATGATTCCAGCTTGAATTGGTCCATGTATGGTTTAAAAGATTGAGGTTGCTCTCTCAGAAAAATTAGTCCTTAGAATTACGTCTTAGGAATTAACCCTCACATAAACACAAAAACATGTCCTAGTTTAAGTTTCAGCATTATTTCTTTTATGTCTGTACAAAGTTAGTCTATTTCAGTTTTGTGTAGTATTGGACTATGTCATGGAAGTTGATAAGGAACCTTATCAACTAAAGGGTCACGTCTGAGGTGACAACACTTGTTTTAAAATAAAATGGGTCACGTCTGAGGTGACAAACGGTTTTAAAAGGATCATATCTAAGGTGATCAAGGTATTTCAAGGTAAAATGATCATGTCTGAGATAATCAAACGCACATAATGTTTATTCAAAAGTTAAAAAGGGGTAATATGTAAAATGGTCATAAAGTCAATTTATGAGTATGACCCATTCGCACGAATGGACCATACTCATGCATTAAACAGCCGAATGGACATGAGTATGAACCATTCACCCGAATGGCTTATCAGAATGACCCATTCGACCAAATGGGAGTGTGCGAATGAGTCAGTCGACTGACTGAGCTCCAGTGGGCCGACTGAAAGTTCACGACTGAGCCAATCGCCCGACTGAGTTCAACTTGCCCGAATGAACTGAGCGAATGAGTCCAGTCGGCCGATTGAGCTCAGATTCAGTATAAATAGGGCCACAGTCGATCGCATTCAGCTCATCACTTCCAATCACCCTTATATCGCACATCCTACCGTTATGCTGCCCAAATTTCTTTAGACCTCGATTATACATTCATATTGATCTTCTGACGTGTGTGTGCATTTATACAGGTATAATACAATGAAATCTCACAGAAATCAGGCAAAATGGTGACCTAATTTGTCATGTTCGAATGAAACAAGAGCCGAACCACTAAATAGGATAATGACCTACCTTAACCAAGTAAAATGTTAAAATTAATGTTACTAGGTCATTAGTTAAGAGATTGCGAGTCTAATGAACCAATGCACAATGTTAAATTTCATGAGTTGGTCAAGATTCGAACCTCAGTCGACCGAACAGTAGGACATGCGACTGTTCGTCTTGATGAACCCCAATCGCATGATTGAGCTGGTCGAATAGCTCAATCGGCCAATTGTATCATACGAATGAGCTCAGTCGGCCGACTGAATCAATCACAAACTCAGCAAACCGATTGAACTCAGTCGCATGACTGGACAACTGACTGAACACAGTTGTATGATTCATTCGCATGAATGAATAAGAATGAATTCTATCAAGTTACTTAGAACTGATATGTGTTATGTGAGTATCTAATGTTTATGTATCTTGTGTTATAGATCGATGGCTGAGAGACGGTCTATCAATCCAAGCACAACATCTATGCTCCTTTAGACCACACAACTCGGAATGGTACCGAGTTGCAGAGATCATCGCTTTTCTCAAGCGATCAAGGATACATAAAGCCATCTCTACCCCATGCACTCCCTATAGGTCTATACACCAGGCCTTCTGGGAGAATGCATCTGTGGATAGATCACGAGAGCCATACAGCATTAGGAGCTCCATCTTTGGTATGGACATAGAGATTACAGCTGAAGACATTCAGCGTGCACTTGGGTTGGGAGATGATGCGACGAATAATGGGGTACACATTGAACTTATTTGACAAATGAACCTCTGGGTGAATATGCCTTGCTCATCTTCAAATCCGTGCAAGAAGCTGTTCCAAACTCTTTTTTTTGGTCTGGAACAAATGCGGATGAGTCAATACGGATGGCTCATTCGTGCGATTGAACATATGACTAGGCCAATCGCACAACTGAACATACGACTGGTCCAGTCGTACGAATGGCTCATTCGCATGGTCCAGTCATACAAATGGTCCATTCGCATGAACGGGTCTGCATGCAGATTTTCAGATCTGCAGCCGCCAAGGCTGCCCAAAACCCTAATCTGACGAATTCAACATGAACCAAAACAAAGTAGACATCATCAGATTCGAAAGGGTGACAGGAACGTGGTTTCGAATTCGATTTCACATAGAAGCAACACACGCAACAAGATCTGAGCAAAACACGAAGAACACGAAGTGGGTTTAACGTCAAGATCTGAAATTCAATCCAGAAATCAAGAGCTCGGGTTGCTAGAATGATTGTTAGATCATTCCAGCAATAACCGGCTTTGATACCAATTGTGAAGTCGGTTTTTCGGAATCGATAAACATCCGAGCATGTTCTTGACGGAAGGATGAACAACCCAAAACCAAAAGTCAAATTAATAACAGGAACTATCAAATATTGGTTTCATTGATAAAAACCTAACGATTACAAGCTCGTTACAACATAAGAATCAAGACTCTTGGCAAGGGGAAGATCGAGCATGATCTCCCCTCTCATCCGGCAGCCCTAGGCTCCGGGCAGACTTCCTCTCAATCCCCTTTCTCTCTACACATTGAAACTGGCATATATAGGCCTCGGCCCATATTAGATGCTACTGGGCCCATTCGTGCGATTGGACCATGCGTATGGTTCAATCGTAGGACTAGACCATGCGTATGGTTCAATCGTACGACTGGACCATACTTATGGTTCAGTCTTACGAATGTCCCAATCGCATCTCTCAGTCGCACGGCTGGTCCATTAGCATGGCTCAGTCATACGACTGAGTCTCATTCGCATATGCTTCTGCGAATGACCCAGTTTCATGTGTTTACAACATATCAGGTGTATAACATTAAGCCTAGACTATTCGACAGGCGACAGGCACACTATATATGACTATATATGCTCCAACCTCAGCACTTAACCGTATGGTGCTGAGGCTATTAGTTGCAGATGAAGAAAAGACCAGTCAGATACAATAGCTGGTATCTCAGCAGCTTTCGCATCAGGCTCGATTGATCGATCAACAGGCTCATCAGATGTCTCAGCTCCAGGAGCAACACGCTAAGAAGATTGCGGAGTTGGAGGCTGCAAACAAATCTCTGCAGCTAAAGCTCAAAGGGTCCCAAGCCGAACCCTAAAAGATAGGAGAAGAAGATGGAGATGATGATACTGATGATGAGATGATGATGATGATGGTGACGATCATGAGGGTGACGATCATGAGGGTGATACAGATGCTGATGGTGATGATGATAAAGATAACTCTTCAGTTGCGGGTGCTACATCAGCGAGTGAAAGGAGGTCCAAACGAACTCAAGATCCAAGTGCCTCCACATCCCAACCGGCAGTAGAAAAACTGAGGATCCTGGACAAGAGTAATGACTAGATGTTTTGTTATTATTTAAATCATGTGTATTTTGAATGATGTATAAATTTAATGTACTTAACGTCTATATTTATGGATGTTTATCTTTGTATGTTTAATGGCTCTGTTTTGATTATGTACTAACTATTGATGTGTTACATGTTTAAATCAAGCAGATCCAAATTATCAAAGGGATGAACACGATATAGCTCCCCTCTAACAGATCAAGACTCAACTCACGTTAATTCTTGATCTGTAGGGTATAGTCAGGAAATCTGTAATGTACACTCCTGAAGAAGTTGAGATCATTCACAATCTCACTGATGAGCAAATCGCAGTGATGTTCGAACTAAATGCTGATGAGATTGTGAAAGACGCCCCGACTATGCAAGTAGAAAGTGACGATGAGCTTTAGGATGTTGACGAGATAGAAATTGAAGATGTCACTGCACAACATTATCCAGAGTACACTGACAACGTGGGAAATGTCATTCCCAATCTGGGTGACACTCTTGTCAGTAACACTTTTGAAACTCTGGATAAAATGGAGCAGGAGTCAAGTAAGGATAAGGAGAAGGCCCAAGCCACAGACAACGAAGTCAACATCAAAAAGGCTGAATGGGCAGCTTGCTTTGAAGAAATTAGAGCCCAACGAATTGCTACAACGTCAGCTGCCTACACCAAGCTATATAAAGTCAAGAAACATCAAAAGGTGGGAGGCAGGATCATAGCATGGGCACATTTTGAAGACCTCAACGTTTATGCTATTAAACGTGAGAAGGGAATTGAGTACTTTAGATTCCCATATGATCTGAAGACTCTTCTAGGTTTTGAGCTCAACCAGTTAGCAAAGACGAAATTGCTATATGCTGACCCTTGTAAGATGTCAGGCTGGTTTGAAGCTGCATTAAAAAGGGAGTACCACACCAGATGAGTCAACTTCAAACCTCAACAACTAACGAGGTACATTAGACGATCTGAAGTTGATGCCATAATTGGTAAACCGAAAGTTGTGTTGAAGTGGAGTCTACCACGTACAATGTCAAAAATCCCACTACGTGAGATCCCGCAGGACTTCACACCACACTTTAAATGGTGGTACTATGATTGGAGAACGGGAGAGGCTATGATAGTCTTGAACAGGAATGGCATAATAGAAACCATAAGGGTGTTTGACCTGATGTGGCTTACCAACTTGTCAGCAAAAGATGTTTATACTTTATACAAGTGGCCACTGTTCTACGACCCACAGGATATTGTACAAGCTTTACAGTTCCAGAAAGTGACAAGACTCTGTTTTTCTTTTGAGATAAACACGAGAGTCACCAAAGAAGCTAAGTACAAGAAGTTGGAGGAAATCATGAAAGATGTTAGACAATAGATAGATCTAGGTCCAAAGGGGAGTTTGTTGATACATTTATGTACCTAGATCCTGATCATAATGTAATATGTCTTGAATATCTTGCACTTATGTAATAATGGGTACTTAATGAAATGATAATGTTTGGTTGTGATTTATAATGTCTAATATTTCTTTAATGAGTTATGTAACGCATATTGACTAGATTATATAGGTTTATGAGTGTTTGAATTAATGTGAATAATGTTATAATAATGAAAACATTCAAACTTGGTTAAGTGAAGTTCTCATGTGTTCGAATGGCCATGCGACTGAGTGTCCATGAGCCTAAATAGTCTATGCACCTGAACAGCTTCATGCGTCTGACTCAGTCGCACGACTAAACATTCAGTTGTGCGAATGGATCAACCGCATGGCTCAATCACATGAATGAACCAAGCTCATGGTTCAGTCGCCCGAATGAGCAACCCTAACCTATCAATACCACCTAATTTGTGGAAAAACGTAAGCATTGAATACACTTCGACTCCAGACGTACCTTAGCCGTCCAGAAGACTCTAAGTTCGTACTCCAAGTTCATAGAATGCTGTAGATCGATTCCTGATCGATTCCTGACGTTAGATTCAATACATTATTGTTTCTACGTGTGTTCTCACTGATTGTATCGCCAATCAAATAGGATTCCGCACTATTTGGTTTGGTTTAACACGTTAATCAGTTGGTATTTCATTCAAATACCAGATCCTAACAACTTGAACACTTAGTCAAAGTAGTTAGTTTACTTTAGTACTTTCATTTATGTACTCATGGCCATCTGAATCGCCCTTAAGCGGGGATTTTGTGCAATGGTGACAATCTTGAGGTTTGTGGATATCCCCACCTCTAATACATGACTTATATGAATATAACACTTGAGGTTTGTGGATTACCCTACCTCTAATGCATGAATTATATTTATATCTATATATTACATAGTCAAAACCAAACCGTTACACTAATCAAACCATGGTTGAATGTTATGTGTTAAGGTAGAAATTATACTAATCTTATGATTCCTTATTTTGGACTTCCAGTGAGTAACTAATACTCATAAAGAACATACACAATACATGGTGTCCAAATAAGTGTCTATGTAGTATATACTTTCATGTACTCTATATTTGTAATTTTCATATACTTTCCAATTGCTAAAATCTCAAACTTTGAATCCTAAACTTACACACTTTTGTTTACCATTTAGGGTAACTTTGGTGACTCCATCCTTTAAACTCATTCATCTATTCTTGTGGATTAAAATCGCCAAACTGTGGAGTCATACTTCACCCCATTTGTTTTAACACTATTTGGGTTGCAACATGTACCATTTATCAAATACACGTAATTATGCATTCAACCAAACTCATTCTAAGACTCAATTCATACAAACATGCTTATTTGTTATAATATTTGTGAATATGTTCTAGAATAGATTATCTTGCAAGCAATCAAAACCTCCCTTAACATGTATTGCGCTATAGGACTAGCACATCCACCCGATTATGATGGGTCTATTTTAAGTTATTCAATATTTACGGTCTTGGTCAATTTTAATGCTAAGATTACGCTAGTGGACACTTTGGTTTGAGACGGAACAAGTACAGGAACAACATAAGCACTAGAAAATTAGGGAATTGGTAACACAAGATCAACGCTATAAGACACTTATGTTAGTTCAAAACATTTAATAGATCAAATAGGGAATTAGTAACACAAGATTGACACTTGAGCACTAGAAAATATGAGGTAGAATAAGAACAGAAACAACATAAGCATTTTTGTTTTCAAGAATGTTGTATATTTCTCTCAAGTTCTTTTGCAAGTGTACAAGCATATCAAATAAGTTAAAAAGACCTAAGTTACTTATAATACACCATACAGTTGCACATACTTTGAAGACCAGCTGGATACATGATCTAGACAACAACAAAATCAATGTAGAGTCAAAATGCAGATTGCCTTTTGACTAGTGACAATGACATACCATAACTCACATCCTAATATATTACAAAAAGGATAAAATATATAAAATAGAAAGTAAAAGATTCAAGACCTCAATGTACAGTTACTAAAAGCTTGGACCTTTTCACCAATTTGTGAAAATTGGTGAGTCAAACAGAGTTGCAGCGGAAAGTGCTCCAGCTTATGATAAAGTACATCAGATAAAAGCATGTATTCAAAATTCTTCGTAAGATAATTTGTCTTCACTTCTTGCCTTCGAAAGACTTTGTACTTGAAGCTTCGAAAGACTTTAATTTAAGCTTTGGAAGATGTTGGTATTGGCTTCGGACAATTTCTCACTTAGAATATTTTCTAATGCAGAGTGTGAAATTTTCGAAGCATTCTTCTCAGCACTTCTGTGCATGCATGTATGATCGATTTTTTAATGTACTTGGATGTTAGAAACCTAGAAATATTAGCATTTTAGTCTTTATATTAATTTTTGTCATAGTGTAGGGACTTATTGTGTAAATATATGTTTCTTTTGGTTTTCTTGATTATTAGTATAAATAGGATTGCTTATGTATGTGCAGGGATGACTTTAGATATTTTCTCTCAATTTGCACTTTGTAATCCATCTAATATCAATGAAAACTCTATGAATTTATCTGATATTTGTTTGTTTGATTACATTGTTCATACGATTGTCAATTGCTTGATATCAATTACAGATCGATCCATTTGAACCTATCAAATGGTATCAAAGCTTTCGGTTTAGTGATTAAAGTTCAAAAAAAAACTTTTTGAGCAGTTTTGATCACTTGAATCTATGATTTGATCGCAATTGTGCAATTAATTGATAATTTAGTTGTGTTTGATCACTAGAAACATGTTTGATCACTAGAAACATGAGTGAATTTACATCAACAAACCTAAGTTTTTGTCAAATTTAGTGTACGAATAGTTCTTCATCTTCGCATACTGATTTTTGCAAAATTAAGTCTAAATTGTTGTTAATAAAAGATAGGAAGTTAAAGGATTGTTAATCAGTGTTATAGTGTCTTGATTGAAGAGTTTCAGATCATCTTATCAAGTTTTTGGAAAATTTGTTATGATCAGATTGTTTTGAATTAGGCGTTTGAGGTGTTGAAATCATCTGAAAATACCTAAGTGTTTAGGCGCTTGAACATTGTTCAGACGCTTTAACACTGTTTTGGCATTTTCAGAGTAGTCGTTTTGACGCTATGGGGCGTTTTTTGCACTGTTCAGACATTTTCAGAAGTCTAAGTCCTTGGCGCTTTGAAACTGTTCAAGCACATTGCAACTGTTTTTAGGCGCATCAACACTGTTGGGCATTTGACAACTATTTAGGCGTTTGACAACTATTCCAGGCATTTCTACACTTGCAAACTTCAAAATTAACTAAGGCAATCCCTTAGGTATTTCAAGGACAAGTTGGGGAGTTTCTCTACTATTTAGACGTTTCACCACTGTGCGGGCGCGTCACTACTGTTCAGGCGCATCTAATTCAGACTTATCACTTAATACTTAGAAAATTTTCAAAAATCCAAATTATCCAAAAATATTTTCAATTATTTATTTCATTTCAAAACGAAAACATCAAAAATAATATATTTCCTTGAATCAAAAACTCAATCATAGCTAAGTCTGAAGATTTAGAGAATAGAGTACCAAAGATAAAGAATCAAGTTGATTTTAAAAATTGGTCACTTAGATTAAAACATCATTTTAACTCAATTGATACTGATTGGGGAAGTCAATTGAAAAAGGACCTTAATTCCAATCACCTCAGATGGTCTTGATAGAGGATTTTGTTAGGACCGTCTATGTAAGGAGTACTAACTGATAATATGTGAAACCAGATCAAATAGTGTGGAATTCTATTTGATTGGCGCTCCAATCAGTGAGAACGCAGTCTCGATCAATCTAACAATTAAAAAAACGTTAAGAACGATTAGAACAAGATCAACTGCGAACTATGAACTTGGAACAAGCTTTCTGGACGCTCTGGACGGCTAGGGTATATGTGTCAAAAGTTTCTCAAAAATTATGTTTTTCCACAAATTAGGTGATATTTATAGGTTATGGGTTTCCACGTACGACTGAACCATTAGCATGGCTCAGTCGTGCGACTAAATCATGCGATTGATCTATACGCACGACTGAAGGTTTAGTCGTGCGATTGAGTCAATCTTATGTCTCAATCGTGCAACTGATCCAGTCTTCTGGTTCAGTCGTGCGACTGGTCCACTACTATGAAGTATTCATGTGTATGGTCCATTAGCATGGTCCATTCGCATGAAGACTTCATACGATTAAGTTTGAACACATTTCTCCATCATTTTTTACTAAGAACTATGCATAATAACCACAAAACTATATAGTTAGTTCAATATACTTTATCACACAATAAACAATGAAACATTATAAGCATCAATCACATATTGTATTTCATTCAACTCATTCATTACATATGTGTAAGACATGATAGAAATTTACTTTAAGCTCATAAACTAGGTACATATGTATCAACAAACTCCCCTTGGACCTAGTTTCCTCTAACGTCTGACATTCTTCATAAGCTCCTCAAATTTCTTGTACTTCTCCTCTCTTGTAACTCCTATATGTATTTCAAATGCAAAGCAGAATCGTATAACATTCTGGAACCGGAGGGCTTGTACAATATCTTGCATGTCATAGAATAGTGGCCACTTGTACAATGTGTAGACATCTTCTGCAAACAAGTTTGTAAGCCACATTGGGTCGAATACCCGGATAGTTTCCATTTTTCCTTCTGTATATAAAACTATGACTACTTCGCCTGTTCTCCAATCATAATACCACCATTTGAAGTGTGGAGTGAAGTCATGTGGCATTTCCTCTAAGGGAATTTTGGACATTATGCGTGGGGGACTCCACTACAGCACGACTTTAGGCTTTCCAGATATGGGATCGACTTCAGACCTACGAATGTACCTCTTCGGTTGTTGAGGTCTGAAGTTTACCTATCTGGTTTGGTATTCCTTCTTTAGAGCAGCCTCAAACCATCCTTACATCTTTCTAGGATCAACATATAGCAAATTTAAGCATGCCAGTTGGTGGAGTTCAAAACCTGGGAGAGTCTTCAGATCATGTCGATATCTGAAGTACTCTATTCCCTTCTCCCTCTTTACAGTATAAACGTTTATATCTTCAAAATACGCCCACGCAATAATCTTGCCAGACACCTTCAAATGTTTTTGACCTTGTAAAGCTTGGTGTAGGCATTTTGCTTTTGAGCTGTGCGTTGGGCTTTCATCTCTACAAAACAAGCTGGCCATTCAGCCTTCTTGATCTCAATATCTGTGTTCGAGGCTGGGCTTGGCTTTCGTTCTTATCTGTTTCTTTCACCATCTCATCTAGTTTGTCGAATGTAGCATTGCCGAGAGTGTCACCCAAGTCGGGATCATATTGCCCTCTCGGTCAGTGTACTCTGGATAGTGCTTAAATGTGACATCCTCAATCTCTATTTCGTCAACATCATTAAACTCATCGTCACTTGTCACATCAAGTGTAGGAGCATCTTTAACAATATCGTCTGGATCCAGTCTAAACATCTCAGCGAGTTGCTCGTCAGTCAGATCGTGAATGATTTCTCCTTCTTCGGGAGTGTAGCTCACCGACCGTTTGACAATCCCTTACAAATCAAGAATCATGGTGAATTGAGACTTGATTTGCTGTAGGGGAGCAACATCATATTCATCTTGCTGTGATGTTTGATCTGCTTGATTTAAACATTTAACATGTCAATCATTAGAATTAATCAAGACATTTAAACATTAGATAAACATAGATAAACATTAACATAAATGTAATATTTGAATCAAGTACAAAAGTTTTCTAGGTACAAAACATTTAATCTTTACTTTTATCCTGATCTGTCAGTTCTTCAACAGCAGGGCTGAGGAGGATGCTCCTTGGTCTTGTACTCTCTTAGTCCTTCTTTCTTGACCTTGAGCAGAGGCTTATGTAGCACATCACCTTCATCATCATCATCATCATCATCATCATCATCATCTCCTCTCTTCTTTCCCTTGAGTCCTTTATCATCATCTTCATCGGAATCATCATCATCCTCATCCTTATCATCATCTTCATCTTCACCTTCCCTGATCTTTAACGACTCATCTTTTGACCCTTTTAGCCGGAGCATGATCTTCTTGTTCTTCGTCTCCAAATACTCAATCCTCTTAACTGAATGAGCATTCTGCTCTGGAAGCTAGGTAATCTGCTGTGTTTGAGAGGCATTGAGCTCCATAAGCTGACTTAGCTGTGTAGGTCTTTGCTTATCAGTAGCTAACAACTTTAGCATCATCCGGTTTAGGTTGGCAAGTTGTTCCTCTACCCCGATGGAGGGTAGAGTGGCTCCATAGCTCAGTCAAAAGTTAGGAGAGGTTGCGGCTCTTTGGGTGGTGATGGTGATGGTGGGATGTGGTGAATATGGGTGGTGGAATGTGAGTGGATGGTGAAGGAGTGGCTGTGGTAGTGGTGGTTGGAAGTGTGGTAGTGATGGTGGGGAGTGTGGTAGTGGTGGTGGTAGCTGTAGTAAAAATGGTGGAGGTGGATGTGGTGGTGATCAAAGTAATCCTCCTTCTTTTGCTCTTCATCCCATAGGGCTGAGCCATCCTCTTCTTCCTCGATCACTTAGAGGAGTGCTCCCCCTAGGCTGATGGGATGGTCCGGGATGTATGATGGATCAGTAGTATCAGCAGCAGCATCCCGGACTCATCCTGGCGTCCACCAACCGCCGCGAGCCCTATTTCAGTGGCAACCACCTTGCTGCCCACTGTCCGCACCAATGGCTCCTCATCCGACTCCTCCTCCTCATCTATCTGAAAGTTAGGGTGGATTGGAGCCGGCTCGGATCCACCTAGAGCGTCACTGCCTTGACCATCACCTTGGTCATCGTTGTCATCTGAGTCATCAGTGGGTATCTCAATAGGCTCTATATCGGAGTCACTGTCATCATGACACCACTTCCTCCTAGCGGGCACCACATAATCCTCTTGGGCCAGATGCCCAAATAATCATTTGATAGGGGGTTTCACCTACTTCCCCCTGTACACCTTCATCCTACCCAGTGTAGTATCGTCCATAATCTCTAGTGTCACCATATCATCACTCTCCTTTGGTAGCCAAGGAAGCTTCTGGTCTAATATCATCTGAAGGAACCGAGGGTACATGCAAAATCCTTCCTTGCCCTTGGCCTCTATATTCTCGACCAGGTAAGTGAAGATCATCAATGAGAAACTAAACGGATGGTTTAGTACCAGAGCAACATATACATTCTGGATTTGATCTGATAGCTCATCAAAACCTCGTTTCCTCGATGCAATGCACTTGAGGATCACATGTGCCAAGTACTTGAACTGGGGGCACATATTGCTCTTGTTGAGCATACAAGCATTTATGTCCCCAGAGTACTTGATCCTTAGAAAACATCTCCGCACAGTCAGGGATGTAGCCTAGTCGGGCAGTCTCCGTCCTCTCCAAACTTCAAAACTCTCCTAATATCATCCTTGTTGACTACAAATCTTGTCCAAAAATGGTACTCCAAATACAGTGTGGCTCATAGGACCTGTCTACAACCGCGCTTTCCTAGAAAGCCTGCTGAATAGACCTGTATGGCGTGTATGGTGTTGAGATAGCCTTGAAGATCCTCGATCTTCGTAGAAAAGTATAATACCCACAACTCATAAGCGTTCCGGGACATGACGTCAAGATGAGCACAGATGTTGTGCTTCGTGCTCATCGTCCACCTACTAGCCATGTTGTTGTAACACAAGACACATAAATGTTAGAATCTTGGTAAGTGAATAACATTTGACCTTTAATGAGCTTGAAAACATTTTGTTTAGTCATGCGAATGGACAATGCGACTGAGCCTTAGTTGTGCGAATGAGCTCGTTCGTACGATTGAGCTCGTTCGTACGATTTAGCCTAGGACTGAGCTTATTCATATGCTATACCATATGGTTGAACCAGTCGTGTGACTAAAGTTAGATGCATGGTTAATTCATGTGATTGAGCCATTCGCCCAGCTCAGTCGTTCGATTGAAGTTCATCAGTGTGTCCATTCGCATAACACTCTATTTTTTCAATTTAAATTCAAATATTGGCTAAACGTGATGTTAACGTTGTGGATTGGCTCATTAGACTTGCAAACGCTCTAAATAACATCTAATACTCTTTAAGTTCGCGGTTTAGTTCATTTTACATGTTTATTTTGACAACTTAGTCTCAGTTCTTATTTTGAACAAATTCCATCAATTAGGGCTTGATTTAATGGAATGTTTAGGTCGGGATCTTTGCACATTACCTGTAATTGTAAGAAATAATCATTAGAATCAACAGAATAGGTATAGAATGCTCTAACAAAATTTTGGCAGAGTTTGGGTCTAGTCGTACAAATAGAGAGCGATTTAGGGTTGGTGACAAAGTGCGACCGACTCTGCTCTATTTATACTAGGTTTACTTTCAGTCATGCGACTGGGGCTAAGTCGTGCGACTGGCTCAGTCGGTCACGTTTAGTCATGCGACTAGGTTTTAGTCGTGCGACTGGTTCAGTCGGTCACCTCCATTTGTGCGATTGGTTCATTCTGGTGATCCAATCGCATGGATTGACCCATGCTTATGGTCCGTAATCGTCGTCTGGTCCATACGTGTGGTTCAATCGTGCAATTGGGCTCATACGTATGATCCAATCGTGTAACTGGTCCATACTTATGATCCAGTCATACGAATGGCTCATACTTTTGAGTTTGACCTTATGACCTTTCAAACACTTAACTCGTTAATTATTGATAAGAAATTATGAACGTTGATCATCTCAGACATGATCCTTTTCAATTTGAAAAACTGTTAATCACCTCAGACGTGATCCTTTTAAGAAAACTGTTCATCACCTCAGACATAATCCTTTTAATTTAAAAACCTAATTGGTCACCTCAGACGTGACCTCTTTTAAGTGAGTGATTCACATATTGAATCCAAATGCATAGTCTGACCTTTACCTACCAAATGACTAAAATTAACTAAATAAGTAAAAACAACTAGAAATTTAAAACGAAACCAACACATATTTTTGTATTTTTGTATGGAGATGGATTTAACCTATTAGAGTACTTCTAACCGATTTTACTTCCTGAACAGCACAGCTTCAATTCAATTTTATCATTTCTGGTACAGTTTATTATGGAATCATACAGGTATATCAGAATCATTTGGGACATTTTAATAAACTATTTTGATGCTAGATCCTTGTTTTTCACTAAGAGTCAATAGCAATTTTAGGAAATCATACTAGAACTACAAGATGCACACACTGATTTTCACTATCAAGCACTACAGCTCACGACGTTTGTCAGTATACTTGTCCTCTTAAATCCATACACAGACTTTTTTGACAACATTGGTGATGAGTTAAGGTTAATTATTTCAACAACCATTTGTGGATCCAAGCTTATATGGTAATCAACGTTCCTTAGGAGATTTTTGAGCAGTCTACGGGTATATTTCAAGAAGAAACTATTCTAAGAGCTTTCAAAGAGATGCCAAGCCTCAGGTCAGTGCCATTGCATAGCAGAGAGGTGCAAACAACAATGAATTCTATAATATTTAGGTTAAGCTTATCCTTAGGTCTGTGCCACCGCATAGCAGAGAGGCACTCAACCTATCTTCTTGTAAGAGCATTTATTTTCTTTTTGCACATAACGCACCAACAACATAAGTTATTAGCTTGATTGCATTTTGCATTTTTCCATGTGCTTTGCTCATTTTTTATGGTTGTCCGCACACATTTGTGGCGTTTATTTTGCTCTTCACCCCATATTGGAACAACATTAATTGTGTTAACCTGGGATAAGATGGCAACCTACAGCAAGTTGAACAACTTAGTTTGCAATTGAGACTAGCAATGAGGTCTACTCATCTGTTGTGTTGAATCTACCGACACATCATATACTGAACTAGCAGCCTCTAGGTCTAATTTCTCTATGTTACCTTGGTAGCATACTAGTTTTACTATCATTTTTCCTTTTATTTTGCTTAGACTTTTCAGACTTAAACTTTGAATTTTGCATCTTAATCAGTTACACCCTTTTGAAGTCCCAAATAATCAATTCACTATGTACTATCATTTTCCATATACGTTGAATCAATATCACATATTTGATTAGTTTCCTTTTAGCTAAGTTGTCCTTCTCCCTCGTTTTATTTGAGTAATTAAATAAAGCAGCTAATTTAATACTAATCTAACCTATTCTCCCCCTAAATTCTGAAACCGAAAATATTTTTGTGTTTTTGGATTTTAATAAACAGGAAAATAAAATAAAATAAACTAAAATAAAATAAAAATTTGTCGGACTAGACATTTTCTTCCTCTGAAATCACATCACTTTTCCTTTTCACGCCATTAACCTCTAATAGATATAAAAACCTCGGTTTGTCAAATGCTTTTGTGTAGAGATTGGCGCATTGAAAATTCGTATTTATTTTAACCACATCGATTAATTGCTTTTCAAAACAGTCATGTATGAAGTGATACTTAATACCGATGTGTTTATTTTTAGGATGTTAGATTGGATTTTTTGTTATAGCTATAGCAGCAGAATTATCAACATAGATAGGAGTGTTAGAGAATTGCAAACCGTAGTCGGGCATTTGCTGTTGAATCCAAATGATCTACGAACAACAACTTGCAACAGCAACATACTCAGCTTCACAAGTTGACAGAGCAACTGATGTTTGCTTCTTACACTGCCAGGTGACTAATCTTCTCCCAAAGAGTTGACATCCTGTAGACGTTGACTTGTATTTCATTTTTCAGCCGCCATAATCAAAGTCAATATATAGAGATTAATGAAGAGGCTGATGCAACCTAAACATCCAATGTCTTTCCTGCATGCCGCACAAGTGCATTGAAGAAGAATGCTTAGGAAGTTTTACACATACAACAGAAAATACTCCAAGTGTAAAATCTTCCGAAGCCAAGACCAATATCTTCCGAAGCCAAATATGAGTCTTCCAAAGCCTCAGAGACAAAGTTTTCCGAAGCTTCAACTCATGAAGACAGATTTCTTCCGAAGACTTTTAATACATGCTTTATCTTATGTACTTTTCCATAAAGCTGGACACCTTTCCGCTGCACCTCTGTAAGGTCACCAACTTACATGAGTTGGTGAAAAGGTCCATGGTTTTGGTAATTGTACATTAAGGTCTTGAGTCTGTAACTTTCTACTTTATGTACTTTATCCTTTTTGTAATAGATAAGGATGTGAGCTATGGCATGTCAACTTACAATTGATTTTGTTTTGTGTCTAGTCAATTGTATCCAGCTGGCTTTCAAAGTATAGCCGGCTGTAGGATGTAGTATAAGTATCTCATGTTCTTGTATCTTTTATATATGCTTTGTAACACTTGTAATAGAACATAGAGAAAGCAATATACTGCATTCTTGAAAACCATATACTTGTGTTCTTTGTGTTATGTCTCTTACATTACTTGTGTTCTTAGTGTCTTACCTTGGTTAATCCAGTTTACTGTTTGATTAAGTTTAGTTAATATCCTCTTTGTGTTGTTGTGTTGTAACTCTACACCCTTCAACAATCCTGCATTTGGTATCAGAGCAATTCAGGCTCTTGATATAAGTTCTCACCATCTTAAGATCCCTCACACACACAAATACTAAACTCTTCAAATGGCAGCCATTTCCAAGACTGATATGGAAACTAGAACCATGAACAAGTCCCCACTGATCACTCTTGATGAGTTTGATACCTGGTGTTTGAGAATGGAAGGTTTCATCAGGTCTCTTGATTCAAGAATATGGGAGTCTATTGAGAATGGACCTTTCATACCCAGCACCCCTTCTGCTACTGGTGCTGGTATGATTCCCAAAAATATGGCTAACTACTCTGATGAAGATAGGAAGAGAGTAGAGATAGACAGAAAAGCCATGACAACCCTTCAAACTGCCCTTCCAAACTTTGTGTATAGAGGTTTCAAGAAGTGTGTTAAGATCAGTGATCTACGTTTGATTGATTAGAGAGTATAGCAGCGGAATTCTAACAATGAATTAGCCAATTCACAAGAACGAAATGATATTCAATGAAGAACAAAAACGGTTATAGATAGAGAGAATTCTGCAAATATATTTCATTCAATATTCGCTTTCGTGGTAACGAAATGTCACACTTACAATTAGGTCGACGCCTCTTATATAGAGATGCGACGTCTGCTGATGTCACTTGATAGTGACATCTAACAGAATTATTCCAACTGAAACACAACTACTGAAGATGTCAAAACACTGACATCTTCTTACAAAATACTAAGTGTTATCAGTTACTATAACTACTGAAAACATAAAACTACTAATACTACAACGACTGAAGAACAAGCTCTTCAGTCGTTTTACAAAACTACTGAAAGTAAAAACATAAAACTACTGATATCACAACTACTGAAGAAGTACTCTTCATCTGTTGTGACAAACTACTGAAACTTCAGTACTTGGTGTTCAGACTTGAACTTCAGACGTTTCATCAGCTGATGACTTCAGTAGATATCATCAGCTGATGTCTTCAGTCTTTGTCTTCAGACTTTGTACACCAGTTATTGATCTTCAGTACTTGTAGACTCTTCAGCTGTTGTACTTCAGTACTTTGGACTTCAGCTTCACTACTTGTGTTCTTCAGCTGTTCAGCTTCAGCACTTGTGTTCTTCAGCTGTTCAGCTTCAGCACTTGTGTTCTTCAGTTGTTGAACTTCAGCACTTTAGTCTTCAGCTGTTGAAGTCTTCAGCACTTGATCTTCAGCTGTTGGAGTTTTCAGCACTTGTCAAACTGCTGATGAGTCTTCAGCAGTTGTTGTGATATCATGTGGGACTTAGAGGTTTTCTGATCTTGGCTCATTGGTTCTTTTGGTCCAACAAAGTGCAAAACAACCAAGCAGCTGTGAGATGCACTGAAACTGATGTATGAGGGTTCCTCTAAAGCCAAGGAGAACAAGAAGGATCTCCTGAAGTAGCAGTTTGAAAACTTCACCTTCAAAACTGGTGAAACCATGACTCAGTAGTACTTTAGGTATGTTGAGATTGTGGATACCCTAGGATGGAGGAGTGTCTTTTGATAATAGAGACATTGTAAAGAATTTCATGTCCTCACTTGCTAGGCAATGGACACACTACTGTGTGGTGATCAAGAGAACTGAAAATCTCAAAACTCTTACTCTGACAGAGTTATATGGGATTCTCAGTGGATACCAGATGGAGATGAACATTCCAAGAGACAAGCTCTTCTCAAGCTTTTGTGTCTTCTGATGAAAGCTGCGGCAACTCTCTTTTCACTCTTGAAGACCTGGACTGTATTCATCTAGATGATCTGGAATACATGGAAATAGTCCAGCAGATGGCTCTTCTCACTCACAGAGCCAAGAAGTTCTACAAGAGGACTGGCAGGAAGTTCCCAAGCAATGCAACCAGTGGAAAGTTTGGCCTAGACAAAGGCAAAGTCAAGTGTTACAACTATACTTGATGGGCCACTTTGCCAGAAAGTGTAAGGCACCTAGAGCTAATGGTGGCCAAACACAGTCCAGACCAAACTACACTAACAAATCTCTCCAGATGAGAAGACAAAGCAGTAGCTTGTTTTGCTGTTGAAGAAGAAGGCTTTGACTAGAGCTTTCAGGTGGAATATGCTTCTCCTAACCAAGCATTGATGGCAGATCATGATGAAGCCAAGGTATTGGAACATCTCTATACTCCTGAATGCATTGCTAAAGTTAATAGATACAGGTCCTATAACCTGGAGATGAGATCTGACCTTGAGTCCTTAAACTTTTTAAAATCTAGTTTTAGAAAGTCTGAAAATGATTATAAACTGAAGATAGAGGACCTAGAGAAAACCATTTCAGTTTTAAAACATGAACACACAGATTTTAGGACTCAAATCAAAGATCTCATAACCAAGTTAACTGAGTGCCAGGCTGAGCTTGTGATCAGCAAAGCTAAGGCAGAAAAAAGTGTTCTTGAAGAAGATACCTACAAGAACATGATATCCTCATCCCTGCACAACAAAGTGTGCTATCAAAACAGGCAGGGACTAGGATCCAATGAGATAGCTCCTCCACACACAATCTTGTCTGTAAGATCTCCTAGATGTGGAACTTGTGAAGATGAGCTTCCTCTCATAGATCCTATAACTGAAGAGGATGAAAAAGAGATAGTGAAGAATTCCTCTAAGAGGAGGATTCCAAGAAGGGTCACTATCCTTCTGAGGAGAAAAAGAAGACTGTGATAACCAAGTCCATGAGAAAGAAATCAGAAAGAGAAAAAGAAAGGCAAGGAAGGCTCAAGAGATCAAGGCTACTTTTGATTCTAAATAGAAGCAAGTTTTCATCTCTGTAGGTTTAAAGTGGTAGGGACTGAAGACATTAACCAAAACTCTTCTGCTAAGAGTTCTGGTTCTTGTTCAACTCATCTCAGTAACAAGAAGAAGACTGATCTGCTGTGTACCACTGCTGCACAGCTTGGACCGCCAAACTCCAAGCACAGTTCTCAGCCTAAGAGGACTATCTCAGCATCTGCAAAGATGAAGGTGGAGAAGGGATGTGACCAAAGACAGTCTTGTTCTTAGGAAAAGGCTCTTGTGAAGAAGAAGATGAACTGTGTCATGTGTGACAGCACCACTCATATTGCTAACGATTGTCCATACAATCCTAAAGGTATTGTCCATATGACCAAAACAAAGACTTCAAAGGGTCTCAAGCAGATTCAAGTTTTGGAAGGAAAATCTGTTTCCCTCGAAAGCTCCAAATCTAAGAAGAAGGCAAGTGGAAAATTACCTTCGGAAGAAAATTTGGTCTCGGAAGAAAGGAGTTCTTCCGAACCATTAAGTTTGTTGCAGTGTCTGCAGAATCTTCCGAAGGATCAGTCAACAAAACTTTTGAAGTTCCAAAAAGCTTCCAAAGTTTTGAAGGTCAAGTCCAAGACTCCAAAGGTGGTGTGGAAGTCTATGAAAGACCAAGTGACTAAGAATTCTCCATCAACAACAGCTCAAGATCCTCTTAGTACAACCACAGGATCTATTACTGTTGAATTACCTTCTGTTAATAAGCAAGGCTTGGGTTTCCAAATGTAACTAATCATTTTCTTTGTGTAGGGACAGTTGAAGGCAAACAAAAATGTCTGGATCATTGATAGTGGTTGTTCCAGGCACATGACAGGCAATAGGTCACTACTCCAGAACTTTGAAAGGATTGATGGAGGACCAGTTGCTTTTGGAGGAGATGAAGGTGGTTACATTTTGGAAGGGGCAAGGTCACAAATGGTAAGCTCAGCATAGAAAAGGTAAACTTTCTCAAGGAGCTTGGATACAATCTTCTGAGTGTATCTCAATTTTGTGATCAAAGTCATAACATGCTCTTTACTAAGCATGAGTGCATTGTTCTTAAGCCTGGTGTGGTCATTCCTCATGAGCATATCCTGCTTAGAGCCCCTAGGGAAGGGAACATGTACAAGATGGATTTACAAGAAACATCTCCCTCTGGAGAAGTTTTATGCTTTCTGTCTAAAGCTAATAGTGATAGTCTTTCCTATGGCATAAAAGAATGTGCCATGTAAACTTTAAGAACATGAACAAATTGATTAAGCATGATTTGGTAACTGGAATACCAAAGAAAGAGTTTACAAGTGATGACCATTGTATTGCATGCTTGGAAGGGAAGCAACATAAGGTATCTCACAAGCCTAAGGAAAGGAACTCCATCACTACACCCCTACACTTGTTGCATATGGATCTCTTTGGCCCCACCAGTGTAATGAGTTTAGGAAGGACCTCTTACTGTTTAGTGATCATAGATGACTTTACAAGATTCACTGGGTTTTCTTCCTTAGAACTAAGGATGAGACTCCTGAGATTCTGAATTTCATCTTAAAGATTGACAATCAATCTGATCACAAGGTCAAGATCATAAGATATGATCAAGGAACTGAATTTAAGAACCAAATCCTTGATACATTCTGTGATGAAAAGGGTACTACAAGACAATACAGTACTCCCAGGACTCCTCAGCAAAATGGTGTTGCTGAGAGGAGAAACAGGACATTGATTGAAGCTGCAAGAACCATGCTGTCTGACTCTAAGCTGCCCATCACCTTCTGGGCAGAGGCAGTTAACACTGCCTGCTATGTGCAGAATAGAGTTTTAGTAGTTAAGACTCATTGCAAGACTCCTTATGAACTTTGGCACAAGAGGAAACCTTCCATTGGTTTTCTTAGGTCATTTCACTTGTCCTTGCACCATCTTGAATACCAAAGATCAAATTGCCAAGTTTTCTGAGAAATCAGATGATGAACACTTTATTGGATACTCTTCTCAAGCTAAGGCTTACAGAGTATACAATCTCAGAACTAGAATTGTTGAGGAGTCAGCCAATGTGACTTTCAATGAACACACACCTTGTGTTGCTGGTTCTGGTCCGCATTGGTTATTTGCTCTTAATTTGGTTACCAACTATTTTAACAAATCTTGTGAGAATGTTTCAGAATCTGCAAAAAATTTAAATACAGGTGATCCTGATCCAAGATTTGAGCTAAGAGACCTTCAAGTCATACATCTTCAGCTCCAGTTGGAACTACTTCTGCTAATGAGGTTTCTATCAGCACTACAATGACAAACTCAGCTGATACATCTGGGGTACCTTCAAATTCCAGCTCAGAGGCTCCACAACCAGATAAGAACACTTCAATTGTGGAAGACAACAATGGTGGTGGTGACAGTGACCAAGAATTTCTTGATGCCACTAACCACACCATAGATGACAACATCAATGATGTCACACACTACTTGGATCAAGTCTCTCTTGAAAAGTGTGCTGATGTGGTCGGAGACACAACTATGCCAGATCTAAGTTTCTCTAATTTAGATCTCTCTCAGCAACTTGTTGTGATCCCTCAACTTAGGATCCACAAGTCTCACCCCACCACAAACATCATTGGAGATGTTGTCACAGGGGTAAGGACAAGAGGACAAACCCATGAAGCAAATGTTTGTCGTCATTCTTGTTTCTTATCTCAGATAGAGCCAAAGAAAGTTGATGAGGCTCTAAAGGATGGAAGTTGGGGTGAAGTTATGCAACAAGAGCTGCTTTAATTCAAAAGGCAGAAAGTTTGGAACCTTTGTCCTCTTCCTTCTGGGAAGACTACCATTGGAACCAAATGGGTGTTTAGGAATAAGAAAGATGATAGAGGCATCATCATCAAGAACAAAGCTAGACTAGTTGTTCAAGGATACACACAAGAAGAAGGGAATGACTACACTGTTGTCTTTGCTCCAGTGGCAAGATTAGAAGCTGTTAGGATATTCTTGGCATATGCTGCATCCAAGAACTTCAAGGTTTTTCAGCTTGATGTGAAGTGTGCCTTTTTATATGGAGTGATAGATAAGAGGTATATGTCAAATAGCCACCTGGTTTTGTAGACCCTGATCATCCTGATTATGTCTGCAAGCTTGACAAAGCTCTCTATGGGCTGCATCAGGCACCCAGGAAATGGTATGAGACACTATCTGATTATCTTTGTAAACATGGATACATGAGAGGTACTATAGATGGAACTCTCTTCATCAAAGGATAGGGAAATGACATACTTCTAGTTCAAGTGTATGTGGATGACATCATCTTTGGTTCAACTAATCCAAAGCTCTGCAAAGACTTTGAGAAGCTAATGAAAGACAAATTTGAAATGAGTCCCATGGGGGAACTCAATTTCTTTCTAGGAATTCAAGTGAAGCAAGTTGAAGATGGCATCTTCATAAGTCATTCAAAGTATGTTCAAGACATACTCAAGAGATTCAAGATGACTGATTGTAAGATTTCTAAGACACCCATAGCTAGAAACCACTCCCTTAGACCTGATCTTGAGGGGGAGTGTGTAGATGAGCACTTATACAGGGCTGTGATTGGGTCTCTTATGTATCTTACTGCTAGCAGGCCTGATATTATGTTTTCTACATGCATCTGTGCAAGATATCAAGCCAACCCTAAGATGTCGCACCTCATCACTGTCAAAAGGATTTTAAGATACCTCAAAGGTGCTTCAACACTTGGTTTAAGGTACCCTAAGAATGCTGACTTAAATCTGTATGCTTATACAGATAGTGATTATGGTGGTTGCAACATGACTGCAAAGTCTACATCTGGGGGATGGTAATTCCTTGGTGGAAGGGTTGTCTCATGGCAATGCAAGAAACAATCCTGTATCTTTGCATCAACTGCTGAAGCTGAATACATTGCTGCTACAAGCTGTTGTGCTCAAGTACTTTGGATTCAAAATCAAATGCTGGACTATAGGTTAAACTTCAAGGAGACTCCCATTCACATAGACAACAACAGTGCTATCTCAATCACAGAGAATCCTGTGCAGCACTCAAGGACAAAGCACATCAATATCAGGTATCATTTAATAAGAGTTAACTATGAAAAAGGATTAATTAAACTAGTCAAAGTTCACACAGATGAACAATATGCGGATCTATTTACAAAGGCTTTTGATGAACAGAGATTTAAATTAATAATATCAGCTATAGGGATGATAAACTTTGAGTAAGCTTTTCTTAAAACTAATTCTTATTATTTCTTAAAAATATGTGTGTCCTAAGTTGTCTAGTTCATCACTTTCATAAGATCATGTTTTCGTTGGGTAAAAATTTCTTTTTGAAGACTTTCCTTAGATTTTTGAAAATTTCTGATACTTCGGAAGTTATGCTTTTAACTTCGGAAGCAAACCATGCCTTCAAAATAAATAAATGTCTAAGAAATTTACCTTCGGACGAGCTTTCAGATTTATCTTCTGAAGGTTAAATACTTGTCTCAGACAGTTACCTATTTTCAAGGACCATTTGCTTCCGAAGCAAAATTAACTCTCGGAAGCTTTGTTGTTCTATATACAAAGCACTCAAGTTTTAATTTCTCTTCCGAAGCAAAATTCTCAAAACTCTCAGTAAATTCTTCCGAAGTAAATTTAGCTTCGGAAGCTTTTTAATTAGAACTTCCGAAGATAATTAACTTTCGGAAGCTTTTTGACTTCCAAGAAAACTACTTTTTGAGAAAAAGTAAACTACTTTTTCAGATGTGGGACCGACATCTGGATTTCAAAGTTTATCCTCTTTCATTAAACTTTATCGAAAATCCCTCTCACATATAAACCCAACGATTTCCCCCTCTTTCTATCATCTGTTCTTCCTCCAAACCTAAAAACCCAAATTTCTCTCTGAAATTTCTTTCTTCCTTCTTTCATCATCTTTAAGCTACCTCAAAATGGCAAACCTTGCTCACAGAAATGATCCCAACTTTACCATGCAGCTACACAGGCAACACAATCAGGTTGCTCTGTTAAGCTCTGAGAAAGATCCTCATTTCTCAGAGGTTTGTCATTTCTTAGCTTTATCTAACTACTTCACCTCCCTAACAACCATTGATCCTGGAAGACCTGCCAAGTGGTCATTATGGACGGGGAGAAGGCACTGTCTGCCACAGTTAGGGGAGAACAATCTTCATCACTCCGGCCATCATCAATAGGCATCTTTAGCTGGATGATGAAGAAGGTAAGGTGTTATTCCCAAAGGAAGCTGTCAACCATTCCTTTGAGCAGATGGGATATGAGGGAGATTTCTATGTAAAGACCGTTAGGAAAGGGAAGGTCTGATCCCAATGGAGATTCCTGCTCCATGTGGTCATCCATAGCTTATCAAACAAGCATGGTGGATGGGACCAGATTCCTGAGGATCTCTCTTCATAATCCATGGAATGGTTCAGGGGGTTAAATTCAGGTATTCTCAGTTTGTTTATACAAATTTACTTGCTAATTTAGACTCCTTAGAGTATTACATATTTCCTAGATATGTCCAGTACATTCTTAACTGTGAACTGGGCTCACAGTTGAGGGAAACAGGTAACATTCTTAAATTGGGACAAATGAAGCCCGACATCTTTAAAATTCTGAAGAAGCCCATTGTTGGCTTCTCTAGGGTAGAAACAGCCCTTGTTCCAAAAATGTTAGAGCTCATTGCTCAAGGTGACAACCTAGCAGCATAAGCTAGTGTTGAGCCCACACCTGCTACCTCCCAACCACCCACATAACCTCAAATCACCATCACTTACCAAAGAAAAACCAAGCGAACCCCTGCTCAGGCTATTCAGTCTGTGGAGGCCCCATATACTCACCCATACAGGAAGAAGTGGACACTGGAGCTCCCACTTCTCCTGAGGAGCAGACCACTCTAATCTCTTTAAGAATCAATGTTGAGGTTCCTCATGCTCAGCCTGATGAGCTCATTAGCCAACTGCCTTAAGCCATCACTTGAGTCTCAACACTTAAGTGGTCAACCTTTAGGGGACAGTTAACATCCCCAGCCTATAGATCTCAACCAACCAATTACCCACCTTGACTTCTATATTGATGAAGATCTAGGTTTCAGTGAGTATAATGAGTCTCTCTTCTTTACCCCTGCTCAAAGAGAGATGAATGCTCCTGAGTCTCCTACATCTATCCCACATCAGTCACCAACAACTGAGGTGGACACTTCTAAACCTGTTAAGGATGTCCATATGGAAGAGGCTCACACTATTCTGAAAGTGATTACATCATTAAGACCTTAACCATGGCAACTTAGCCCACTAACATCTCAACTGAGATTGCCAGTGAGCAGAGGAATACCAGCAGCCAAGAACCTGAAGCTGGTGGTGAGAGAGAGGGCTTTGGTCCAATAATCTCATCCCCCAATGAGTCTTCTAATAAAGATGAGGGGAATCTAAGACTAAAGGTGCACAAACTGACTAAAACATGCACCTATTTAGTCTCAAAGGTCAGTCACCTTGAATCTCAGGTGACTACCTTACACAACAGGATCAATGATCAGCAACTTGAGATTTCATATCTGAAGGAAAAACTAGCTAGGTAACCCTTAAGAAGTGCTCAACCAGGAACACAAGAACCTGTGGATGTGATTGACCTATCTTCCAGCTCACCTATGCAAGTGGGTGATGCTACCAAAAAGGGGAGAAAGTTATTACAGCCATAGAACCTGGGAGCTCTTCAAAGAGAGTGGACATTAAGGACTCACCATCCTCACTTGCAATTGTGCATTCTTAGCAACCTCCTCAAGTTCACATTGATATGGACTACACTGACTCCTTCATACAGAGTCTATTTGAGGATGGGATACCAAGGGCTATGTCATCTTCACCATCTTCCAATCATATCATTAGGTGGAGGTATGACAACATCAGGAAAGCCCTAATCATCATAAGAGTTCAAGGACAGCAATAAGTCTTCAATTTTCAAACATTGAACTACTATGAAGGTCTGGATTTAGTCAACATACCACTTGTCAACCCAAGCAAATCAAGACAAGCTGACAGACTGGCTCAAAGAATCGAAGACAGGATCACTGCAGAGTTCAGCTTAAGAAGGAGACTTAGGCAATCAGGCAAAGCCATCGGTCAACTGGATGTTGAGGCAGACCCTAAGATTAGTTTCATAGGGGAAACCTTGACTGAAGGCCCAGTGGCAGAACCTGAGACCCCTGTCTCATCATCATCAACTGCTGCAGAGATCCACACTCCTATTGAGACACCTGCTGGTGAAGGTGCTTCTCAACCTCTCTCTGGCTAGAGCTTAGATGCTACAACAAGTAATGAAGGCCAAAGCTCTCTCCACCCTGAGTCATAAAGGTCTGTGAGTGACAAAGGGAAAAGAAAGATGACATCTGAGGAGATTGAGGAAGAGGAGAGAGAGAGAGGAAAAAGAGGCTGAGGGGAGAAAGTTCCTCTGCTGAGTCTTCAAGACTCATGGAGTCTGCTATCAAGGCTGCCCCCAGACCAGATACTCAGAATGATGAGTTAAGGGCAGTCATGATTAATTACCCGCAGACAAGGAACTATGACATAGACAGTTCTCTCTCCCCTTAGAAGAGCTGAATGAACTGGTTGATCTAGAAAGATCATAGGAGAATAAGGAGGCAGAAGATGCAGAGCTTCTAGTACAAGTCAAAGAAGAGAGAAGAAGAAAAAGACTGTACAAGGATATGCCTACCCTCTCCCTAGTTCAGGAAAGTCCTACACCAGAAGATGTGGTTCAACAAGAATCTCAGGTAGACAAAGAAGAAGAAAGGATCAAGATGATCAACTACCTAAGTGCCACAGGCTTCTATCAGGCAGATGCACTGCTTCCCTTGTCCTATGACAAAGTTGAGTTTGAGTCTTAAAACAGCTTGAACTTGAGATAATCAAGGACAGAAAGACAACTAAGAAGAAACTAAGGGAAGAAGCTGCAAAATCAAGAGCCATCATCCAAAAGAGCATGAAAAAGTCTGCTGATAGGCAGAGGATGATGAGCTTCTTGAAGCTATATGGATTCTCCGGAAGGAGACTTGGCCCTATGTCTCTATCCACTATAGATGAGCATATTAGGGTGATCAAGCAGAAGATCGAAAGTGGAGAGCTTATTGACTTACACTCCACTCCAAGTCAAGCCCCACCTGAAGTGGAGGTTAAGGTTAAACAACCAGAGACAACATAACCTGGACCTCCTGCTGAAACTCAGCAAGCTTCATCTTCTGATCCACAGCAGGGTCAACCTCCCTCTCCTTCTGAGCCTGAGAGAGAGGAAGTCCTAACCGAGAAAGACAGTGAAGATCAATCTGGTGCTGCAGGCCAAACATCTCAATTAAAACCTGCTAAGAGAAAGAAGAAGATGGCTTCTAAACCAAAGCCAATGAAGAAGAAGACTGCACCCTCTTCTACACCCCAGGAGGAGTCAGAACATCTTGAGGTTGTGCAGCCAGAGGATGCTACATCAACTCCAATTCAAACAGCTCTCTAACATCAGGAAGACCCATCTTGTCCTGGACATACACCACAACCCAGAAAGATGGCATGGCATTAGAGATCAAGGCACTGAGGACATTTACACATGGCAAGATATGTTTTAGTTGCCTCTACATGACCTCTTTGATACGAGAAGACACTTTGATAGTCTGAAGGATCTTGATCACCTTACGAAGAAAGGATTGGTGATTATCCTAATGAGAACTGTTGACATCTGAAGTCTACTAAGTGTTTTGGTAGCATCACCCTAAGGGGAGTTTGTAGAGATTAATGAAGAGGCTGATGCAACCTAAACATCCAATGTCTTTCCTGCATGCTGCACAAGTGCATTGAAGAAGAATGCTTAGAAAGTTTTACACATGCAACAGAAAATACTCCAAGTGTAAAATCTTCCGAAGCCAAGACCAATATCTTCCGAAGCCAAATATGAAGTCTTCCGAAGCCTCAGAGACAAAGTCTTCCGAAGCTTCAACTCATGAAGACAGATTTCTTCCGAAGACTTTTAATACATGCTTTATCTGGTGTACTTTTCCATAAAGCTGGACACCTTTCCACTGCACCTCTGTAAGGTCACCAACTTACATTAGTTGGTGAAAAGGTCCATGCTTTTAGTAACTGTACATTAAGGTCTTGAGTCTATAACTTTCTACTTTATGTACTTTATCTTTTTTGTAATAGATAAGGATGTGAGCTATGGCATGTCATAGTCATAAGTGAAAAGGCAATCTGCCTTTTGACTCTACAATTGATTTTGTTTTGTGTCTAGTCAATTGTATCCAGCTGGCTTTCAAAGTATAGCCGGCTGTAGGATGTAGTATAAGTATCTCATGTTCTTGTATCTTTTATATATGCTTTGTAACACTTGTAATAGAACATATAGAAAGCAATATACTGCATTCTTGAAAACCATATACTTTTGTTATTTGTGTCCTGTCTCTTACATTACTTGTGTTCTTAGTGTCTTACCTTGGTTAATCCACTTTACTGTTGATTAAGTTTAGTTAATCTCCTCTTTGTATTGTTTTGTTGTAACTCTACACCCTTCAACGATCCTGCAACTATACGCTGTAAGCTCAAAATCATCGTCATGAGGATACCACAACCCGAGTATTGGAGTACCCTTCAGATAACAGAAAATCCGTTTAACACCAATGAGATGGTTGACTTTTGATTTCTCCAGATATCTAGAACACAGACACGTCGCATACATGATATCAGGATGAGATGTTGTGAGATACATTAGGGATCCAATCATTCCTCTATACATTGTAGGATCAACCAGATCACCATTTTCATCGGGTGCCACATCGTGGTTCGTGGCAAGTGGAGTTCCAGCAGCTGAAGCATTCTCTATGTCAAAAAGACTGAGGATATCCCCTACATATTTAGTCTAATGTAGAAAGATTCCTTTTGGTGTCTGATCCACCTGTAATCCCAGGAAGAACTTCATCTCCCCCATTGCACTCATCTCAAATTCTGCTTTCATGACAGATTGAAATTCAATACATAACTCTTCGTTTTTGCAACCAAAGATTATGTCATCCACATAAATCTATACTAGCAGTAAGTCACCATCCTTTACTTTGATAAACGGTGTGCAGTCAATAACTCCGCTGTGAAAGCCATGTTTCACCAGATGAGATGAGTCTTTCTTATACCATGCTCTCGGGGCTTGATGGAGCCTATAGAGAGCCTTATCAAGCTTGTAAACTCTGTCCCGATGATAAATATCCTCAAATCCTTCGGGTTGACTGACATACACTGTCTCACGGATTTCACCATGAAGGAATGCACTCCTGACATCTAGTTGATGAACTTTGATCTTCATGTAAGATGCATAGGCTAGGAAGATACGGATTGCTTCCATTCTAGCCACAGGTGCAAACACTTCATTGTAATCAATTCCTTCGTCTTGTCTAAAATCTTGAATGACAAGTCGAGCCTTGTTTCTTATTATGACCCCTTAGTCATCTTTCTTTCACTTCAAGACCTATTTGTTGCCAATTACTTTAACATCTTTTGGTCTATCCACCAGTGTCCATACTCCTAGTTTCTTGAACTGAAGAAGTTCTTCTTGCATGGCACTCACCCATGCCTCATCGTTTAAGGATTCACTTACATATTTTGGCTCAAATTGAGACACAAAACATCGATAAGCACCGTCGTGAAGATAGCCTTTTTCCATTACTGAGGCATAATCAGCTGAGTATAGCTAATTTCTTGTCTATACTCCAATTGTACATCCCCTATGATGTTGTCCAGAGGATGATAGACATTTAGTCGAGATCCGGAAGTGGTGGGAACAACTACTTCCTGATCCAGATTTTGAATTCCTGGTTCAGTATCTGTAGTCGTTGGAGTGCGAGGTTCTGAAGAGCCAGAGGCATCAACATCTGATGCTTGTGTACTTTCAGTAATAGGAACCTGTTCCTCCTGATTCACATGTTCAATCTCCACTTCTATATTGTTAGAGGAGGATTCGCTTACCTCAAGTGCTCCCCCTAAGAGACTAGAAGATTCACCTTGTGAACTTGATGTTTCGAGTCTAGTAACAGTGTGCTTAAGACATCGTACATCATTTTGGTTGATAACTCATCATCAGGAAGGGAGAGAGGGATGTTGAAGGACTTAAAGAATCCATCATAGTCGAAAACGAATATGGGTCCCTTTCCAATAAGGGAGTGGTGCATCTTTGAACGTCAATGTTGCACCACACTTCTACTTGACCCGTTGAGTTGTTGTAAACTCTCTTATTCGGTATATTGTATCCTAAAAAGATTCCATCTTCAGCCTTCTCACTGAACTTCCCTGACTGAGTTTTCTTCAGCAGTGTACATGGTACGCCAAATGGTTTGAGGTACCCCAAATTAGGTTTACGTTGCTGGAGTAACTCATAACACGTTTTACCATGACTTTTGACCACCAAGACTCGATTGATGGTGTAACATACATTGGCAACTACCTCGTTCCAAAATTGGATGGGTTAGCTTCCAGTCAGCTAGCATCATCTTGATGTCTCTATCAAGCTCCTGTTCTTCCGTTTAATAACTCCATTCATTTGTGCAGTGCAGGCAGATGTGAACTGGTGTACAATTCCTTTCTCTTTGCAGAATTCCTCCATCCACTGATTCTTGAACTCCGTTCCGTTGTCTGAGTGAATCTATCGCACTTTCAGTTTGTAGAGAGATTCCAATGTAGTTGAAAATTCTTGACATTAACTCCATTGACTAAATCATTCTGGATCAGATGATTCATCTTTCATGGATTTATGTGTCCAATTCTACTATGCCAGGAGATCGAGTCCCTCTTAATTGCGTTTGACAAGAAGCATTGAACTTGATGATTGGTTGTGAGGCCTTTGATAGATCCAAGACATATAAGTCATTATATCTTGAAGCTTACATTAAGATTTGGTCCTCCAGGATAATGTAATCCTTCTTTAATACATAGCACTTCTTGTTGTCAAAAACAACTTCGAATCCTTTGTCATATATCTGGGATATTGAAAGCAAGTTGTTCTATAATTGTTGAATGTAGTGGACCTTATCAAACTTCACTTTCTGGTTTCCCACTTCACCTTGAGCGATGATGTATCCTCCTTCATCCAGCAAATGATACATGTCCCCCTTTAATTTCTTGACATTTGAAAGGAGAGACAGGTTTCCGGTCATGTGCCTAGACGCCCCACTATCAACATCCAGGTATTTGTGATAGCACTATAATGGATACCCTGCACATTTAGAGGGAATTATCAATTTAGGTTTGGGACCCAAGCCTTAACTGGCTTGGGTGACCCAGAGGAATCACACATCATGAACTTGACCCACTGTCCATCTGAGGGCGAGGGCATATCATTCTTCTTCTTGTTCACTGTATCAGACAATGGACTTGACTTATCTTTCCATAAGCCAGTTTTGTGTAAGGCCTGTTTATGATAAGCAGACGACTGGCTTACGGTTTGAACTTTAGGTCATTAATTCTTTTTGGTGGAGTAATAGAACTCATCTTCAAAGAACTTGGTTTATTATCATAAAGTTCAATTTTCTTTCTAGGAGTCTAATAATAAGGACAATTAGAAGAGATGTGTCCTCTCTTTCCACAATTGTAGCATGATCTACCTTCTACATGTTAATGGAACTGTTTCTATGAGGAAGTGTGTGATAGAGGTGTGACTTTAGTCTGGTTGGGTCTACACACTTATTGTTTAGATGTTTTTGCTTCTTTCACAAAAATCATTGTTTGAATGTTTTTAACATCCTTAACCTTTGTTTATTTGGACTTTGACTTGGAGCACGTGGTTGGTTAATTGGTTTGGTCATTTTGGGTTCAGAAATAGACATGTTTGAACCTGACTTTACATTAACCTTTTCAAATTGTTCATCCAAATTCACAATAGGCATCTTACCTTTAGATTTCAAAGTAGCCTCCTTCTGGTTAGCGACAGAATTCACCGGTTTACCCGTGGAATCTGGATCACTAACTAGAGGAGTGGACACCACATGACCTTTTACTCGTTTGTTATTTACTGGTCTACATTTTGTATTTAACAGGATCTCATATGGTGGTGGAACTACTTTGCAACCTAACCCTTCCCCACTATTTCGTTCTTTCACTATGCGTTGAACTATGTGAGAAGAACTGGTCCAACTATGCAGTTTTTGTTATAATGAGTTGACTTCGACTTCTAAAACTGCTTTTTCTTTCTTTGTTTCTTCCAAAGAGTTTAAATAGAACTTTATATCATTGGCTTGATTAAAAGCAACAACCTCGGTTTCCCTTAGTTGTTTATTTAAAAGTTCTATTTTCTCTTTATAACTGCACTCATTTTGTTTTAAAATCTAATTAGCTTCTATGCACAGTTGTAAGTCATTTACTAAGCTACAGTTGTGGTCTAACAACCTAGCAAATTTTAAATCTATGCTTTCTCTAAATTTGTTACGTTCAATACAAGCATGATTTTCAAAAAGTTGGTCTTTTGTACTTACCTGTGAAGACTCGGTTGAATCAGCCATCAATGTAGAGTTTGACTCTTCGGATGCGGGAGATTCTTAACATGTTGTTCTAAGTTCTTCTTCAATCAGGTGATGGACCACATTCACAGTATCTTCGTTATCTGACATCACTAGTTCAACTACGATTTCTCCTTCGCCCGCAGAGTCATCATCCAATCCCTCGACACATGCAATATTCGATTCACCAGGAGACACAAAACAGAATGTCCAATCCTGCCCTTCGTCATCCTGAGCATCAAGGCCTTTGTCTTTATGCTTGATGAGGTAGCTCCACTCATTTGTTCGTCTTGACGGGTGAAGGTTGAGAATGGATTTCCGTTACCTGTTTTCTTGGGCTTAACACATTCACGTTTAAAATGCCCCTTTTCTCCACAGTTAAAACAGGTAACTTTGGTTTTTTCAAAACCAAAGGCAGTATCTTTTGTGGCTACTAAGTTCTGTCCAGTCTTCTTTACAAACTTTTTTACTCTTTTGACAGCACTAGCCAAAGCCCACATAATATCCATTCTTTTTAGTTCATTTTCATCCACCTGCTCGTAATCTTCATTGGCCAGATGGCAATTACCAATTTTCCCTGAAACTAGACGATCATAAGAATGAGCAACTGCTGCTAGAAGGTCCATATGCTCCTTTCCAACCTCCACAGTAATATTTCCGAGATTCTCGGTTTTCAACTTAGTAGCATTTGCTTCAGGTACGATATATTGGGTACTAGATGACCCTGACGTTTCAGATCCTAAAGCTATGGTTTGAGAAGGAGCGGCTGAACTAGACACAAAGGCTATTTGAAGAGGTGCTCCTGAACTGGTTGGAGTGGGAGAAGAGTTATAAAGTGAAGGATTCTGGTCATAGGATTCTTTTTGAGACTTGTATTTCATCCTCAATTCTTCCTCTCTCAACTTCAATATGAAGTCATTTATATTCAACTTTGACATAATATCGTCTGTCTTAGATTCGACACAAACGAGTCCCATTTTTTTGGCAAACCAGCTACAAAGCTTGACACCTTATCTACCATAGACGTTGTTACCCCATGAGTGTACAGCTCACTCATTAGACGGTAGAATCTGTTTATAACATCATCCAAGCTTTCTTTCCCCATCGAAGAGAATTTATCAAACTCCTTCTTCAGTGCCTTTTCCTTTTATGCTTTCAACGTTGCATTCCCGTCGTATCTTTTCTCCATAGCGTCCCATAACTTCTTTTCCTGTTTGTTCTCAGAAAACTGATGGAATATGTTTGAAAGAAAAACAACATAGAGCGTCTTATAAGGCCAAACAAATAAACTCAAATTCAAAACCGTTACAAATGTTACATATGGATCTATTTGGTCCTGTAAACGTATAGAGTATCGGAAAGAAATCATACTGTTTAGTCATCATTGATGATTATACACGATTTACTTGGGTTTTCTTTCTTCGTTCAAAATCTGAAATAACTGATCTTTTAAAGGATTTTATCATTAAAGTGGAAAATCAATTAGATCAAAAATTTAAAATAATCAGAAGTGATAATGGAACCGAATTTAAAAATACTAATATTGACAGTTTTTGTACAGCAAAAGGAATAGCTCATTAGTTCAGTGCTCCTCGAACTCCACAACAAAACGGAGTTGCAGAAAGGAAGAACAGAACTTTGATTGAAGCTGCTCAAGCAATGTTAGCTGATGTAACGATTCGTATCACATTCTCGAATGAAGCAATATCAACAGCCTGTTTTATTCAAAATCGCACTTTGTTGGTTAAGGACAAATAGAAAATCCTTATGAGTTAATATTTGGCAGGAAACCAATATTGATTTTCTTAAATCTTTTGGATGCTCTATGTTGATTTTAAATTCAAATGACCATCTTGGCAAATATGATTCAAAGTCTGATGATGGATTCTTTCTTAGATATTCATTTGCTTCAAAAGCGTATAGAGTTTATAACTCTAAGAAGAATGTTATCATTGAACATTCAATGTTAAATTCCTTGAAAACTCTTTTCCATCGGTTGCAAATGGTCCAAAGTGGTTATTTGATTTAGATTCATTAACAAACTCATTTTTCTCTTTTTCACGAGATCCTTTATTCTCTACAGAGAAACTTGAGCAACAAAATCTTGAGCATCAACACATTCCTAAAGATTCTGATAATTCTTAACCTCTTCCTAATGACGGTCTAGAAATTCATCATCCTGAGTCTGGAACTTCATCTATATTTTGAGATAGATGTGAATGACAAGTTTGATTACTTTGTCAATTCTCCAACTCAAGTTCCAACTTGTATTTCACATTCCTCAACTATATTGCAACAGCTCTCCGAACTGAATCAATCTAATCTGGAAGTGAATGTTCAACAAGAAGAGATTCCAACTACTCGCATTCACAAGAGACATCCTATCTCTCAGATTATTGGTCCTTTCAATGAAAGAACAATGCTTCATCACTCTAAACAAGCAAATGTTTGTTTGTACTCATGTTTTCTTTCTCAAATAGTCCTTAAAAACATTACAGAGGCATTGAAGGACAATAGTTAGATTGAAGCAATGCAAGAGGAATTATTACAATTCAGAAAACAAGAAGTGTGGAATCTGGTGGATTTACTGGAAGGAGAAAATGCCATTGGCACAAAATGGTTATTTAGAAACAAATCAGATGACAGAGGAATTATCATTTGAATCAAAGCTCGATTAGTAGCTCAATGATACACTCAGGAGGAAGGAATAGATTATGAAGAAGTGTTTACTCCGGTTGAAAGACTAGAAGCAATTCGGGTATTCCTGGCACATGCTTCTTATATGAAATTTAAAGTGTATCAAATGGATGTTAAAGGTGCATTTTTATATGGACCAATCACCGATGATGTGTATGTTAACCAACCTCAAGGTTTTGAAGATGCTGAATTTCCTCATCATGTGTACAAGCTCAGCAAAGCTCTGTATGGTCTACATCAAGCCCCAAGAATCTAATATGAAACATTGTTACAACACTTGCTCCAACATGGATATACAGGAGGGAAGATTGATCCTACTTTATTCATCAAGAATGATGCATCTGATCTTCTTTGTGTACAAGTGTATGTGGATGATATCATCTTTGGATCAACCAGTCAGAAACTCTGTTTAGAATTTGAAGAAATAATGAAATCTTGTTTTCAGATGAGTTTTATGGGAGAAATCAATTTCTTTCACGGATTACAAGTTACACAGTCTGCAGATGACATCTTTATTAATCAAGCGAAGTTTTTCGATAAGCTGTTGAAGAAATTTAAGCTGCAAGATTATCAATCCATTAGAACTCCAACGGACATAATCACCAAGATTGGTCCTGATCCCAAAGGATAATCAATAGAGCAAACATTATACAGATCTATGATTGGATCTTTAATGTACTTAACTGCATCTAGACCTAACATAATGTATGTTGTTTATGTCTGTGCTAGGTATCAATCAGACCCAAAAGAATCTCACCTTATCGTTGTCAAATGCATATTTAGATATCTAAAAGGAAAACCATGCCTAGGGTTATGGTATCCTTATGAAGGGAACTTCGAGTTATATGGATATACTGATAGTGATTATGGGGGATGTTGTCAAAATAGAAAATCTACCACGGGTGGTTATCAGTTTTTAGTTCCTCGATTAGTCTCACGGCAATGTAAGAAACATACAAAAGTCTCAGTCTCAACTGCAGAAGCTGAGTACATTGCTGCCTCAACAGGATGTTCTCAAATCCTCTGGTTGCAAAATCAACTACTGGATTACGGCTTTAGGGTTGTAAACGAGCCGAGCCAAGTCGAGCCAGGATGGGTTCGAACTCGAGCTCGAAGCTTATCGAGCCGAGCCGAGCCCGCTTGAAAATTTTAGCAAGTTTAAAACACCGGCTCAAGTTGGGCTTGTGAAAGTTTGAGCCAGCTCGTGGCTCATTCGAGCCGGCTCAATTTAAATATATTTTTTTTATTTTTCACATTAATTATTTGAAAACACAGAAAATATATATTAGGAATTCTATAGTTTGTTGGGTATTCCATACTTATGGGAACAAAGAATATTCTTTTGAATATAAACAATTTACTATCAAGTTATATATTTTTAAACAAAATACTTAATGTTTTTAAAAAGAATCCACTTTTATTTTTAAGAAAATATTTTTAAAATCCTAATATAAAAATAATAATCATAATAATAGTAGTAGTAATAATAATATTATTATACTATATAAATATATATATATATATACATATACTATATGCACCAAGCCATGAGCCGAGTCAACGAACCGAGCCACGAGCCAAGCTCGAACCGAGCTAACCCTGGCTCGAGTCGGCTCGTTTAGATTCGAGCTTTTTTCGAGCGGAGTTTTTCTTGAGCGAACTTCAAACGGGCTTCGAGCTACGAACTTTTTGTACAGCCCTATACGGGTTCAATTTTCTTAAAACTCCTATTTACATTAATAACACTGCTGCTATGTTCATTACTACTAATCCTATCCAACATTCTAAAACAAAACATATCAAGATTTGATATCATTTTCTCAGAGATAACTCTGAAAAAGGTTTAATCATTTTGATTTAGATTTCAACATTAAAACAATTGGGTGACTTATTTACCAAATCTTCCCTACCAGTTGAGTCAATTGGTCTTATTAATCATATTGAAAATTGATTTTTCTCTTTCAAAATGACAATAACCCTCCCTCAATTTCTTAAACAAATCAAAGTTAAACTGTTAATGTTAACCGGTTGATTATGTATATTATGTGTGTGTTAAAAGAAAAATAAAATACAACATTAGAAAATGCAAAAACAAAGAGAAAATTATAAAATGAAAATACAAAAATAATAGTTAGTAGTTATAAGTGTTAGGATTATATTGTCTTACAATTGTGGGAAATGATAGTACATCAGTTTAATCACTGGCATACCTCACTCGCTAATAAAGTCTGACATGATCAGATATGATTTGCAGGTAAGATCATGTAGTTATACTGAAAAAGTAGATTCTTGTGATTGAACTAAATCATCTATTCATTTGTGTGTGTCCATCTTAGTACTAAAGAGTTGTCTTGACTTTTCTGTTTAATTGCTTGTGAAGTCACAATCTCAGACCTTGACATAATATGTGGTATCATGAGATCCGTTTACTGCATCTGTTCACTTCTTTGTTATGAGTCATCATAGACTGATGGATGCCCTGACCTGATGGATGCACTGTTCATAAAGAACAGTGATGAGATATCATCTGTTGTAAGTCATTACAGACCTGGATATTCTCACCTGATGCAAAAGATGCCAATGTGCATAATCCTTTCTAAAGTCCAAAATGGATGCCCTATGATTCTTATGAATCATCTTTATCTATTTCTTTATGAAACGAATTCGGGGATTACCTAATGGCTTGTCCATGGTGATTTTCTTAGAGATTATCAACTAGTTTAACCATGATGATTCTCTTATTGACCTAAACATGAGATCTGGTATACATACATGACATGTTTTTAAGTTGAGTAAAAGTGCTTTCTTGCATACCTTGACGATGGTTGAACACTCTAAGTCTAAATATGGATTACATAATGTCATATCTAATCCAACCTTAATAAATCCAAGAATTGAAAAAGTAAGTGTACTGATTCTTTTGCTAGAGTAGTCATTGTCTTTCCTTAGATCTCGTGTGTCATTTGTCGTGGGAACACTGACCTGGAACACACTTGATCAGAATTTAATCATTGTCTATGAATATTCATAATTTTTATTTCAATATGCTGATTATTAGCTCATATGATCTCACTGCAGGCATATAATTCAATGTGTAGAATTTTATTCTGCTTTATTTTGAGTTTTGCATGATTTTTTTGTGTGCAAGCATGTTAATAATGAATGGTTTTACTTCATCTCTCAATCTTTTATAATCTTCTAAGTTTGGAAACTTAAAAGTTTAGGGGGAGTAAAGATGATAAAGAATTTATCAAAATAAATGTTTGGATGAAAAAGGATGATTCAAAAATATTCAAAGCTTGTGCGTGTTTAAGAAGTTTAAAAATGAACTGAATTTTTGAGATGTTTGAGATGTTGAATTTAAAATGTGAAAAAGCTTCTTGTAAAGAATTGAGAATGTTTGTAATTTTATGAAAATTTTGAGACTAAAATGACAGGAAATGAATTAAAAATAAAAGGTCAAAAAGTCAAAATTTTGGTCAAAAAGTCAAAGTTTAGTCAAAAAGTCAAAGTTTTGGTCAAATAGTCAATGCATTAGTAAATTGTTCAAAGTTTGACCAAAGTTTGGAAAATTTTTTAAGAACAGTGAAATTAATCAAAATTGTGATTTGAATGTATTTTGTGAAAAATAATACAAATGTTAGACGTATGGATGTCTCATGCGCCTAAATAGTGTTTATAAGTCTCATGTTTAGCCGCATGATGAAATTTCAGTTTTATGATGAGTGTTAGACGTTTTGAGTAATTCTCATGCACCTAAAAGTGGTCATAAGTCAGAAATTATGGTTAAGTGTTGGGCGTTTTACACAATCTCATGCGCCTAAACAGTACCAAACATCTCATATTTATAATTTAAAGTGTTAGGCGTTTCATAATAGGCCATGCACCTAAACAGTACTCATGCGTCTCAACAGTGCTCATGTGACATCCGGTAAATTTCCGTTACCAAACTCCGTTAGTTCGTTAAGTCTTGCATACACGTGTCGTAAAAACACACTAGTTGTCGTTTAACGTCGGTGACCTAATAATAATTAATAATGTTACGTTATGATAATCTAATTGATTATGTGATTATTTGTTATGCTTATGTGTTTACACAATTTAAACGTTAACGGTGAATTCTATCACGTAACGTGGAAACGCGTATATTTAAATTGCCTATCTTGTGAGTTGTGGAAATAATGTAAATATATTATTCTTGATTAATAATGTTGGTATTATTAAGTTAAAACCTTTCAAAAAGTGTTTAAAGAATAGTTTTTATAAAATATAAAATAAAGGGGGTTAAGTGTAATTACCTAAAACTAAAACTTAACAAAATTAACAAACCTAATCCCCCCAAACCCCCAATCGGCCGCAAACCATCACCCTCCCTCTCCAATTGCGATTTCAACCTAGAACTAACCTTCAAGCCAAGATTTTGATCGATTTCAAGCAATACAACTCGTGTTTGCAAGCTATAACATGTTTAAATGTTAGATTTTTCATGTTTTTGTGGGTTCTTGTTGAGGGCCGAACCCTAGTTGCAAAATTGGTCTTCATGGGGTCGAATTGATGTTGTTTGATGATGTTAGTATGTTAGATGGATTGATTACATGTTGTTTAACGTTGATTATGCATGAATTGTATGTTTTTAGTGGATTGATCATGAACTTTGATTATAAGCAAACCCTAATTCGAAAATTGGTAGGATTATGGATGAATGATGATTGTTTGATGAATGTTGATGATTAATAGGTTGTATGAATGCTAGGTTACATTGATTTTGCAAGAAATTGATGAATTGATGTTGATGATCATAGCTTACTAATAATAGTAATTTTATTTTGCATGTAATGTTGAATATTGATGAATTGATGTTATGGATGTGTTCATGATGATGATTAGATGCTAGATTGTGTTATGAATGCTAGAAATCTTTGAATGGATGTGGTTTTCATAGCTTGCCAAAGTAGAAACTTTTGTTCATGAAGATTGATGAGTTGTAATGTTTGGATCTTGTTGATCATGCTTAGATGATGATATGAGCTTGAATTGGTATATTATTAATGAATTCAGGAATGCATAGATGTTTGATGGATTTGGGATGTGCTTTCCCAAATGGGAAACTTTATTTATGCAAAATGTGAAAGATGATAGTTTGAACATTTTGGGATGTTAGGAGCATGTTAGTAAGTTCGTGGATGAATTCTAAGGTGATGAAACATGTTAAATTACTTGTATGGGATGTTTTGGATAATCATGGGTGATGTTTGGACTTTGATGATCATGTGTGATGTTGATGTTGATGAGTGGTTAGGTCATCATGTTTGGGACTGGAAATTGATTGTTGTGATGTTGTTGAATGCAATGTACATGGCTAATGAATATGATTATGATCATCATACACGTGTCCGAATTTGAGGCCCCTACTTAGTAGGATTGGCAGGGTTTAGGATGTGAAGTCGTGAGTGGCTTCACATGGCATGATGAGTGGTTTGATCCTTGTGTGACATGTTAGTTGTGTTATAACTAGTGGACATGTTAATGTTCTAGATTCGCATGACTTGTATGATACTTGGTTGTATGATGATCTCCGTGATACACCTGGATGATATAGCAAACATATGATCTATTTTAAATGTTAACTATGTATGATATGTGTGTATGATTACTTGAATGGCTTACAACACATAAAGTCACCAACGGGTCAAACGGGTCAACTAGGTCAAACCTGTCTGTTTTGTTTGAAATTGAGTTCTTGGTTGTAGTGTACTTAGGGTTTCACATGTTCTTTGATTACACGTACTCATGCACTTTATGATCTAGGTAACCTCTGAAGGTTGTCTTTCTATCTGTTTGTCAAGTCAAACTCAAGTATCTATACGCATATCAGGTGAGTTCATGCCCCACTCTTTATTTAATCTATTTTGGGGGAGATGGCATACTGGTAAATCACAAACGCTTTATATATTCAAGTTGTGTATAATATTATATAGTGTTGATATCATGGAAAATTCCTCACACTTTCGAATTGTTAATATTGAATAGCGGGGAAATTTGGGTAGTACTACTGGGTCTGACGAGCCCCACCTGTGTGACTCGAGGTCAACCGGGTGCAATTTGTCCTAATGAACATTGTCACGACCTGTTAAGTCGTGACAGGAGGCAACAACGTAACACAGTCAGCTTCAATTGCGAAATCACTATGAAATAATATTTATTGTTAATGGACTAGCTATATGTTACAATGCACTACTTTTATATCTCTATTATTAAACTGTTTATGTTTGAATATCTCTTGAACTCACCAACCATTGTGTTGACATTTTAGTATGCTATTCTTAGGTCATTAGGTTGCTTGCCATAGGAGCACTGCATGGTTCACTTGCATTCTAAGACTCGTTCTTCAAGACATTGTTAGCATTTTGATGATTATTGTTTACTCTTTTGGGTTGGCACATGTTTTGCCATAGTTATACTTTTATTTCTTTGGGTTGTTTTCAAAACGCTTCCGCACAGTTTAGAGTTTGTACTTTGGTTGATTTATTTAATTAGCATATAGAGTCGTTTGAGTAACTGTTGACTGTGATCCTGGTTTGTTCACACGCCTCGCGGTAAAACTCCGCAAGTGGATTTTGAGGGTGTGACTGATTGGTATCAGAGCCATTGGTTATAGGGAACTAGGTTGCATACACACTAGACTATAACCGCACACAGTTAATTAGTTACCTATGCCTTATTCTCATCTACTGTATACTCATTGGCATACACGTCACACTCTCTGCAGCATGGCATCATCATCGAGAGCTCCGGGTAAACGACCTGAATCACCTTCACGATCTGAATCCCCACCTCCCGCACCTGTACCTGATGATGGATTCGATTGGCCCCAACTGGCTTATCCTCGAGAGGAGATTGACTGGGATCAACCCTTTGCATTGATGAAGCGTGACCCTCCGCGAGACTGGCGTTTCTATCCTAGATTTGTTGATCATATCATGTTTAGGGAGCGCGTACCTGTCCCGAGGCCCAAGACTAGGAACAATGCCGACCAACCAATGCCTTCACTCCCACGGACGGTGCAATCCAACGAGCAACTGATTGCTGCACTAGTGGCTGCACTGGACACTGAGCAGCATCGAGTCAGGCGGCTCACGGGTAATATCTGTACACTGCAGCAAGAGGTGTACAAACTAAGACATCAATTGGATGAACTCGAGGAATAACACGGGAAGACCCTAAACGGGTGTCACCATATGCAAGATGGTCTCATGGCACTCCAAGGGCGCGTGACTGCTCGTGAACAGCAAGACGCCGTAGCTGATAATAGGATTGCCATTTTAGAAGCTCAACTAGCGGCACTTCAGATTGCTATAGCTCCTGCTCCTGCAGCAGACCCTGAAGATGAGGAGGATCCCAAGGAGGGACCCGAAGAGGAGGAACCGGAGGAGATGGAGGATGACAGTGATGGGTCAGATGTTGTCGATTGACTTCCTTATATGACTTAGACTACGTTGTGTTTTTCTTTTTGAAACCTATGTGGGAAGGGTTGTTTCCCTACACGAACGACAAACTTAAATTTTGACATTGATAAATACATTGTGACTCATTTACAATTTCTTTACTTTGGTTATTATTTTTGTTATGAATGTTGTGGTTGTGATGATTCATTATTTCTCTTATTTACTATTTACTGTGCTTCAATGAGATAAATGTGTTTGATGTTACTCATTATTGTATTTGTAAATGTAAAGTGGAAAGAATGGACGCCCGTGGACGTGGACGTGGACGTGGTCGTGGACGCGGACGTGGACGTGGCACCGGAGAACAGGGCGGTGGTGCTATTAACATGACCCCTGTAGAATTAGCTGCTCTAATTAATGAGCATGTTCAGGCGGCAATGGCTGCTGCCCACGCGGGTCAACCAGCAGGTAAAACAATGATAGAAAGATAAATCTGATATCCTTCATAAATGTATGGGATGTCTGATTAATGTGTGTTGTGTTAAAACAGGACCACCAGTGTGTACCTACAAGCCTTTATGGACTGTAAGCCACACACCTACAGTGGTACAGAGGGTGATGTAGGGCTTGTACGATGGTTTGAGAAGACTGAGTCTGTCTTCTCCAAATGTAACTATCCACCTGCGGATCAAGTAAAGTATGCCACCGGGACTTTAGAGGGTGCTGCTCTGTCTTGGTGGAACACGCAAGTCCAGATGCTTGGACAAGCGATGGCGAATGGACTTCCATGGGATGAGTTCAAAGCAATGATGACTGAGGAGTACCGTCCTCGCAATGAAGTGCAGAAGTTAGAGATGGAGTTCTGGCAATTGAAGATGCAGGGCTCGGAAATCAAGGCCTACACCACCAGAACCCATGAATTAGCAACTTTGTGCCCGGGAATGGTGAATGAGGTGCATAAAAGGGTAGAGCATTACATACGGGGATTGGTACCTGAAATCCAAAGTATGGTAACTGCTTCCAATCCAGCCATAATTCAGCAAGCCATCCAGCTAGCTCACAGGCTAACTGACCAAGCCGTGGAGCAAGGACGTCTACCCAAACGGGGCACTGTGGCAAGCATGCCCAACAAGAAAAGAAAGTGGGATAATGCCAACAACACCAAAGCATCATCATCTTCTAGCGGTCAACCTCAACCTCAACAGCAACAACAGCCGGCTCAGCAGCAATGGAGGTTCGACAATGGCCGTATCTTCAACCAGACGCCTGCAAATAATCAAGGACCCAGTGGTTATGCTGGTAGACATCCGAAGTGCACTTGGTGTAATTACCATCATGTGGGAAGGTGTGATAGCTTCAAGTGTCAACGTTGTGGAAAAATTGGACATGCTGCAAAGGATTGTCGTGGTGAACTAGTAAGGAGGCCACAACAACCTCAAGAAACTCCCAAGGATTGTTTCAAATGTCGGAAAGAAGGGCATTACAGGCGGAACTGCCCACAACTAAGGAGGAACGGTAATGGCAACAACAACAATAACAACAATAACAACAACAACACCAACAATCACGGTAAGAACAACAACAATGGTAATAACAACAACGGTGGAAATGGTACTGGTAATGGCGGCAATAAAGATGGAGCCAAGGGGAGAGCCTTCGTCATTGGCTCAGGTGAGGCTTTAAATGATCCAACAATTGTTACCGATAGATTCTCTGTTAATGGTTGTTTTGCTACGGTACTATTTGATACTGGAGCCGATAGGAGTTTTGTGTCCTTAAAGTTCTGTAGTCTTTTAAGTGATATACCCTCTGCTTTAGAATCTAAATACACTGTGGAATTAGCCGACGGTAAACAAATCCATGTAACGCATATCCTTAAAGACTGTAAGATAGAACTTGCTGGTCATACTTTTGTTATAGATCTCATGCCTGTTACGCTGGGGAGTTTTGATATTGTGATAGGCATGGATTGGCTCTCTAGCAAGCAAGCGGAAGTCATATATCATGAGAAGATCATACGAATCCCGGTTGGTGATAAAATCCTTACCGTCAGAGGTGATAGGAGTGGTGCTGTTATAGGCATCATCTCATTCATGAAAGCCCAAAAGTTGTTACGAAAGGGTCGTGTGGCTATCCTAGCTCTTGTAACCGATAAGCAGATTACAGAAAGGAGAATGGAGGATATTCCCATAGTATGCAATTTTCCAGAGGTGTTTCCAGAGAATCTTCCTGGATTACCACCTCACCGCCAAGTGGAATTCCAAATTGAGTTGACTCCCGGCGCAGCTCCAATTGCTAGGGCACCTTATCGATTAGCACCGAATGAACTACAGGAGTTGTCGTCACAACTCCAGGAGCTTTTAGATAAGGGCTTTATTCGACCTAGCACATCACCTTGGGGAGCTCCTGTTCTCTTTGTTAAGAAGAAGGATGGCACATTCCGGATATGCATTGATTATAGAGAGTTAAACAAAGTAACAGTCAAGAACCGATACCCTTTACCTCGTATCGATGACTTGTTCGATCAGCTCCAAGGATCAAGCTATTATTCGAAGATTGACTTGAGATCTGGTTATCACCAACTTAGAGTTCGAAAGAAGACATTCCCAAGATTGCATTTCGTACTCGTTATAGTCATTATGAGTTCTTGGTCATGCCTTTTGGGTTGACTAATGCACCTGCTGTGTTCATGGACCTCATGAACCGCATGTGCAAACCCTATCTTGATCAGTTTGTCGCTGTGTTCATCGATGATATACTGATATATTCTAGAACCAAGGAGGAGCATGAAGAGCACTTACAAATGATCTTGGAACTATTGAAAAATGAGCAGCTGTATGCTAAATTCTCAAAGTGTGACTTTTGGATAAGAGAAGTGCAATTCCTAGGTCATATTGTTAATGAGAAGGGGATACATGTTGATCCTGCCAAAATTGAGGTGATAAAGAGTTGGACTACACCCAAAACGCCGAGCGAGATAAGACAATTTCTGGGATTAGCAGGGTTTTAAGGACGATTCATAGAAGAATTTTCTAAGATCGCACAACCTCTCACTACCTTGACCCACAAAGGAACGACATACAAATGGAGTGAGAGTCAAGAATCGGCTTTCCAATTATTAAAACAAAAACTCTGTACTGCCCTGATATAGCATTACCAGAGGGAACGGAAGACTTTGTGGTGTATTGCGATGCATCCATTCAAGGATTGGGTTGTGTCTTGATGCAACGAGATAAGGTGATAGCCTACGCCTCGAGACAACTAAAGGTTCATGAGAAGAACTATACCACCCATGACTTAGAATTGGGTGCAGTGGTTTTTGCCTTAAAGATCTGGAGACATTACTTGTACGGTACCAAGTGCACTATCTACACCGATCACAAGAGTCTTCAACATATCTTCGAGCAAAAAGAGTTGAATATGAGGCAGCAACGTTGGGTGGAACTACTAAACGATTATGATTGCGCTATTAAGTACCATCCGGGAAAGACGAACGTAGTTGCTGACGCCCTAAGCAGGAAGGAAACAGCTAAACCCTGACGGGTGCGAGCTTTACAGCTTACCATCAGTACCCAACAGCCCGAACAAGTTAAGGAGGCACAGATAGAAGCTTTAAAAGCAGAAAATATTAGTTCTGAGTCGTTAAGGGGAATGGATAAATAGCTAGTGGTGAAAGAGGATGGAATTTGGTATTTTATGGATAGACTTTGGGTGCCTGTTTATGGAAATCTGAGAGATTTAGTTATGAGCGAGGCACACAAATCTAAGTATTCTATACATCCTGGATCCGACAAGATGTATCATGACCTAAAGGCGCACTATTGGTGGCCTAACATGAAAGCGGATGTAGCTACATATGTGAGCAAGTGTTTGACCTGCTCGAAAGTAAAAGTGGAATATCAAAAACCATCCGGACTATTACAACAACCTGAGATTCCAATGTGGAAATGGGAACGTATCTCCATGGATTTTATTACTAAGTTACCCCGGACTAGTACTGGTTGTGACACGATATGGGTTATTGTGGATCGATTGAAAAAGTCTGCTCATTTCCTTGCAATTAAGGAAACGGATAAGATGGAAAATTTAACTCGACTGTACCTTAAAGAGATCGTTTCGAGACACGGTGTACCGATCTCAATTATTTCCGATCTCGACGCTCATTTCACGTCACATTTCTGGCAATCATTGCAGAAATCTTTGGGTACACGATTGGATATGAGTACTGCATATCACCCACAGACGGATGGCCAGAGTGAGCGTACCATACAGACGTTGGAGGATATGCTACGTGCTTGTGTGATTGACTTCGGGAATAGCTGGGAAATTCACCTGCCATTGGTGGAGTTTTCTTATAACAACAGTTATCATACCAGTATACATGCAGCACCTTTCGAGGTGCTGTATGGGAGAAAATGTCGATTACCAGTTTGCTGGGCAGAAATTGGTGATAGTCAGCTAACAGGTCCCGAGTTAATTCATGAGACAACCGAGAAGATTGTACAGATACGAAACCGTATGGCTGCAGCACGAGACAGACAAAAGAGTTATGCTGGCAAGAGACAAAAACCTTTAGAGTTTCAGGTTGGTGACAAGGTTTTGTTGAAAGTCTCACCATCGAAAGGCGTAGTTCGGTTTGGTAAACGAGGGAAACTAAATCCGAGGTATGTTGGACCATTTGAAATAGTGGAAAGAATAGGTCCAGTAGCCTATCGACTAGCCCTACCTGATTCGCTAAGTGGAATCCATGATGTATTTCATGTGTCAAACCTGAAGAAGTGCATAACTGATGAAACGATGGTCGTACCACTAGAAGAAATTCAAGTGGATGAACAATAGTGTTTTATTGAAGAACCGGTTGAGGTGATGGACCGTGAGGTGAAAACACTTAAGCAAAGCAAGATACCTATTGTCAAAATCCGTTGGAATTCGCGAGGTGGACCGGAATTCACATGGGAACTAGAAGATCAAATGAAGCTTAAGTACCCTCAACTATTCGAAAGGACGATGCCAGCAGACGAAGGTATTGATTTAAATTTCGGGACGAAATTTCTTTCAACATGGGGATGATGTGACAACTCATCCAAAACACACTCCATTTGATTTCTGTGTGCCAATGCAGTGTGAACAGTGATGGAACACTCTCACCATGTAACGCAATTTTCGGGTGAAAATTCTTTCAACATGGGGATAATGTGACATCCGGTAAATTTCCGTTACCAAACTCCGTTAGTTCCGTTAAGTCTTGCATACACGTGTCGTAACACACACTAGTTGTCGTTTAACGTTGGTGACCTAATAATAATTAATAATGTTACGTTATTGATAATCTAATTGATTATGTGATTATTGTGTTATGCTTATGTGTTTACACAATTTAAACGTTAACGGTGAATTCTATCGCGTAACGTGGAAACGCGTATTTAAATTGCCTATCTTGTGAGTTGTGGAAATAATGTAAATATATTATTCTTGATTAATAATGTTGGTATTATTAAGTTAAAACCTTTCAAAAAGTGTTTAAAAGAATAGTTTTTATAAAATATAAAATAAAGGGGGTTAAGTGTAATTACCTAAAACTAAAACTTAACAAAATTAACAAACCCTAATCCCCCCAAACCCCCAAATCGGCCGCAAACCATCACCCTCACCTCTCCAATTGCGATTTCAACCTAGAACTAACCTTCAAGCCAAGATTTTGATCGATTTCAAGCAATACAACTCGTGTTTGCAAGCTATAACATGTTTAAATGTTAGATTTTTCATGTTTTTGTGGGTTCTTGTTGAGGGCCGAACCCTAGTTGCAAAATTGGTCTTCATGGGGTCGAATTTGATGTTGTTTGATGATGTTAGTATGTTAGATGGATTGATTACATGTTGTTTAACGTTGATTATGCATGAATTGTATGTTTTTAGTGGATTGATCATGAACTTTGATTATAAGCAAACCCTAATTCGAAAATTGGTAGGATTATGGATGAATGATGATTGTTTGATGAATGTTTGATGATTAATAGGTTGTATGAATGCTAGGTTACATTGATTTTGCAAGAAATTGATGAATTGATGTTGATGATCATAGCTTACTAATAATAGTAATTTTATTTTGCATGTAATGTTGAATTATTGATGAATTGATGTTATGGATGTGTTCATGATGATGATTAGATGCTAGATTGTTGTTATGAATGCTAGAAATCTTTGAATGGATGTTGTTTTTCATAGCTTGCCAAAAGTAGAAACTTTTGTTCATGAAGATTGATGAGTTGTAATGTTTGGATCTTGTTGATGATGATATGAGCTTGAATTGGTATATTATTAATGAATTCAGGAATGCATAGGATGTTTGATGGATTTGGGATGTGCTTTCCCAAATGGGAAACTTTATTTATGCAAAATGTGAAAGATGATAGTTTGAACATTTTTGGGATGTTAGGAGCATGTTAGTAAGTTCGTGGATGAATTCTAAGGTGATGAAACATGTTAAATTACTTGTATGGGATGTTTTGGATAATCATGGGTGATGTTTGGACTTTGATGATCATGTGTGATGTTGATGTTGATGAGTGGTTAGGTCATCATGTTTGGGACTGGAAATTGATTGTTGTGATGTTGTTGAATGCAATGTACATGGCTAATGAATATGATTATGATCATGATACACGTGTCCAATTTGAGGCCCCTACTTAGTAGGATTGGCAGGGTAGGGTTTAGGTGTGAAGTCGTGAGTGGCTTCACATGGCATGATGAGTGGTTTGATCCTTGTGTGACATGTTAGTTGTGTTATAACTAGTGGACATGTTAATGTTCTAGATTCGCATGACTTGTATGATACTTGGTTGTATGATGATCTACGTGATACACCTGGATGATATAGCAAACATATGATCTATTTTAAATGTTAACTATGTATGATATGTGTGTATGATTACTTGAATGGCTTACAACACATAAAGTCACCAACGGGTCAAACGGGTCAACTAGGTCAAACCTGTCTGTTTTGTTTGAAATCTTGAGTTCTTGGTTGTAGTGTACTTAGGGTTTCACACGTTCTTTGATTACACGTACTCATGCACTTATATGATCTAGGTAACCTCTGAAGGTTGTCTTTCTATTCTGTTTGTCAAGTCAAACTCAAGTATCTATACGCATATCAGGTGAGTTCATGCCCCACTCTTTATTTAATCAATTTTGGGGGAGATGGCATACTGGTAAATCACAAACGCTTTATATATTCAAGTTGTGTATAATATTATATAGTGTTGATATCATGGAAAAGTCCTCACACTTTGGAATTGTTAATATTGACTAGCGGGGAAATTTGGGTAGTACTACTGGGTCTGACGAGCCCCACCTGTGTGACTCGAGGTCAACCGGGTGCAATTTGTCCTAATGAACATTGTCACGACCTGTTAAGTCGTGACAGGAGGCAACAACGTAACACAGTCAGCTTCAATTGCGAAATCACTATAAAATAATATTTATTGTTAATGGACTAGCTATCTGTTACAATGCACTACTTTTATATCTCTATTATTAAACTATTATGTTTGAATATCTCTTGAACTCACAACCATTGTGTTGACATTTTAGTATGCTATTCTCAGGTCATTAGCTTGCTTGCCATAGGAGCACTGTATGGTTCACTTGCATTCTAAGACTCGTTCTTCAAGACATTTTAAGCATTTTGATGATTATTGTTTACTCTTTTGGGTTGGCACATGTTTTGCCATAGTTATACTTTTATTTCTTGGGTTGTTTTCAAAACGCTTCCGCACAGTTTAAAGTTTGTACTTTGGTTGATTTTATTTAAATTATGGCATATAGAGTCGTTCTGAGTAAATGTTGACTGTGATCCTGGTGTTTTTCACACGCCTCGCGGTAAAACTCCGCAAGTGGATTTTAAGGGTGTGACAGTGCTCATGCGCCTGTACAATGCACATGCGCCTACAAGTCTCAAACAAAATTGACCAAGTGATTACAAATGAAACTTGAAATTGTTAATGATAATGAATTGAGAACATGTTACCTCATCAAAACAAGATTTTAATTACAAAAATTTCTAATGATTCAATGAGCTTCAGAGTTAAAATAATAATAAAATAATAAACTTGAAATGAATCGACATATTGCTTTTCAAATAAAAAATTAACTGTTATTCATCAAATTCAAATGTATATCAAAATCAAATAGAAACAAATCTCTTAATTGATTATATATCTTAAAATTTTGATAAATCATTAAATAATAATTTCAAATCATTGAATTTTATTAAAAGTAATCAAATTTTAAAATATAAAATTTTATTAAGAAATCTTAAAAGTTAGTGAATGATGTATTTTCTTCTAAACAATTAATAAAAACTTAAATGAGTTGAAAAACTTCATACTAATTCATGTTTCTTTTAACAGATGAATATTCTAAAGTTTGAGCCAAAGCACAATGTTGTTGCATTTCTTAGTGAGGATGTTAGAGAAGCAAATGGATACGAAGATATGATCAGATTTCTGTTAAGAACCAAATATGTCTATGCTATGTGTGCTAGACCTGCTATATATGAGAGGTTGATTAAGAAGTTTGGAGAACTACAGAAATTGAGATAGTTAATCAAAGAAGAAAAGTTGTAAGAGGTTTTATTATAAATGATAGAATGATTGAAGTATCTGAAGATTCTATCAGATCTGCATTAAGATTGGGTGAAAATGAAGATCAAGATTTGTCTGAGTACACTTTAAGTGAGTGTAGAGAGATATTTTTGCAGATGGGTCACCCAAATCAATTTCCAAAGAAGCAATTCTTTAGAGCATGAGTTCACAATAATTGGAAGCTTTTATGCTATATATATCAGCACGACATGTCAAAAAGAAATGCAGGATGGAACTCATTGCCAGTTGATATAGCATCTCCTATAATAGCCATAGCCACTAACAGAAGATTTAACATGGCTAAGTGGATCATGAATGGATTCGTATTCAATTTGGAGAAGGGAAAGAGAAATAAGTACTTGATGTACCCAATATTTCTCCAATTGATTATAAATGAAGAATACCCAGACATACATGCTTATGGAGTTCAAGGTGAAAGATTTATTTTGAGCATATGTCTGAGGTAGTTTACAAGATGCTAGCAGTGATCACTGGTGCTGCTAATGTACCTATGTTTGAGTACATGAGAAATGTGGCTGATGACATTGTTGATATTAATCAACAACATTTTTATTTAACTAAGGATGAGCCTGTGAATCCTAATGATCTTATTAAAGATGTTATAGAAGAAGTAGTTGAAGAATCTGAGGAAGATGATGATAATGAAGAAGATCATTTTGATGATGATGATAATAATGATGATAATGATGATGATCAAGGTGGTGATCAAGGAGATGAAATAGAAGTTGCTAATGATGAATCAATTCAAGAGATGGATAGTGAACAAACAATCTCTGATCATAGAGATGATTATAAAGAGGAAAGGAATGCTGATGAAGGGTTAATACTGAAATGATTGATCAACAAGATGATTATCAAGCTGCAACAGAAGATATTGAGAATGTTGATTTTAATCAAGCATTTGACTTTGATACTTTATGGTTTGAGCCAATACAGAGAATGTATTTCTACTATACAATCTAAGAGTCCTGAAGTTATGATTATTGAAAAAGAACAAGAGATGAAACAATTAATAGATGCTTGTGTACAAACTGAACTAAATGATGAATTTTATGAACTTGAATAGTTAAAGTCAAAGATTGTATCTCAAAATGATGAAACTGGAAGATTGAAGAAAGAAAATAAAATGTTAAAAGAAAGTGATCAAAAGAAGAATGTTATGATGACAGATCTTGAAGAAAAAGTTAAGAAGATGTTTGAAGAAATTGAGATGTTAAAAGAAAGTCTTAAAGAACCTATGAAGGAAAGCGAAGTGATTGTTGTTGAAGAAGAGACTGCTCAAGAATATCAAAAAACTACAACTGGAAGTTAACTGAAGCAGAAAAAGGAAATAGATGAAGTTGAAACCTCTTCCATTTATTCTAAAGTTCAAAAGGCTGATCCAATTGAGAATGTAGTAGAAAAAGAAATGCAACCAAGAATTAAAGCTCTAGATGATATAGAATCTGACTTACCTAATGAATGGTATGATGAAGTGCTTGAAGATAAAGATGTGTGTTGTAGTGGACTCACTAGTTGAAAATGTTCAAGACGATATTCCTATAGACTTTGAAGACAGATACAATTATCTGGTCAAGAATAAGTATAATAGAGTGTTTCTGGACGAGCTGACAGTAACTCAAATAAATGAAGATTATTAAAAGTGTGTGATAGCAGAGTCTTTAGTGCCGGCAGATCCTAATGAAATAAGTCTAGAACATGGTGAATGGGTACCAATGATTGAGAGCATAAATATTGATGATATTCATGTGATAGAATTGCACCACCCAAACCTTAAAGATATGAGCATACCTGCTCTGAGAATGTGGTTGCAGTGAAGGAATTATCCAAGAAAAAGACTGAATAAGCTTCAAGGTGAATCATTAAGAAGGCTGGTGAGGAGTTTCCAAGAAACTAAGAAGATGTACAACAAGATGATTATTCTGGATATGGATAACCCTCAGTATCTTGAAATCACAAAAAGAACAAAAATGCTGAAGCCTCATGAAATCAAATTGATGGAATTAGTAAGGAAAATACATGAAAGAAGGAAATAATTGATGAATATGTTTCCTAGTTCATGTAAGGCCCCGTTCCCGGGACGCTTATAGTCGGTAATTCATCGCACATAAAACATATACTTTTCATTTAATCATCAAAACATTGCAGCGGAAACATAAAACAATGACATTTCATCATAAAAACTTTTGCAAAATAATGCGTCGTTTGTCGATTACAAAATTACATTGTTGTATTACATCACAAAAGCATTAAGTAAATGGATGCCATCCAAAAGAGCTGAGCAGCTGCCTCGTGCCATCCTCAGCAACCTTACCTGCCAACTGGAAAATGCATAAAAGTCAGCGTTGCTGAGTGAGTTCTAGTTTATAGCAAAACATACTTTTCTTTCATTAAAACCCTTCATTTCAAGTGTATGTGATCATACATCATACGTACATACAGATAATATCATTATTATCTTCGTCATTCTTTCGTTCATACTTTCATTCATCAATTCATTCATTACTTTCATCATCACCCATGAACTTTACCCTTCATGCTCGTGATACTGTGCCTAAGCCTATAAAAGACCTTCATCGGTGGTGCCCAGCACCAAGTGGTCATAGTACCGAAGGTAAAGTTCAGGTATACCATGTCATATGCAATGCCCTTCATGCTCGTGATACTGGACCTAAGCCTTTAAAAGACCTTCATCGGTGGTGCCCAGCACCAGGTGGTCAAAGTACCGAAGACACGCGACAATGGTTCATCCATATGGTCAATCACAAAGAAAGACCCCGATGTGCATCCTCCCGGGGTAGCGAACCCGCACACCGTTGGGCTAACACCTTTTAATGGTGTGTCCCGACATACAGTGCTTGCAATACTTTCTTACATTCATTCATTAATGCATGCATTCATCATCATGTTCCTCTTTCATTATCATTCACTTTACGTTACATAATACTTCGTTCATTCATTAACATAATGCGTAAAGCCATAGGAAAGATAATCATACATCATCACAAGGAACATAAACATATCATTCATACATCATCATGCAGGGCATCATACATACATAACATACATCATGCATAACCATGCAACATCATCATCATCATCATCATCATGCATAAGCACACATCATTACATGCCCTATACACCATCTATGACCCCAAAGGTCAACTTTCATAACTCCCGGGAATCTCCTAGGTCAAAGCCTACATTACCTCTTTTTCCCAAAAAGTCAGAAAATTTTCTAAGTGTTCATCCGCATTTCCTATAGTCATCCGTATTTGCTATAGTTCATCCGCATTTGCTATAGTTAACCCGCATTTGATTTACTTCTTCCGCATTTCCATACTTAGTCAAATGCTCATCCGCATTGACTCACTTCGTCCGCATTGACTTACTTGCTCATCCGTATTTCCATACTTAGTCAAATGCTCATCCGCATTGACTCAATTCATCCGCATTGACTTACTTACTCATCCGCATTTCCTGTACTTAGCCAATGCTCATCCGCATTTCCCTACATAGTCAAATGCTTATCCGCATTGACTTACTTGCTCATCCGCATTTCCTGCACTTAGCCAATGCTCATCCGCATTTACAGCACTTAGTCAAATGCTCATCCGCATTGACTTACCTACTCATCCGCATTTACTTCCTGACAATTAGGCAGATTTGGAAACTTATCAAGTGGATCTAAAACATCAGATTCAATTTCCATACACCATTTATTATATTCTAAGCTTAATTCTTACCCTCTAAGCCTTAGAAACACAATCATACATCATCAAGCATGAACATAGTCATACATGACATCATAACATCATCATACACACATTCAAGCATACGGGTCCGAAACCCAATTCAATGAAAACATACATTCATGCATTTCCAGCCCCAAAATCAGTTAAAAACCATTAAAAGAGGGGTTCTAGAACTCACCTTTGCAGCTTTTGAGTATGGCTTCCTCCGAACTCGTTTGCAAATTGAATTCAATTACTAGAAACCCACTAAAAACATACCCCAGACACATACAAACACACATAAGCATAAACCCGAGGATAAGACCAGTCCAAAACACCATAAAAGCATGAATTCTTACCTTGAATTCGAACTCTTTCTTGTTCTTTCTTCAAAACGGAGAACTTGCAGCTCTTTCTCTCTCTAAAACCCGAAAATCAGAGGTGCATGTGACATATGGGCGGCCATACCACCTTTTACACCCACTTTTCAAACATTTTGTCCTTTTGAACACTTTCTACCCCTAGACTTGGGTTTTATTTCTTTTCCTTCTCTTCTTTCATTTTATTCATTCTTTTCTTTGACTTTAAAAATAACCGGGTGTTATAGTTCAGAGCAACAAGGTTACAAAGTCTCTAAAGATCAAAAACGGCTTTGGAATAAAGCTAGATCTGCTAGAGATCTTGTAAGAAATGTGCTTCAAACAGGACAATCAATTTCTGAATTGTTGAATGCAATGATTGTGCCTGATGAACCCAAGAGGTGAAAATAATTGCATGGAAATATGATGAGATCTTTGATGTCTTTCTTATCAAAGAGTTAATGCTATTTGTGATGTATATCATTTCCACTCAAGCATCATTGCCTTACCTGTGCAAGATTTGAAAGAATTGCATAAGCTAACATTGATCAATCCTACAAAGGCTAAACGAGGAGAAATTTTTGTGAAGTTGCTTCATAGAGGTATATCTAGAATGCCAGCATTTCTTCAAACTCGTTGTGACTAAGAAGACAAAAGCTATTTTCCTAAGATGAAGAAGAAGTCAAAGAAATGTGATTCTAGTGAGGCTATGGATGATTGTTACTTAGAGACATTTAGTGATAAGTATTTTGAAAAAGTAACAAATCCTGGATTGAAAGTTATAAATGGTACTCAATCATCAAAACCAATTTTGAGATGGTTTTATGATTCATCGACATTTCATATGAAGCTTGTAAGGACCTTAACTGATTGGGATAATGATATGATCAGTTTGTTTGGAGTATTTGAACTCAAACTCCTTCATCCTAGTTATATCTCATTTTTGTCCAATCAAACTTTTGAAGCAGTACCATCAGCAGAAGCAAATAATGACAGAAAATATTTTTGGATGATTATAAAAGTAACGAGTGTTGCTATGGAGAGGATTTCTTTGAGAAAAATAATGGCCTATGCAAACATAGTAAAAAAAGACATAAAAGATATTGAATTCATGAAAATCTCTTGAAAATGAGTGCTGGAGATCTACACAAAAGAAAATCCAAAACCAATTAAAATGTATGCTAATGTGGATATTGCTGGTTTAACCAAAGAAACTATGTTAGTAATGGATGCTATGGAGATCAAGACTAATGAGTCCAAGCAAGATCAAGGAATTCTAGCAAGGAAGTTCAAGTCATCAATCAAGAAAGCTCTTGAAGAACTGGAGCTATACAAAAAAAACCAATGATTTTGATAAAAGAAGAACCTGAAGACTATTTCTGCTGAAGACAAATACGAATCTTATGGGGAGTATTGTTAGAAACCTAGAAAAATAGCATTTTAGTCTTTATATTAGTTTTTGTCATAGTCTAGGGCCTTATTTGTAAATATATGTTCCTTTTTGTTTTTTGATTATTAGTATAAATAGGATTGCTTATGTATATGCAGGGATGATTTTAGATATTTTCTCTCAATTTACACTTTGTAATCCATCTAATATCAATGAAATCTCTATGAATTCTTCTGATATTTATTTGTTTGATTATAGATCGATCCATTTGAACCTATCATTGGATTGTCAATTGCTTGATATAAATTACAGATCGATCCATTTGAACCTATCATTGGATGTTTTGGATGCATCAGACTTATACAGAACCTTACATGAGGTATTCTAAGTAGTAATCGGTTTTTGTGGTGAACTAGTAAAAACATGGCAGAGTTAACTTATAATGACATGAGTTATGTTGTGGTGTTATTGAAATTAGTATATTAGAACTCTATCACTCTAGTTTGATTGTTTGAGCCTGTCCTTCTAGAATACTTAATGCCTTGAGTATCTAGGATAATCGGTACTGTTATGTATGACTATGGGAATTAAATTGGCCATTAAACTTTTGGCGAAGTTGAATTTGATGATCAAGTTAACTTTATTGTTTTCTTTTGCACAAGTTTGAGCTTATGTATTTTTTTAGTTTTTTTTGTTTGTAATTTAATAAGTAATTCAGTAAATCAATCGCTCAGGTTTTAGGTGAGACATAAAAATACATGTTATACCAAAGAAAAATTATCATATGAACCATGGCCCCTATATACGACTTAATTATTATTAATTCTATAAATTTAATGAAAGGCAGTGGGGGCAGCTGTAGAAAACCTGTGTCACTTGCAACCACATAATAGAAGTATAGAACTAAGCATTGAAAAGTACAGGGGCCAGAAAGATAACTTGTTGTAAACATAAGGGTCCGAATCATAAAAGAAACAAAATACACCACATACATTGAACCTGGACATCATCACTTTAGGACTATAAATAAACGTGATCAAAGGGAAAGGTGTACCATAATATATCGAATCAGCCAACAAAGCACAAACTCTCCTTCATTCATTCGAGCTAAATATAATCAACAATGGCACCAAGCATTGCGGTTCCGACGACGCAAAACCACCGATCGAACATGAAGACCACGGTTGTGGCATCGGAGGCGGAGGTGTTGAGAAGGAGAAACGAGGAACTTGAGAGAGAATTGAGAAGGAGCATGGAGAGAGAAGAGAAGATGAAGATGGAGTTGAAGAGGACGTTGCAGCGGCTGCAAGTGGCGGAGGATGCCGAGGAGCGTCTGTGCTCGCAGCTAGGAGAGCTCGAAGCCGAAGCCGTGGATCAGGCGCGTGCCTACAGAGAGCGTCTTGTGACGTTGATGGATCAACTTTCGATTGCTCAGAAGATTATCGAATCAGCTTTATTCAAAGCTAGACCATCATAAGTTTAATAACACAGATGTTTTGTGGATAATATAGATCGAGATTGTAAACTAATTTTGTTTGAATCTACAAATCTTGTTAAACTATAACATGCTACGTGGATTAATTTTGGCATTGTTCTTGAAAATTAATACGGGCCAATAGGTTCGCATTCGTATGGTACATTTTAACGGTGTTCACATCATATCAATCCATTTTGTATCAGTCAGAAAAAGATAATACGGTTGGTTATGATGTCCATGGAGCATAAGGTACCGATAACATTACGCATTCAAATTGTCTTTTAAGAGGAAAAATTAGGATGCATGAGGGCTAAAGGTAGTGGGGTTGTTGGAATGAAAGGAAACTTAAAAATCGGAATAAATCATGAATATTCCATAGTTTAGTTTATTTATCGTTTGTATTAAAACAGATCAAATAGTTATAGTCATATTATACTACAGAAAATAATCTCATCTTAATCTCAGATAAATATATTTTAAAAAAAAAAAAAATTGGTCCATGACAAGATTTTACTAAATGCATTAATAAATATTCTCATTTCAATCTCAGCTCATTATATTTTAAAATATAAAAATTTGATCCATGTGAAGATTTTACTAAATGCATTGCCACATGGTATTTTGAGAGCATAAAATTATCATGTGTTATTTTATTAGTGCAGGATCGGGTTGTCACTCAAACACTTGGATTTCTCTCAAACTCACTTATAGAAACACTCAATTCAAATGAAGTAAAGTCTTTTACAAGAGTTGATGATAATATAATAAGTAGTAAAGGAGCACACAGAAATAATTTTTCAAGGCACTTGTATATATTACTTCTCAACTCAAGATATTACAAGACTCTTACAAGCATGATATATGAGTTACAATGAGAGACTATATATGGTAGATCCTACAGCCGGATATACTTTGATACCAGCTGGAAACCTAAGACTAAAGCATATACTACAATGCTAAAGTTAAGGTATCTTAGATAAAGTATTATCTAAGATATGATAGTCATGACATGTTCATGACTTACCTTTTGTCACCAACTAAAGATGGCAACTGTACTAACATAAAAGGTAAACAGTGGATAAAGTATGGTCAACTGCATGGCTTTTGAGAAAACGGCATGCAGTATCTCAGAGATTTACATCGGAGTGTCAGGCAGGCCATACTTATGTCCACTGGATAATAGCAGTGATTTCCGAAGATAAGTTGGCTTCGGAAGAACAAGTTCTTCCGAACCCACTTATACTTCGGAGGTGGCTTCTATATTTCGAGGCTTGAGGACTTCTGTGCTTCGGAAGTTGACTTCAGATCTTTCTTTCTAAGTCTTGAACTTCGGAAGTAGGTTCTTTGTCTTGGAAGTTGGGAATTTCCTTCGGAAGTAAGCTTTACACTTTGTCTTTGGAAGAGCTCCTCTGTCCTTCGGAAGTTCCACAATTAGCTTCGGAAGTCCTTATTGGTTGTACCAAAATCTTCTAAGTGAGTTGGTTTGGTTGCACCAGCCTTTCTAGATCCAACAAACTCCCCCTAGGTTGATGCTACCAAACCTCACTTATTTATGCTTCTCAAAGCTTTCAGCACCAGGGACAAAAGATATTTGTCTGTCTCTTTGTTCTTTCCTGAAATGGTGCTGAGAAGCTTGTACAAGTCATTGGTGGATAGGAATCCAGTCTATCACTCTAAATGACATGTACCCTTTGTTGTGCCCCCCTGAAAAGAGTTAGTTGACGGGAGTTATAGTCATACTCCCATCTAACTATGGATTCTAGTTCAGGGCCTTCAACCATTTGTAAAAAGGCTTTGCCTTGGGTTGCTGATCCCTTCCTTTCCTCCTCCTCTCTCAGTTTCAACTCTGCTTCAGCCTGCTTCTAGCAGTTAGCTCGGCCATATGAAGGCTGCCTAGATGACTTCTGATATGGGCAGCTATCTTAGAGTTTGAAGGGTTGGAGAATGTCTTCTCTGCTAACTCAGCAATATCAAATCTGCATAAGTGTAGCAGAGATAAGGCACTCAGCCTATTGAGCTCTCCGTTCTCTCTTTCAACAACAAAGTTATGAGATGAGTCTTCGAACCTCCACTGGATGATATTCTTTCTAGGTGCAAGAGGTTGTCTTGGCACCCTGTCAATTTTCTTCGTATCCAGTAGAGTCACCAACCTTCTCCTTAACTTCTTTTCTTCCTCATTCAAAGTGTCTGAATTAAGGCCAAGGAGATTTGCAGCTTGGTCCAAAGTTTCTCTGGGCAGATCAAGAAATTGATCTCTAGTGAGTGAACTTGAGGATCCGTCAACATAGGTCAATTTGACAGAATCCTCCTCACAAGAGATATCGCTCAGAGTTGTACATTTTATGAGCTTTGTCTTGACTGCTTTGAATTCTTCTAAAGAGAGATGTTTAGAAGGCTGAGGGGATGGTTTATAGGGTTGATGGGTAGGTTGAGGTGTTTGGGTTCTGGCTAGAGTTTTGGGTTGTATGATGGGAAGTTTAGGTGGTTGTGGTGAAGGAGTTGGTAGAAGTGATGTTGTAGGTTCAGGGGTGAATGGTTCAGTGGTTGGTTCGGTTTTGATGGGGAGTGAGAAGGGTATGGTTTTAGGTTCTGGTTGGGTTTGGAGTTTGGGTTGAGTGGTTGCTTTGAAGGTTATCCCCTGTCCCCTTCTGTACATCTCCTTCCTCTTCCCCATGCGAATGTCAGCCTTAATGTCACTGACATGTCGCTGGAGAGTCTTTTCTGACATAGGACCCACCTGCCGGCCAGAGAATCCATGAGCTCTAAGATAGCTTTTCATCCAAGCTTTCTCACCTATTTTCTTGGCAGCGGTCAATCCTGCTTCCTCTTCCTTCTTCTTCTTTTTCAAGAGCTTTTCCCTTTCAGCTCTCTTTCTCTCTTTCTCCATTTGATCTCGCTCTTTGTTAAAGAGCCATAAGATCGTATCATTGTTATGTTGAGATAATTCTTCTTAAGAGAAACCTCTAGAGGTTAGGAAAGTTATCATGTCCCTCCTGAGCTGTAGATCAGCTTCTTTTTCCTTTCTCTCCCTTTCTTCTTCCAGGGCCAACCTTGCAGCTTCTTCTTTTTGCTATTTTAGGAGCAAGGTTGCCTTTTCCAGCTCTATTAGCTCCTCTAATGGTAGCAGGAGTGCATCCTCAGTAGCAGCTTCTAGACTAACAAGTCTATCGATAATCTCTACCTTTTTTCGGTTGTTGATTGCCTCATGGTTGGCTGCAGCTACTTTGGTACTTACAGCTAACAGTTTTCCAGTCGTCAGCCCACCTTTTCTTTTGAGTTTCTTCAACCTTTCTTCCTCCTGAAGCTATTCCGAAGTCATCTTCCTCTTTCCTTTGATGTCTTCGGAAGTGCTAGACTTTGGGGGTTCTTGGATAGAAGATTCAGATTGAGTAGTAGAGATGGGAGCTGGAGTTAATGCAGATGTTAGAGCTAAAGGTTAAGTGAGAAAATCCTCTCTATTAACCTCAGATGCGAGTTCTAGGATTTCATCTGTGACTATTAGATCATCGGATAAAGAAAATAGTCCTTCCGCAGCAGCAATCTCAGCTTCAGAAGTTTGAACTTTTTCTTTTGTGGCTTTGAGTTATGCTTCGGAAGTCTGTGAAGATGCACTATCTGTCCCAACAGTTTTAGTTGCTGGGCCATCAGTCCTTGTTTCCCCTTCGAAGTTAATCTTAGGTTCCACTTGGACCTTAGGTTGACCAACTTCCTCAAAGTGGTAGAAGGTGCATTTAACCTCCGAAGCTCTTGAGCTCCGAAGTAGATCACAGACATATCAGGGCTTGGCTATTCTATGAGAGATTCCAATAGGAACTTGTTAAAGAACCTATTGAGATCTTGGAGCATCCTTTGATCCATTTGAATAACAACTGGAGGAGGCTCAGGGAAGATTGAAGCTTGTTGTACTGGATATTTTGATCTTAATGAAGTGAGAGCTTGACTTTGGGTTTCCTCTTGTCTTTATCTTTGTCTCTAAACACTCTGCCCCTTTTTGGTAGAATCATCCTGAGAGCTTGATGAGCTAGAGGAAGAGGTCAAGGAGACCTGAATTGGTACATGCCTAATAGACCTCTCAATCTGTTTCTCAGCTAGTTTGGCCTTGAGAGTTTCAATCTCAAGTTGCTAGTGGCAGACCTATCCTCTAAAGTCTTAACCTGGGATTCAAGATTTAAGACTTTAGAAAGTAGGTCTTGGATGGTAAGTTGCATTCTTCCCTTATCTTCTTGTGAAGAATCACAGGGAGATGAGGTAACATACCTTGTATGTTCATCCTCGCCACCAGATATGGTTCTCGGCACCCTGGTTTCCCTTGCTCAAAGATGTCTCTTTCAGAGTCATCAAAGGGCATGGTTGTCGTAGATTCAGTTTCAGTGATGTTACCACTGTCCTGAGGATCCACTGAGAATCCTCTAGTAGTGGCAACTGAATCTACATGAGTCCCCTCCACATCAGTGGGACTCACCTCAGTAGGGCTTTGCTGATGTGGGCTAGAGATAAGAGGTCTCTCTGGGCTCTGTTGATCCTTGAGAGGGTGTTGTGGATCAACTTCATTGCCCTTAAGAGACATAATCTCTTCATCAGTTCCAATTAAAAGGTCAGTAAAGATATGGAAGTGAAACTTAATGACCCGGCGTTGATCAATATCGAAAGGTATTGAGCCTGTGATAGGTGTCCCTTTTTGGCTGCTCAGGGGAGTATAGAGACTCATCCTGAGGGCTTTCAGCTTGGTTGTCGGCTCATGGGTCTGAGACTGAGGAGACTCAGGACCCATATTAAGGTCAATTGTGAAGGATGGTTGGACCTCAGGCTGAGTGGGAACCCTTTGTTCCACTCTAGCCTTTTTGGATTGAACAGGAGGGGCTTGTTCAATCAGAGTAGATTGAACAAGAGTTCGTCTGGGCATCTCTGATAAGTGATGATGATGGGAGGAGAAGGTAGTGTGGCATTGTGGGTAGTTGCTGGTGGGGGTTCATCACCTGTGGGGTTAACAGGGATGTCACCAGAGCCATTGGTTCAGTCATACCTGGAAGAAGTGCAGTATCTCTCCTGTGAAGTTGGTGGACACTCTCTTCAAAGTCTTGAAGATGGTTGGCCTCATTTGAGAAGCAGACTGAGTAGTTGCACAGACAAGCTTGCTCTGGTCTAGCTCGCAGTTGATTATGTGCTAGAAAAACCTGGGATACATGAAGAATGTGTCCTTCTGAAGACTTCCCATGAGGTTGGTCAGCACAATCTTGAATAGTTGAAGCGGAGACTTTTTACCAACCCATGAACAAGGCACCCAAGTTCAGATGGGATTTGATCCCATCCCCCGGATTTATTCGACAAGCAGTGAAGGACCACGTGTAGCAGGAACTTCCATTTGTGAGAAGTTAAATTTGTAGACAGTTGACCTGCTAACGTCTCCTCCATATCCCATTTGGAGATAAGAATCATCCAAGTCTGCTTTGGGGAATTCTGTTGGAGCGCCCTCATCATGAAGCTCTAAATGCTCCCTGATAAGCTGTTCAGAAATGACCAACTCCTGGCCACAGATTTCAATCGAATGACACGAACCCCGTTTAGGGTTTCAATCTGACCATTTGCCCAAAATTCAGACATATGGTTTGAGTAAATTGTGGGGTTAACAGTCAGAGCGGTGTAGTAGGAAGATTGGGTTATGAAGGAGATGATATCTGAGAAGTCAGCATCTCTTGATGAATCAAGAAGTGCGACTTGGTTGTGTTGAGGGTTGAAGGCCATTTGGAAAGTTTAATGGGGATGATTTGAGCTGGGTAAAGTTGAGTAGGAGAATTTCTAGGGCTGTAAAATTTACAAGTAAGAGAGTGAAAGTGAATAGTCGGATTATTTAAAAGATTGTGGAATGGCGGTAATGGGGGTTAGGATAAGGTGATGTGATGGTTTAGTGGATGAAATGACAGTGGCGGTAAGGTTAAAATCAGTTAAATAATCCGACATATGACAAAATCTTTGCTTTTTACAGTGTGGGGCCCAAGAAATTTACGTTACACGGTGAAATCTCTCTTCCGAGTGTAAACATTTCCGAAGGTAACTTATCTTCCGAAGGCAATTCTTACTTCCGAAGCTAATCTTTGCTTCCGAAGTTAGAGTTGCTTCCGAATAGAGAATTTGTAAGTTTCGGAAGTAGATCTGACATGAAATCAATCGCTTCTTCCGAGACCATAATTCTTCTGAGAAGAAAGTTATCCTTTGAGAATTTTTGCTTCGGAGATATAAGATGTCTACCGAAGGTTAATTTCTCTTCGGAAGGAATTTACACTTAGAAAATTTCAAAGATAATTTCTTGTAACAGGGTTTAAATTGTATTGACACAAGACTTACATATTAAAAAGGTTTTCAAAAGAGATCAAATTAGTCAATTTTTTCCATCCCAATAGCTGTTATGAGATACTTAAACCTTTTTTCATCAAAAGCTTTGGTAAATAGATCAGCATATTATTCATTTGAATCAACTTTGATTAACTTGATTAGATTTTTCTCATGAATGTCTCTAATGAAATGATACCTGATGTCAATGTGCTTAGTCTTGGAGTGCTTCACCGGATTTTCAGTAATGGAGATAGCACTGTTGTTGTCAATATGGCTAGGAGTACTCATAAAGTTGAATCCATAGTCTAACATCTGATTTTGAATCCATAGCAGTTGAGCACAACAGCTAGCAGCAACAATGTATTCAGCTTCAGCAGTTGATGTAGAGACACATGATGTTTCTTGCATTGCCATGAGATGATCCTTCCACCAAGAAATTGACATCCTCCTGATGTGGATTTCTTGTCAATATTGCAGCCTCCATAGTCACTGTCAGAGTATCCATAAAGATTGAAATCCTTGTTTCTGGGATACCAGAGACCTAGTTTAGGTGCTCCTTTGAGGTATCTGAGGATTCTCTTAACAGTAGCCAGGTGAGACACCTTAGGAGCAGCCTGATATCTTGCACAAATGCAAGTAGCAAACATGATATTAGGTCTACTAGCTGTTACATACATCAGAGAACCAATAATTGCCCTATACTGATGTTGATCAATATCCTCCCCCTCAAGGTCAGTACGAAGATTATGGTTTCTAGGTATGGGTGTCTTGGCAGGCTTGCAATCCTTCATCTCAAATCTTTCTAAGATGTCAGAGACACATTTAGATTGATTAATGAAGAACCCTTCCTTCAGTTGCTTTACCTGAATTCCAAGGAAAAAGTCCATTTTTCCCATGAAGCTCATCTCAAACTTCTTCTTCATAATGCTCTCAAAGTCCTTGCACATTTGGTGATTTGAGGAACCAAATATGATGTCATCGACATAGACTTGTACGAGCAAAATGTCATTTCCAGACTTTCTAATGAAGAGAGTCTTGTCAATGGTACCTTTAGTATAGCCATTCTTCAAAGAAACTGAGACAGAGTCTCATACCACAGCCTAGGTGCTTGGTCAACCCATAGAGCTTTATCCAATTTGCACACATAGTTGGGGTGTTGTGGATCTTCAAATCCTGGAGGTTGGCATACATAGACCTCCCTCTCTATATCCCCCTATAGAAAAGCACACTTGACATCAAGTTGGTATACTGTGAAGTCCTTGGATGCAACATAAGCAAGGAAGATCCTTACTGCCTCAAGTCTTGCAACTGGTGCAAAGACATCAGTATAATCGATTCCTTCTTCTTGAGTTTATCCTTGAACCACAAGTCTTGCCTTATTCTTGATGATCAAGCCTCTATCATCTCTCTTGTTTCTGAAAACCCATTTGATGCCTATAGGTACTTGACCAGATGGCAGCGGACATAGGTTCCATGCCTTCTGTCTCTTGAATTGAAGCAGCTCCTCTTGCATCGATTCAATCCAGCTGCTATCCTTTAAGGCATCTTCTACCTTCTTGGGTTCCATCTGAGATAGAAAGAATGAGTACAGGCAGACATTCCCTTGATGAGTCTGTCCTCTTGTTCTCACACCCTCAGAGACATTCCCTATGATGTTCTCAGGTGGATGAGTGTTGTGAATCCTAAGACGAGGAATCACTTCTAATTGCAGAGATAGATCCAGGTTGGATATATTCTGCTCAGGAACTAGAACACTTTATCCAGCTGTTATTTCAAAGTCATTCAATGAGGACTGATTGAATGAATGAGAAACATCATCAATAGTTGGCTGTGAAGTAGTATTAACAGTTGCCTATTCCTTCAAAATACTACCTCCTTCTGCCTGGTGTTGTGGTGGATTACTTGATGAGTTTTGAGGCTCAATAGGTGACTCACTTGTTGAAGCTTCACTATTCCTTGATATAGTTAAACTGTCTTATCTGTGAATAGTGGAAGCTTGATGTATTGCAGCACTTGGAGAATTTGGTTTAGGCCTGGGAAGCTCAAACAGTTGATCATTAGCAGCAGCATTAGCATCCGTATGAGCACCTATTCCAACTGAAACATTCTCACAAGAGGGTTAGAATATTTTGGAACAATTTATAAATCAAAGATGTGATCAGGTCCATTCCCCCTAACACAAGGAGTGTGCTCATTAACAACTATATTGGATGACTCCTCAAATTGTTGATTCTTAATGTTGTATACTCATACTTTGGAACTAGAAGAGTATCCCACAAAGATAGCATCATCAGACTTTTTAGCAAATTTTGCTAATTGTCTTTTGTGGTAAGTATGGTACACCTGCTGCCAAGGACCTAGAAAGCCAATGATGGTGGCCTCTAATTCCATAGCTCATAAGGGGTTTTTTCCTAGGGCTTAACTACAAGAACTCTATTCTGCACGTAGCATGCAGTGTTGACTGCCTCTGTCCAGAATGTTAGAGGTAGCTTTGAATCAGCTAACATAGTTCGAGCAGCCTCATAAGTGTCCTATTCCTCCTCTCAGCAACACCGTTTTGTTGAGGAGTTCTGGGAGCACTATATGTCTGGCAATCCCTTTTGAGTTACAGAATGAGTCAAGAACAAAGTTCTTAAACTCAGTCCCTTGATCACATCTAATTATTTTAACCTTGTGATCAATTTGATTTTCTATTTTAAGAATAAAAATTTTAATGTTCGGAACTTTCATCTTTAGTTCTTAAAAAGAATACCCATGTGAATCATGTAAATCATCAACTATCACAGGCAATATGATTTCCTTCCAATGCTCATTATACTTATGGGACCAAAAAGATCCATGTGCAATAAGTGCAATGGAGTAATGATAGAGGTAACACATTTGGATTTATGAGATATCCTGTGTTGTTTCCCTTTCAGGCATGCAACACAGTTGTCTTTGCAGGAAAAACTCCTTTTTAGGAAAACCGTGTACCAAGTTATTTTTAGCCAATTTATTCATTGTCTTAAAATTTACATGACACATACGTTTATGCCACAGTGTTGACTCATCACTATCAGCTTTGAAAGAAAGCATGATACTTCACCCATTGGGGAGCATTGTTCATCAAGCTTGTACATATCCCCTTTCCTGGGAGATCTAAGAAGCACCAATTCCAAAGGAATTGTCATCCCTGGTTTGAGGATAATGCACTCATGTTCTGTGAAAAGCATTTGGTGCTTTTGATCACAGAATTGAGAAACACTTAACAGATTGTGTTCAAGCTGTTTGACAAAGTAACTTTGTCAACTGTTAACATACCATTGGATATACTCCCTCTGCCAGAAATATATCCTCCGGTCTCACCTCCAAACTGGACAGGACCTCCATCATAATGTGAAATTGTTGAAGGAGATCTATTCCCTTTCATGTGCTTGGAGCATCCACTATCTACAATCCAAATGTTTTATTTTGTCATATGGATGTCCCTGCACATAAGATGAGATGATTAGTTTTGATTGGAAACCCAAGCTTTATTGGTCTTGGGTTCTTCCAAAGATAATGACATAATTGAACCAAAATTTATGCATGGGGGTTCAATGGATGTCTTTGAAGAAGAATTGGGCTACAGCATCTTCCTTGATCTTCCATTCCATCCCTTGGTTGATCATGGAGGATGAGCTTGTTGAAGCTTTTGTACTTGGCATTCTTCCGAAGCTTCCTTCTTTTCGAAAGAAGCCTTCACCACCTTTTCTTCTGAAGCAGTCTTCTTCTGGGATGGTTTCAAGGGGACTCTTTTGTTCATCTGAGTCTGGACAGCTTTAGCTTCCGAAGCCTTTTTCCTTTCGGAAGAAGAATCTTCTTTCGAAAACAGCCTTGCTTCAGAACAAGCTTTCCCTTTTTCATCACTTGAACCATTTGATATGGTCCAAATGAGAAACCTTCCCTGACTCCTTTTCTAACATTATTTGCATAATGTGTGCTTGCAGGATTGTAGTAACAATCTTTTTCCATGTGATTTTGCAGGCCACACATGATGCATGCAATGTTAGTCTTTTGGGAAAGTGAGGATTGTTGTTTCTTGGTTTTCTTTTCTTCATCAGCAACTTTTCCCTTTAACATCTGATTCTTTGGTAGGACAGGAATGCTAGTATTACATTCCTTTCCAGAATCAGAAGTACCCAACATTTGGAATCCAGCTGAGACAAAGACACCCTTCTGTTTGGGGTCAATTTTCAGTTTGGATTCAGCCACTTTCTTGGCAGTTTTTCTGGCTGCCTTAGCTCTACTTCTTCTGGCTTTGGTGGTCAGGGTTTGATCATCATTGGTAGGGGAGGTCTCAGTTACCTGGTTCTTCCCTGTGATGGTCTCCATAGTTGCATCATTCTTTGACTCATGAGAAGGTGGGTCAGCAGATGGAACCTCTTGCTCTTCAGTACCACACCTAGATTGTCTTATAGACTCATAAGAGTGTGCTGGAGCAATTTCATTGGTTCCCAATCCTCCTTGTGTTTGGTAGCAAAGTTTTGAGTGAGAGGATGATGCAAGATGGCTTGGAAGTTTTGCTTGAATATACCATACTTCCTGGCTTGAGCCTCAGCAGTGACAAGCTGGGCTTGAGCCTCAGTCAATTTGGATATTAAATCCTTTAGCTGAGTCTTATAGTTTGTGTGTTCATGTTTTAATAGGGACACAGTTTTCTCTAACTCCTCAATTTTTCTTTGGTAGTCAGATTCAGTCCTTTTAAAGTCAGATTTCAAAACATTTAAAGACTCAATATCAGATTTAATCTCCATATTGTAGTCCTGATACAATTTAACCTTAGCAATACAAGCAGAGTACAGAGATGTTCATATACCTTATTTTCATCTGTTCCAGCCATGAGTGCTTGAGCAGGAGTCATATCCTATACCATGAAGCTCCAGTCAACTTCTTGAGCCATTGCAGCTGTTTCAGTTGACTTTCCGGTGGGCTTTGGTGTAAAGGGATGTGTGGAGGCCTGTGGGGTTCCCGGGTTAGACTTGGCAGCCTTGCATTCCCTTGCAAAATGACCAAGTTGGTTACAGTTGTAACATTTGGCCTTGGTTTTGTCAAACCAAATTTGCTGTTGATTGGGTTCTGGGGAAACTGCCTTCTAGTTCTCTTAAAGAACTTCTTTGCTCTGTAGGTTAGAAGAGCCATTTGTTGGACTATGTCCACGTATTCCACGTCATCCGGGCTAAAACACTCTAGATCATCAAAGTAGTATTGATAATCACTTGAGTGTCCACTTCCTAAGACAAAAGCACAGCTGTCCTGAAAAGAGCTTTGCTGAGCTTGATGAGACCTTGGAGTCTCAGGAAATGTGATGTATGGCCCAGAAGAACAAGAAGGCTGTTGGGTGTAAGTCAGGTATTGTTGAGGCTGGTGGATTCTTGAGCCTTCAACAACCATTAAAGCATTTCTAGCAGGAAGGCTCAAGGGTCTGCTTGTCTGATGACCCCTCTTACTTTCCATTTCCAACCGGTATCCATCAAGGATCCCATAGAGTTCGGTCATGGTGAGTGTATTCAGATTTTCTGTTCTCTTGATAGAGACACAGTAAAATGTCCACTCATTGGGTAATGCATTCATGAAATTTCTTGTAAGGTCTCTGAGTTCATGAGCAATTCCGACAGATTGAACGGAAGAAATGAGATCCATGTACCTAAAATATTGCTGGCTAAGAGTCTCTCCAGCAATATGGGTGAAGTTCTCGAACTGCTGCTTCAGTGAGTCCTTCTTGGAGTCATTTGAGCTTGGGTACATTTGAGCAAGTGCATCAAACAGTTCCTTTGCAGACTTGCAGTGCTCAAACCCCACCATGATAGAGTTTGGAATTGCAGTGATGAGAATAGTCATGGCGTTGCTGTCAATGTCAACCTTCTTCCTGTCCAAATCAGAATAATCTTCAACAGCTTTCTCGATCATGGCATTGTTTCCACCAGCTACTTTTGGCTTATACGGGCCATTGACAATGGATTGCCACATTTTGCTGTCTTGATATCTGATGAATCCTTCCATTCTTCTGCTCCAGGACCTGAAGTTTTCAGGGGTGATGATAGGTGCTTTGGTCATCGTCCCCATCTCTACTACAGATTTGTTGAGGGCCATTTTGAGTGAGGTATAAGGAGGAGTGAAAACAGGTTGATTTGGATGGTAAGATCTCACAATCAAGAACCTAAAAAGCTCTGATACCAATTGCAGGATCGGGTTTGTCACTCAAACACTTGGATTTCTCTCAAACTCACTTATAGAAACACTCAATTCAGATGAAGTAAAGTCTTTTACAAGAGTTGATGATAATATAATAAGTAGTAAAGGAGCACACAGAAATAAATTTTCAAGGCACTTGTATATATATTACTTCTCAACTCAAGATATTACAAGACTCTTACAAGCATGATATATGAGTTACAATGAGAGACTATATATACTAGATCCTACAGCCGGATATACTTTGATACCAGCTGGAAACCTAAGACTAAAGCATATACTGCAATGCTAAAGTTAAGGTATCTTAGATAAAGTATTATCTAAGATATGGTAGTCATGACGTGTCCATGACTTACCTTTTGTCACCAACTAAAGATGGCAATTGTACTAACATAAAAGGTAAACAGTGGATTAAAGTATGGTCAACTGCATGGCTTTTGAGAAAACTCCATGCAGTATCTCAGATATTTGCAGCGGAGTGTCAGGCAGGCCATACTTATGTCCACTGGATAATAGCAGTGATTTCCGAAGATAAGTTGGCTTCAGAAGAACAAGTTCTTCCGAACCCACTTATACTTCGGAAGTGGCTTCTATACTTCCGAGGCTTGAGAACTTCTGTGCTTCGGAAGTTGACTTCAGATCTTTCTTTCTAAGTCTTGAACTTCAGAAGTAGGTTCTTTGTCTTCGGAAGTTGAGACTTTTCCTTCGGAAGTAAGCTTTACACTTTGTCTTCGGAAGAGCTCCTCTGTCCTTCGGAAGTTCCACAATTAGCTTCGGAAGTCCTTTATTTGTTGTAGCAAAATCTTCTAAGTGAGTTGGTTTTGGTTGCACCAGTCTTTCTAGATCCAACAATTAGCAATATAGTTTTAAAAGAAAATAGTTTAATTCTATTTAATGTCAAATTAAACAACAATCTAAAATTAAATATTAAATTTTAGTGATTAAAACAAAATTTAAAAACTTTTGGTTTCACTTTTCATCTGCAGTTTAATCTGAGATTTTATCTTATAATAACTTAAAATTTAAAAGTAACAATTTGAATATTCAAATGGATCATATGCGGTTCACATTTTTTAAGTTTTAATAGTAGCAATCAATCAGAGTATTTTAGGTAAATAAATTTAAATTTGAAAATCTTTTACATTTTAACCATATCGTATAATATTTGTCAATATTATATAACATAATATTACTATTTTATTATATATATATACATTATCCCTTTTTTCTGTCTACTGTTTTTCACTGTCAAAGATATTCCAAAAATATACGAAATAAATTCTCATATGATCAACGATTTCAGATATTCTGCATAAATAACTTCTCTTACTTTTTCATTATTAACAATTATCTTCAATCATTTTGTATTGCATTCAATTAAAATATTACGTACACTTGGATTTAAAAAACAAGTTAATAATGATATTTTTTTGTCTTGTGATCATAACTTTCACTTTGTTTATTTTTTATTTATACATATTGGTTTATACATTATTGATAAACCCTCAAGTTACCTTACTCGACAGGATATCATTGGTATTAGAAGTAACTTTCTTAAAACACATATCATGTTGTGATTTGTTTATGGATATAACCAATTTATAATAATCTGATAGAAACTTACTCTATTGAGTTTATTGTGATTGAATACGTGGTATTGTTTAACTAATAGAGTTGTTTTCTTATTCTTTTGATATTCATCTCATATAACATATCTGATATATATAAATTTTTACATCTTATGTAACTACTAAAAACGATGTTATATAACTTATCTTATGTAACATATCTTATTTTTTTACCACCGCTCGAACCTAAAGATTGCGGTTGTGGCGTCGGAGGCGGAGGTGTTGAGAAGGAGAAACGGGGAACTTGAGAGAGAATTGAGAAGGAGCCTTGAAAGAGAAGAGAAGATGAAGACGGTGTTGAAGAGGACGTTGAAGGGGCTACGTGTGGCGAAGGATGCGAAGGAGCGTCTGTCTGTGCTCGCAGTTATGAACTGAAGCTAAAGCCGTGGATCAGGAGCGTGCCTACACAGAACGTCTTGTGACGTTGATGGAACAACTTTCGATTGCTCAGAAGATCATCGAATCAACTTCTATTCAAACACCATCACTAGTTTATAAACTAACAAAGATGTTTTTGTGAGATAATATAGATCAAGATTGTAAACTAATTTGTTTGAATATAGAGGTGTTGTTAAATTATTACATTTTATGTGGATTGATTTTAGCATTGTTCTTATAATATTGTTTGTGATGGAGTAATTTGTCAATAAAAATATGGGTTTTGATTTATATTAATTATCTTTGTGACTAATTTACTGTTTGTGTTCTTATTTGAATGTGTCTTGTTATAACAATCGAGATGACATGTTTAGAAATACAACAAATATAGTCAGTATTTGAGGGTGAAAAAAGTTGTTGCGGCCTGTATGGAAGGCGAAAAAGTAATACTGGCCAATAGGTTCGCGTTGCCGTATTGTACATTTTAGTGGGGTATTCACGTACATCATATCAATCGATTTTGTATCAGTTAGAAAAAGATAATACGGTTCGTGTTGTATAGCAAAAATAAGTGGAGCATGAGAGAAGGGTAGAGGTAGTGGGGTTGTTGGAATGAAAGGGAAGTTAAAAATTGGAATAAATCATGAATATTTTATAGTTTAATTTATTTATTATTTATATTATATACTCAAACATATCAAATAACTATAGTTATACATATATATTATACTATAAAAATAATATATTATTATGGTATAGATTCATTGTATACATACATATCTACAAGTGTATGAGTTCCAATAGAAGCATGCTACGTGTCACAGTAGGTTTGGTCCTTGGTTTTCTTTTTTGTTACACTTTTGCTAACTCTATTGTTTACAAGCTTTAATAAACTCGTTTATTATACGGGTTAAATAAATAAAATATTTTTATAATAAAATTGATTAATTATAAAATAACATTCTAAGATATGATATATTGAAATTACATATGAAAAATGACTATAACTAATAAAACAGTGATATTAATTTTTTAAAATTTTAATTTTATATTTTTTCTTAAAAAGAACATTTTGCTCTAAAAAATCTTATAAAAGTGTCATTTTTAAAAAATTTTCTTATTATAACTCCTAATTAATTATTTTTGGTTTTGAAAACACCAAATTGAAACTTTTAAAAATACCAATTTTTATAATATTTCGTATTTATAAAAGAGTTTTATGCGTTAGAAAAACTATTAATTTATAAAAAAATCATTTATTTAGAAATAATATTAATAAGTAGATCTTTTTTTAAATTTATTAAATGTAAAAGAATATTAAATAATATTATTAGTAATTAAGGTATTTATTTAATATGATAGAGAAGCGAAAAAATTTTTGGTGAGGATGATTGTGGTGCTGTCATGTGGCACCTCAAGTTATTCTTTTATTAGAACAGGAAGATTAGAACAGGAAGATTAGAACAGGAAGATTAGAACAGGAAGATTAGAACAGGAAGATTAGAACAGGAAGATTAGAACAGGAAGATTAGAACAGGAAGATTAGAACAGGAAGATTAGAACAACAAGATTAGAACAGCAAGATTAGAACAGCAAGATTAGAACAACAAGATTAGAACAGGAAGATTAGAACAGAAAGATTAGAATAGGAAGATATGTTTTTCTATTAGGTGCTAAGGTGCTAACATCAAAGAGGGGATAGAGCAGCATTTTGCACTGCTTATAGCATTTAGAACCCGTTACTTAAAAGTTGAGTAAAATCTTTATATTATATGAAATAATTTTAAGTGGTTACGAGTAAAGAAAAGAGAAAATATTCATATTCATATGTAAATTTAAGTATTCACAATTTAACTCTTATATTCTTTTAGTACTTTGAAAGTGATTGTGAATAAAAAAAGAAAAAATAATGATATATGCATAAAAAAGTGTCATTTAATTGAAAAAAAGAGAAAAGATAATAATTTTAGTATAAAATAATGATAAAGATAAGGAATAAAATATAAATTCTCTTAATAAATGTTAAGAATAAATATTAGTCACACTAGGTTCCTTTTATTTATCTATTGAATCTGGTTATTAACTAAAAGTATTTTTTTAGTGATCGGAAGATCACAAATACAAAATATAACTCAACTGTCTTACTCAACAAATTAACACAAATAATTTGAGTAATAACAAAGACATAATTTTGTTTCAAAATATTCACTTGATTAAATTTTTCTGAGTACAACAAGTAACAATTAGCAAATAACAAGTGGGCTAACAATCTAAAATCAAAATTATACAAGTGATAAAGTATTTATACTAAGAAAGCTAAACAAAAAATAAATAAATCACTTTATATCTACTCCTTGTTTAGGGAACCATATGGATATCGTAGACAGACAATCGACACATTAAAATCAAGAGCTTCAACACAATATTGTCTGCAAAATGTAGAATACTTCTGTTGCCAATATGTAAGGCTCTGTTCCCAGGACGCTTACAGTTGATCAATCATTGCTCACAAAACTATATTTACATTTAACCTTCATAAAACATCGTAGCGGAACACTAAAATAACTTTTCATTACATTAAAAATGCTTTTGCAAAATAATACAACATTCATCTTACAATATCATTTGTTCGCATTACAATACAAAAACATTAAACAAAAGAATGCCATCCAACATGCCAAGTAGCTGCCCCATGCCATCCTCAGCAATGCTCACCTACCAACTAGAAAATACATAAAAAGTCAGCGTTGCTAAGTGAGTTCTAGTTTTACAATAAAACATACTTTTACTTTCATTAAACCGTTCTTTACTTTTGCATGTGATCACACATCATACGTACACATAGATAATATCATTATTATCTTCATCATTCATTCATTAACTTTCTTTCATTCATCGTACGTCATTACCATTCACTTTCATTAATTTCATTCCTTCGTTCATCATTACTTCATTTCATTCCATCAAAACCATGAACCTTACCCCTACCGTCATGCATAAAGCTAGGGTCCATCATAGACCCCCTGTCATGGCGTGACACAGTACCTAGGGTAAGTTCAGGTGTACCATTATCATGTGATATACCCGCCGTCATCGATAAAGCTGATACTGGGCCGGGGTCCATCATTGACCCCCTAGTCATGGCGCACAATATCCTGGCCACAGTATCTAGGGTAAGCGACAAAGGTTCTATACATATGGTGAATCACAAAGAAAGACCCCGATATGCATCCTTCTGAGGTAGCTAACCCACACACCGTTGGGCTAACACCCTACAATAGGGCGTGTCCCGACATACAACGCTTGCAAGACTTTCTGTACTTTTCATCGTTCATTAATGCATGCATTCATTCATCATGTTGCTCTTTAATTATCTTCCACTTTATGTTATATAATACTTTCGTTTCATTCAATAACATTCAATGTAAAGCCACGGAAAAATAATCTTACATAATAAGAAACATCAACATCAACAGTCAACATCATCATACAAGGCATCATACATATACATAAGATACATACCATCATGCATAAGCATCAACATACATCATAACATGCCCTCATAACATTTATGACCTCAAAAGTCAACTTATATAGCCCCGGGGACCTCCCTAGTCAATGCCCACATTCATCATTTTTTCCCAGAAAGTCAGAAAACATTCTAAGTGTTCATTCGCATTTGTCTTTTGTTCATCCGCATTTGCCATAGTTCATTCACATTTGCTATAGTTCATTCGCATTTGTTTTACTTCATCTGTGCTTGTTCCTGTTCATTCGCATTTGTTCATCCGCATTGACTTTACTTGTAACATCTCGTATTTTGTTAACTAAAAGTTAATTCCCTTTGCTCTTATAAGGGTGTATTGTCAATTTTGAAACTCATGTTTTGTTTGTGCTTATTCATTATTGTCATTGGGTTTTTATGAAAGTTAATCTTAATATTAAATAATAATAATGTAATAAAAGTAGCAATAATAATAATAATTATAATAATATTTGGATTAAAATAGAATAATAATAAGAATAATAATGTTAATAATTTTAATAAAAAAAATTGTATAGTTATTAAACTTAACAAGTTCTTTTTTTAAAAAACTTTAAGTAATTAAAGTTTGGGGGTTAATTGCAAAAATTGGAAACTTTCATTAATAGGTTTTGCATAAAATGTAAATAAATAACTAGAGGGCTAAATGTGCAATTAATCAAAAATTATATCTCCCCCCTGTATTCCCCGTAATTCCGGCGAGAGGAGGCTGGCGTCTCCGGCCGAACTCCGGCGATGCCAAAACGGCCCTAAAAACTCACCAGAACCTTCGAAAACGACTCTAAACCGTCCAAACCTTTTCGTGTACATGATTCGAACCTAAACATAGCAATTATCACTTTTAATCATCGGTTACGAAGTGAATCAAATGCATAACCGAAACATTTCAATTCCTTAGCTGTTCGAGCATTAAATCGTAATATTAATCTAACTAAACAAACATAAACTATCATCTAACAAATTCCAAGTGTTCACAACCACCAATTACACCTGAAACAAACACAAACAACGATTTCAATCACCATCTTCATCACGATCTGCAACTTAATCGAACATCATCTTCCGAGCTTCATTGACGAAATTCGCAAAGGGCATTGCATCAAGAACTTCATTCGAAGCTTTCCACGAGCTCAATTTGATTTCCATCAACGCTTGCAACAATCGAGCCTCGTTGTGGTCGCGGCTGGGTTCAACAATAGTTCATAATCAATTAATCTACAAACAGGTGATTAAACACATGTTTAAACTCGATTTTGGTCGGGGAACAAAAGCCCCATGATAATTCGATCAACAACCTCGAATTAACGATCAATTTTGATCGATTGGGTTCTAGGGTCTAAGGATTTGGGGGTTTTGTTTAAGTATGCTTTTTATCAATTTAAACGCGAACACTAACGCGGCTGGATGCCTTGGTTCACTGGTTAAACACTTCCATCTCCACTTAGAGGTCCCGGTTCGAACCGGGCACCCTCTGTTTTATTTATAAAAAAAAACTTTTAGGCCTTTTTGCCTTCAAATTTAATATTAAAAATTTTTTAAAATTAGGAAAAATCATTTCATAAGTTTTGTTTCTTTTAAAACTATTTAAACATTTTTCTATAATTTGTTTAAAAAAATACCTTTATATTATTATCCTAATTTAATAATATAGTTAGAATATTTTTATAAAAATTTAGAATTTAAATACTAGTTTAATTATATAAACTATATATTATTCCAAACATTACCTTATAATTTTTTCTTATTTGTGTTCATTTTATTTAGTGATAAATTTAATTTAAACTTTATAAACATTACAAAATTGTTATAAAAGTTATTATCAATCTATATATTTATATAAAAATATAATAAAATCGTTCCACGGGAATATAATTGAGTTCTTATTTGACAATAATAATAACAAAACCCCAAACATCAAGTTGATTTTCATAGTCCTTGTTAATTTATTGTAAGCTTTAATCTTGTAAATATATATATTTAGGTGTCTTGTGACGATACACCTTGGAGCGACGCTTGTTATTATTCTTATTAATCGCCATTATATATTTATTGTCAAGTGAGTTTTCCTTGCCCTATTTTATTTTGTTTCACACTACTTTGGGGTGAAACATAATTATCTATACATTGTACACTTATAAACGTTTGAGACTTGTAAGCACATTCAATTCATCTTATTATTATGTCATGGTTATTTGTGTATTGTAAGTGTTTATATGAGATACATAGTTTGTTTACAATCATTAACTATTGCTAGCCTGGCGACATCTTAGATCTTTGGGCCTGACAAGCCTATTTGGTGCTAAAGCCGAGGTATTGCCGGCTCCTGATGACGTATGCTTGTTCATCATGGGAACCAAATACACTTAGCCAATCTTTTATACTTGTAATCAAGTCGAGGTTTGGTTGTGACGATATGTGTTCTATAACCTTACTTGCTTATGACCTATGACATGAATTGCTACTTGTAACTTTATCATATTATGTATAAAAACCTTGGAAACTCATCAACTATTTATAGTTGACCCTTTTATTTTTATCTTGTTTCAGGAAATCCCCAAGTTTAAAGTGGACTTTTGAAGCTTGGAAATAAAACTAGGACTTGGACCTAGTTAAATAAATAAATGTTATGCTAGGTTTTGTTTTATTTGGGATTATTTCATGTTTTGAGGCTTATGTTTGTAATGACTTTTGAAACTTATAATTTTAATATTTACACTTAAATATAGCGTTATGTGGCTGTGAACAATCTTAACCCTCACATCTCGACGATTCCGCCGTCAAGGTTGGGGTGTGACAGATTGGTATCAGAGCCTATAACTATAGGGATTTAGGTTATTAGTAATGGTGACCTAGACTATAGCTTATGCATGAACATCCTAGGATAATATTTATATTCTTGGAAATATATATATTGTTACATGCTACATAATGCTATACCTTACTTATGTGCAACTTGATGCCTTAGCATAGGTTGCCTTGTAATTGTTTAAACTTTGTTACTTGTCTCCCTAAACTTAACTTTGACTCTTTGACTCTCCCCGACGAATGAAACTTCTTAATCTTATTCTCGTCAACACGTGGAAACTTATGCCTATGCTTTGAATCTTTAGACTTACGTCTAATCTATGTTAAATCTCATCAAGGTCTTGATTACATGAACCTAAGAAATTCGTGTGACACATAGACACCTGTATTCTGGATTTCCCAGCAAAAGGCCCTCGGGCTAAGGCAAGCATATCGCATAAATCCTACGGGACTAGTTATGCTTACCTGGGGATTTCTGGGATGAGTGATAAACTATGGTCTACATACACAAATTTCTAAGGCGAGTGGGTCAACTTACCTTGACGTGTCAACGTTTCCAAATGGTGATGCGTTACCAAATGGAACCATTCTATGTGCCTTACAACTTTTGTCTTATCCTTGTTGAACATCAATCCTTGTTATTCCAATTCTCATATCTAACTCATTTGTATATTACAGCATGTCTCGTCATCATGGAAAGCGTGGAAGTTCCGATCGTAAGTTAGCTGCCATGATTGCTCGACAAATGGCTGTTGTCATCCCGACCATGGTTGCTGAACTTAATAGCACCTTAATGACCAACGCTAGCAACAATGGAAATGGTCATGGAGAGAATAGCAACAACCAAAACGGGAACAATCAACACGGGAATAATCAAACTTGCACTTTCAAACACTTTAGCTCTTGCAAGCCCACTAGTTTTAGTGGCAAGGAAGGAGCCACTGGTCTTCTTGAGTGGTTCGAAAGCATGGAGAATACCTTTATCAATTGTGAGTGTCCCGATGCACTCAAAGTTCGTTATGCCACTAGCATGTTCCAACAAAGGGCTCTCACCTGGTGGAATAGCGAGAGGAGGAATCGTGGACCCGATGCTATTCTAGCACTTACATGGGAAGAGTTCAAGAACATCGCCATCGTGAAGTTCTGCCCGAGAAGCGAACTGCAAAAGCTGGAGGAGGAATTTTGGAATTTGAAACAAAACGATGGTGATCATTTGGCCTACTCAACTAGGCATCATGAGTTGAGTATACTGCTGCCTCACATGGTCGACACTATCCCCCGCAACATCGAGAAGTTCATTAAGGGTGTACCACCCCAAATTCAAGATGCTGTGGTGGGTAGCCGACCCACAACCTTAGAAGAAGCCATTACTATCACCGCTCAACTCACCGAGAACCATATACGAGCGGGCACCATGTCTATGAAGGGTGCAAAGAAGGTAGAGAAGACGGCGACCGCGACTGTTACGGAGACCAAAGCTGAACCGTCTTACAACAACAACAACAAAAATTGCAAGTTCACACCGGCACGCAACTATGCCGTGGCTGCACCCAAACAACCCCAAGGACAACTTGTACTTACGACTGCACCTGTGGCGCAAGTGCCTGGGGCTAGGGCTTATACTGGTCCTCAGCCTATGTGCAACACGTGTAGATATCATCATCCTGGGAATCAACCATGCCGCATCTGCACCTTTTGCGGTAAATATGGTCATTTGGTGGCGACTTGCCACCGTGCACCTAACAATTCCGCTGTGGTCACGAACCGTGTTTGCTACAACTGTGGGGAACCTGGCCATTTTCGCCCACAATGCCCTCGTCTTGTGGGTAATGTTCCACAAGCCCGAGGACGTGCTTTCAACATCAACGCTAACCAAGCACAAGCAAACAACGATGTGGTGAATGGTATGTGAACTCACTTTTAACTTTTGTGATCCGATTCTCTTCATACTTTACTTGTATCGTTAAATACCTTAAAAATTAAACAGGTATGTTCCTTATTAATAAAACTTATGCCTATGTCCTATTTGATTCTGGAGCTGATAAGAGTTTTGTTTCGTTGGAATTTGAACCCATACTTGCTAAATCACATCCGAGACTAGAAAGACCCCTTACCGTTGAAGTTGCCGATGGGGAACCGATCACCGTTGACGTCATCATTCGTGATTGCATCTTAAGTCTTGACACGCATGATTTTCTTATCGATCTTATCCCTATGAAACTTGGAAGCTTCGACGTCATCATTGGTATGGATTGGTTAGCCAAACACCATGCCGAGATCATTTGTTTCGAGAAGTGCATCCGTATACGTTATCTTCTGGTGATACCTTGAAGGTGTTCGGTGAAAAATCTTCTAAAGTACTTAAACTCATGTCTTGCACTCAAGCCCGAAAGTGCTTAAGCAAGAAGTATATGGCCTTCTTGGCTTACGTGGTCAACACGAAAGTCAAAGGGAAAGAACTTAAGGATGTCCCTATCGTACGAGACTTTCCTGAAGTATTTCTCGATGACCTTAGTGGTTTACCTCCCGTGCGTGAAGTCGAGTTTAAAATTGACTTGATACCGGGAGCAAACCCTGTGGCCAAGTCACCATATCGGCTTGCACCATCGGAAATGCAAGAACTCTCTAGTCAACTTCAAGAGCTATCCGAGAAAGGTTTTATCCGTCCTAGTTCTTCGCCTTGGGGTGCACCTGTTCTTTTCGTGAAGAAGAAAGATGGGTCGTTTCATATGTACATCGATTATCGTGAGCTTAACAAACTTACCATCAAGAATCGTTATCCTCTTCCTCGCATCGATGATTTGTTTGACCAACTTCAAGGAGCTGCTATTTTCTCGAAGATCGATTTACGTTCTGGCTATCTTCAATTGCGAGTCCACGATGGTGATATTCCAAAGACCGCTTTCCGTACTGGTTATGGACACTATGAGTTTATGGTGATGCCTTTTGGTTTAACCAATGCTCCTGCTATCTTCATGGATCTCACGAACCGAGTATGCAAGCCTTATCTAGACAAGTTTGTGATCGTCTTCATTGATGACATACTTATCTATTCCAAGTCCAACACCGATCATGAACTGCATTTGCGATTGGTTCTTGAGTTGTTAAAGAAAGAGCAATTGTACGCAAAGTTCTCGAAGTGTGACTTCTGGCTCGAGGAAGTTCAATTTCTAGGACACGTAGTGAATAGCCAAGGAATTCACGTTGATCCTGCAAAGGTGGAAGTTGTGAAGAATTGGGGTGTTCCTACAACTCCTACCGAAGTTCGTTCTTTTCTTGGTCTTGCTGGTTATTATCGGCGATTCATTGCCAATTTCTCGAGGATCGCGAAACCGCTCACTACTTTGACACAAAAGAATAAACCATTCGAGTGGGGTTCCGAGCAAGAAGAAGCTTTTGAAGCGTTAAAGCATAAGTTGTGCAATGCTCCTATCTTGACCCTACCCGATGGAAACGACGATTTCACCGTGTATTGTGATGCATCTAAACAAGGCTTGGTTGTGTTCTTATGCAACGAGGGAAGGTCATAGCTTACGCATCGAGACAATTGAAGATTCACGAGGTGAATTACACAACTCATGATCTCGAGCTTGGGGCTGTTGTATTTGCTTTGAAGATTTGGAGGCACTACCTGTATGGTACACAATGTATAGTCTACACCGATCACAAAAGCCTCCAACACGTTTTCAATCAAAAAGATCTCAACATGAGACAACGTCGTTGGGTGGAGTTGATTAGTGACTATGACTGTGACATTCGTTATCATCCTGGTAAAGCAAACGTTGTAGCCGATGCACTAAGCCGAAAGATTCACAATAAGATGATCTCATTCCAAGAAATTCGTGATCGACGTCAATGGTTTGACACTTTGAGTGAGTTCGATACTGAGATCCGACTTGATGTCAACGAGACCACCGTACTGCTACAAAACCTAAGGATAGATAGTGACATCGAGTCTAGTATCCTGGAGGCTCAACAAATGGTACAACGAGAAGGAAGAATGAAGGATGAATTGGACCATAGTCTTCTAACCCAATTGGAAATGAAACCTAATGGATTGATGTACTTCGCAAATCGAATTTGGGTTCCAAATCGCAATAACCTCCGTACCTTCATCATGAACGAAGCTCATCAAACTCGTTATTCTATTCATCCTGGCTCCGATAAGATGTATATGGACCTACGTGGTCAATATTGGTGGCCTGGAATGAAGAAAGACATAGCGACTTATGTAGCTAAGTGTCTCACATGTACGAAGGTTAAAGCCGAACATCAACGTCCAAGTGGATTACTTGAGCAACCCGAGATTCCTATGTGGAAATGGGAACACATATCCATGGACTTCATAACAAAGCTACCCCGAACCTCCCGAGGACATGATAGCATATGGGTGATTGTTGACCGATTAACCAAGTCGGCACATTTTATACCCATACGTGACACTTACAAGACATCAAAGTTAGCTTGTATATACGTTGATGAGATTGTAAGTCTTCATGGGGTACCTCTGCACATCATATCCGACCGAGATGCTCGCTTCACTTCACATTTTTGGTCGTCTATGCAAGAACTCTTGGGTACACAACTAGATCTAAGCACGGCTTACCATCCTCAAACTGATGGTCAAACCGAGCGAACGATCCAACCTTGGAGGATTTGCTACGCCTTTGTGTTCTTGACTTTGGTGGCGATTGGGATACGCATCTACCACTCGCGGAATTTTCGTATAACAATAGTTACCACTCGAGTATCAAGATGGCACCGTTTGAAGCACTTTATGGTCGAAAATGTCGTTCACCGATCTGTTGGACTGACATTGGTGAAAACTTCATCACTGGTCCTGAACTTATACAAGAGACGACCGATAAAGTTTCTATCATTCGCAAGAACCTCGAAGTGGCGAGAAGTCGTCAAAAGAGCTATGCTGACAAGTGACGTAAGCCATTGGAATTCCAAGTTGGGGAGATGGTTCTTCTTAAGGTTTCACCATGGAAAGGTGTGGTTCGCTTTGGAAAGAAGGGCAAACTGGCTCCAAGGTTTGTAGGACCTTTCAAAATCCTGAAAAGGATTGGGAAAGTGGCTTATAAACTAGAGCTACTTCCGACCTTAGTGGAGTTCATCCCGTATTTCACGTCTCAAATTTGAGAAAGTGCTTGGCTGACGAAAGTCTGCATGTCCCGTTGGAAGACATCCAGATAGACGAGTCATTGCATTTTGTCGAGAAGCCTGTTGAGATCATGGATCGCATTATGAAGAAGACTAGAACCACAACAACCCCAATCGTCAAGGTTCGTTGGGAAAATAAACGTGGCGCTGAATTTACTTGGGAACGTGAGGAGCACATGAAGGAGAGATACCCGTTCTTATTTGTATAGTTTCATTTCTTTTAATTTCGGGACGAAATTCTTTAAAGTTGGGGAGACTGTAACATCTCGTATTTTTGTTAACTAAAAGTTAATTCCCTTTGCTCTTACAAGGGTTATTATTGTCAATTTTCAAACTCATGTTTTGTTTGTGCTTATTCATTATTATCATTGGGTTTTTATGAAGTTAATCTTAAATATTAAATAATAATAATGTTAATAAAAGTAGCAATAATAATAATAATTATAATAATATTTGTATTAATAATAAAATAATAATACGAATAATAATGTTAATAATTTTAATAAAAAAAATTGTATAGTTATTAAACTTAACAAGTTCTTTTTTTAAAAACTTTAAGTAATTAAAGTTTGGGGGTTTAATTGCAAAAATTAGAAACTTTCATTAATAGGTTTTGCATAAAATGTTAAATAATAAACTAGAGGGGCTAAATGTTAATAGGTCGGGGAACAAAAGCCCCATGGTTAATTCGATCAACAACCTCGAATTGACGATCAATTTTGATCGATTGGGTTCTAGGGTTCTTAAGGATTTGGGGGTTTTTGTTTAAGTATGCTTTTTATCAATTTAAACGCGAACACTAACGCGACTCGATGCCTTGGTTCACTGGTTAAACACTTCCATCTCCACTTAGAGGTCCCGGGTTCGAACCCGGGCACCCTCTGTTTTATTTAAAAAAAAAAAACTTTTCAGGCCTTTTTGGCCTTCAAATTTAATATTAAAAAATTTCTAAAAATTTGGAAAAATCATTTCATGAGCTTTGTTTCTTTTAAAACTATTTAAACATTTTTCTGTAATTTGATTAAAAAAAATACCTTTATATTATTATCCTAAATTTAATAATATAGTTAGAATATTTTTATAAAAATTTAGAATTTAAATACTAGTTTAATTTATATAAACTTTTATTATTCCAAACATTACCTTTATAATTTTTTCTTATTTGTGTTCATTTTATTTAGTGATAAAATTTAATTTAAACTTTATAAACATTACAAAATTGTTATAAAAGTTATCATCAATCTATATATTTATATATAAAATATAAATAAAATCGTTCCCACGGAATATAATTGAGTTCTTATTTGACAATAATAATTAACAAAACCCCAAACATCAAGTTGATTTTCTTAGTCCTTGTTAATTTATTGTAAAGCTTTAATCTTGTAAATATATATATTAGGTGTCTTGTGACGATACACCTTGGAGCGACGCTTGTTATTATTCTTATTAATCGCCATTATATATTTATTGTCAAGTGAGTTTTCCTTGCCCCATTTTATTTTATTTCACACTACTTGGGGTGAAACATGATTATCTATACATTGTACACTTATAAACGTTTGAGACTTGTAAGCACATGCAATTCATCTTATTATTATGTCATGGTTATTTGTGTATTGTAAGTGTTTATATGAGATACATAGTTTGTTTACAATCATTAACTATTGCTAGCATGGCGACGTCTTAGATCTTTGGGCCTGACAAGCCTATTTGGTGCTAAAGCCGAGGTATTGCCGGCTCCTGATGACGTATGCTTGTTCATCATGGGAACCAAATACACTTAGCCAATCTTTTTTACTTGTAATCAAGTCGAGGTTTGGTTGTGACGATATGTGTTCTATAACCTTACTTGCTTATGACCTATGACATGAATTGCTACTTGTAACTTTATCATATTATGTATAAAAACCTTGGAAACTCACCAACTAAAATATCCGAGAATTTGTGTGTAGAAAGGGTGATGGGCGGCCATGCCATCTTTATCACCAACTTTTCAAAGATTTTGTCCTTTTTGTCACTTTTAACCCTTAGACTTGGGTTTAATTTTTTTTCTTCTTTTTACTTCACTTTATTCTTTCTTTTAACCTCTTATCAAGAAGCTCTTGCAATTGCTCCATTAATTGTTTTATCTCAGTAGGAGCCAACCGATACGGTGCCTTGGCCACAGGTTGGGCACCCGTATCAAATCAATCTGGAACTCGATCTCTCGGTCAGGTGGCACTCTTGGTAAGTCTTTTGGGAACACGTATGGAAAGTCACACACAACCAGTACATCAAACAGTTCTGGTGTTGGTTTTTCCACATCCTTTACATAAGCCAAGTAGGCACTACATCCACGCCTCATGCATTTTCCCACCACCGCCATTGAGATTACTTTTGGAATCGTCGTGATCTGATCACCATAAACTGTTACCGAACTCCCGTCAGGTGCTGTCAATCGAATCATCTTCTTGCGACGCACAATGTTCGCCTCGTAGTCCGCCAACCAATCCATCCCAAGAACCATATCAAAACCCCCAAGGTCATCACAAACGGTCTAACTGGAAACTTATGACCTTTCAATTCCACATCATATCCTTCTATCACCTCAGAAATCCTTGTAGACTTACCTATGACAGTTTCTACATCAAAAGGTGCATATATATTCTTACTACTAACAGGCATTTTAGCACAGAAAGAAGCAGAAATAAAACTTTTACTAGCACCAGAATTGAATAACACAGAGGCAAAAGTTTGGTTTACTAGAAACATACCTGACACGACATCAGGGTCCGTCCTAGCCTCCTCTTGCGTCATTGTGAATGCTCTAGCCCTCGCCCTCGGTCCTTCACCTCCAGTCTTCTTCACCCTGGAACCCTTAGCCCTTGGCTTCTTACAGTCTCTACTCATGTGGCCCTCCACGCCATAGTTAAAACATCGGACTGTACGACAGTCCTTTGCTATATGCCCCGTCTTCCCACATTTGAAGCATAAGTTCGATCCCAACCTACATTCTCCAGTATGCTCCTTTCCATATCTACCACACATCTTCGACACCGCACCAGATGTGATCACACGGCGATCATCCACCCGTTCCTTCTTGTTACTCGTCGGGGCACCACCCCGACCAAATCTCTTTCCATTCCAATTCCGATCACTACCACCTTTCTTGCTACCTTCGATCACCACCACAGTTCTCTCGTCATACAACCTCCCTGCCAAATCCACCGCCGACCTAAACGTGCTTGGTCGGGCAGTGATCATGTGCCTATGGATATCCGCCGGCAGACCCTGAATGTACCTCTTAATCTTTCATGACAAAGGTGTCACTTGGTCCGGCACCAGACGTGCCATATCGTTGAACTTGGTATGTACTATTGATCCAGCTGCAGGAACTCTCTTTCCACCTTATCCATTTCCCTGTGAGGACAGAACTCCTCAATCACCAACTTCTTTAATTCTGCCCACTTCATCTTCCCGATAGCCCTGTTATCCTCAGCTTGGACAATATTGTCCCACCAGCATAAAGCTGAGTCCATGAAAGAGTGGGTGGCAAACTTCACTTTCTGGTCTTCCCGGCACTCGCTGATATTTAGAACAGCTTCCATTTCTCTCACCCACTGGTGAGCAGCAGCAGCAGTGTCGTTACCATCAAAAGTAAGGGGCTTGCATCGTTGAAACGCCCTGTACTTACAGCCTCGTGCCGCCTCCGGCGTAGGATCTTCTTCCTCCTCTTCTTCTTCGTCATCCGAAAAAACCATCTCAGTCTCGGGCTCTCTTCTTTCGCCCGTAGGTCTACTCCTCTCCCTTCTTTCCCCATCTCTAATAGCCTTTATCACTTTGGTCACCACAGACTGTAGGATTGTCTGAATGACCTGATGCACTTCTTCCACAACCGTCTCCTTTACTAAGGCTCTCAAATTAGCACTCTCATCACCACCCTCCGGATGTGGGGTCTCTAGTTCTTCATAGACCACCTTTACGGTTCCAGGCCTTCCTCTAGTGACCCGTGGTTCAGCACCACGTCCTCCACCACGTGAAGCTTTAGATGATCTACCATCGGCCATCCTCACACACACGCTGAAAGATTCAAACACCAACACGGTCATTCAAGGGAACGGCTCAGTTTATGTCGGGTATAGTAAGTCCCTAATTACAGTGGCCAATTGTGATTAGCCACTTACTTTACTCTTCATACCCCAAACATTACCTGTCCTGACTTCATTAGTATCTAAATCTACCAGCAACACATAACCACATAACATGCGCACATAATACCGGTTAATCATTAAGATAACACTTGATGACACGCAGCTACTCGGACTGGCATCCCTCCCTTTTCGTCTCATTTTCAGTTTAAGTTTAGGTTTATTTTGAGAATTTACCCTTTTCACTTAAGCTTTGGCTCTGATACCAACTTGTAAGGCCCCGTTTCCGGGACGCTTATAGCTGGCTAATCATTGCTCATAAAACATATATTTACATTTAACCTTCATAAAACATCACAGCGGAACATTAAAATAACTTTTCATTACATTAAAAATGCTTTTGCAAAATAATACAACATTCATCTTACAATATCATTTGTTCGCATTACAATACAAAAACATTAAACAAAAGAATGCCATCCAACATGCCAAGTAGCTGCCCCGTGCCATCCTCAGCAATGCTCACCTACCAACTAGAAAATACATAAAAAGTCAGTGTTGCTAAGTGAGTTCTATTTTTACAATAAAACATACTTTTACTTTCATTAAACCGTTCTTTACTTTTGCATGTGATCACACATCATACGTACAGATAGATAATATCATTGTTATCTTCATCATTCATTCATTAACTTTCTTTCATTCATCGTACGTCATTACCATTCACTTTCATTACTTTCATTCCTTCGTTCATCATTACTTCATTTCATTCTATCAAAACTGTTAGACCAAAAGAACCAATGAGCCTTATCAGAAAAACCTCTAAGTCCCACAGACATTACAACTGCTGAAGTAGATCATAACAGCTGAAGACATCAGCTGATTACAAGGTCTGAAGACAAAGTCTGAAGACAAGATCTGAAGATTTCTACTGAAGACAAAGTCTGAAAGTAAAGTACTGAAGACAAAGTCTGGAACTAAGGTACTGAAGACAAAGTCTGAAGCTATCAGCTGAAGACAACGTCTGAAGTAAAAGTCTGAAGAACAAAGACTGAAGACAAAGACTGAAGACTAGAGTGATCAGTAGTTGTCACAATAGCTGAAGTTATAAACTTTAGTAGTTATGATGGTTTCCTTTTCAATACTTGTAATTTACTTTTCAGTAGTTTATAGTTTCAGTAGTTTTAGTTCAGTAGTTTTATGTTCTTGTACTTAGCATTCTCTGAGATGTGATCAGTTGTTGAGAACATTCTCAGTAGTTTGCATAGTTTCAGTTGTTTGTATAATTCTGTTAGATGTCACTATCAAGTGACATCAGCAGACGTCACATTCCTTATATAAGGAATGTTGACCTAATTGTAACGTGTGACATTTAGCCACCACGAAAGCATTTGAATGAAATATTCCTTTTACAGAATTCTCTCTCTCTCTATAACCGTGTGCTATTTAATTGAATATCAATTGAATTCTTGCTAATTGTCTAATTCATTGTTCGAATTACGCTGCAATCTACTCTAACTGATCAAGCTTAGATCACTGATCCTAACAAATGGTATCAGAGCCGGTTAATCATTGATCGATCTAACAATTAATCATTGAAACTGCTATTTCGATATCTAAGTTTGATTGAATTAGCATATTTGCAAGAATTGGTTATAGATCATTGAATTTCTGGTGCTTTCGGTTATTTGCTTTGAGTTTTCTCTTGGTTCATATTGAGTTTGTTATGTTTTGCATTAAATCGGTTAAAACTTAATTAAATTTGATTGAATCTGAGAATGACTACTCCTTCTAATGACCCTCACAATACCGGCTCCTCAACCAAGCCTCCGATGCTCGTTAGGACTGAGTATAACATATGGCAACGAAGAATGCTTCATAACCTGTCTGTTAACAGTTCAGGTTGTTGGACATCTGTGGTACATGGTCCACACAAGCCTATGGTGAACAATCCGGAAACCAACCAAATGGTTCCGAAGAAGAAGGAACAATACTCAGATGAGGATCGATAACTGTTTGAAATTGATGCTAAAGCACATGGAATTCTGGCCATGGGACTGCCTAATGAAATCTGTTCTGGGCTTATGCATCATGAAACTGCTCATGACCTCTGGAATGCATTGAAAGAACAATTTGGTGGAACAGATAAGGTCTTAGCAAACAACAGAGAAATCCTTGCCCAACAATATGAGACATTCTCTCATAGGAAGGGTGAGACACTGACTCAACAGTTTGAGTGTTTTTCCTGTTTGATCTCTGAGCTGAAAATGGTCAAACATGAATACACTAATAGCCAGATGAACAATAGATTCCTCAGATCACTGGCTAAGAGATGGGACACATATACCATTGTCCTACACTCCAGTGCAAATCTGGATAGCCTATCTCTCACCCAACTCCATGGGAAACTACTTACATTTGAAAGAGAGATAAAGCAGAAAAGGAAACTGGCATCATCAGGAAAGCTCACTGATGACTTCGTACCAGGGAACACTGCCTTGGTTGGTCATGAGTCAGAATATGCTGCATCAGAAAGCAATTATGATGAGCATATAGGTTTCTCTTCAAATAGTTCTGATCATGCATTTGTTAGTGTTGATAGTAAGTCAGGCTGTAATAGTGACAATTTGTGCTTCATTATGGATGATTTGAAAGGTATTGCTGGTGATGACTTAGAAGAGATGGATATTCTAAGCCAAATGGCCTTGATTAATATCAAATCTCAAAGGTTCTACAAGAGAACTGGTAGGAAATTTCCAGGACTCTCTGGCAAAACCAAAGTTGGTTTTGACAAGAGTAAGTTGAGGTGTCACAAATGCCACAGGCTTGGGCACTTTTCAAGAGAGTGTAGATCAACTGGATCTAACTCCTCTGCACCATTTGTGACTTTTCCAAGCAATAGTCCACAAAACAGAGGGCAACATCCTGCTAATTCTGGTCATCACTCACAACCTATATCTCTTGCATATTTTGTCCCTTAGGGTCCAATGCCATATCCATATCCCTGCTATTACATGCCACAGCCAAATCAAGTTCAAGTTCCTATTGCACAACAACCTCAAGCCTTACCTGAGCCTCAATCATCTCAATCACAATCTCATCACAGCTTCTTCACCCCTGGTGTTGTTGACTGGAGCAGTTTACCAAATGATCTCTCTGGTAATAAACAATTATTTACTGGTGATGGTCAACATGGTGGTGAACATCCTTTTGGGAATCTTGCTCTTATGGCCCTGGATTCTACTGAGGGTTCATGCTCCAATGCATCTTCATCACAGATAACCCAGGTATCCTCTGAGGCTAAAGCCAAGCTATGTTCTGAATCTTGCATAGCTACATTTATCTTTATTAGAGAGGCAAATGTAGCTTTAATAAATCAAAATCTTGAGCTTGAGCAAACCCTTTCTAAAAGAAATGTTGAGTATGATTCTATCCTTAAAGATAAAGATGATGAGATTTATAAGCTTAAATGCCAATTAAATGATGAAAAGGCTAAGCTAGAGGTCATTCTTGAGAACCACAGAGATCTCAAAGAAAAACTTGCAGCTACCCAAGTTGAGTGTGACCGATGGGTATCATCCTGCAAGGGATTTGAAATGCTTCTCAGCAAGCAAACTGTTTCGAATGTGAAGTTTGGAATAGGTTACAATCACATTGCACCACCTACAGATTTTACTCCAAAATCAATATTAAAACTTGAAGGTGAAAGTAATTTCCAAACCACATCATCATGTGCATCATCCTCAAGTGATCACCCAAAATCACAAGATGAAATCAGTGTTGATACCTCAGCAAATTAATTGCCTGATGGGTTAACTACTGATAAGCACATGAAGCTGAGTACTTCAGATGTTGTCCCTCAAAGTACCTCAAGTACTGAAGGGCAAGTCACAACATCTGAAAAGAAATCAAATCAGCTGAAATAAAAGGATTAACAACTGCTGAGGAATCAATCATACGGTCTTTCAGGACGGATAGAGAACAGCTGAAGAACAAGTCTTCAGTTGTTACAGATCCTTCAGTACTTAACACAAGTACTGAAAAGAGGAAAGTACTGAAGATCACACCTTCAGTAGTTTCCACTTCAGCAGTTGATCAATCCAAGATGAAGAATAAGCCATGTGAAATATATGGTAAATTCAATCATCTTTCTGATGAATGTTGGTACAAAGGGTTCCAAACTCAACAGAGATAAGCTCATTAAAATGCAAATGGATGAAATGAAAAATGAGTTTGAGACCAAGTTTGTACCACAATCATCCCATTATGATAAACCCAAGACTTCATCCAAATCCAAAAAGAAGGATAGGGTTTATCATAAAACAGCTAATAGTGCTCCTCATGATAAACATCAGACTAAGTCTGTGAATTTCAAGGAGGAAATGGTGGGCCACAGGAACTCATCAAAAACAAGTACTGATATGTCACAAGAGCTGAAAGCTTTAGCTACAAATCAGACACAACTTGTTATGATGGTTCAACATTTGTTGGGGAGAGTTAACCAACTAGATGCACCTATGATCAAACCACTGAAAAGGTATTCCAAGCCCAAATCCAAGGAATCCATTTCAGCACCATCTCGACCTTCATCAGCTGTTAATCATGAGAAACAAGTTATTATTAAATCTGTTGATGAAAACAGACCCAAAACCAAAAAGGTTTGGGTCTCAAAACCTAACTAGTTTTTTGTGATGAAGGCAGGGTTCTTCAGCATGCCAAAGGAGCATCTGGTATGTAGACAGTGGAGGATCTATGCATATGACTGGGAGCAGTTCTCTTCTTAATGACTACTCTCAAGGAAAGAAGGGATTTGTTTCATTTGGAAATGATGCCAAGGGTTACATCATTGGGAAAGGATATGTGTCAAATGGAGAATCAGATTTGATGATGTTAACCATGTGGAGAATCTTAAGTATAATCTACTGAGTGTCAGTCAGATGTGTGATAAAGGGCATGTTGCACTTTTCACAAGCCAGAACTGCAGGATTCTATCTTCCAAGTTATGAGGATGATTGACAAGGTATTGGATGAACATAATCTCCTGAAGACCAACAGGATTGGTAGAGTATATGCCCTGGATTTGTCAAAGAAGATTGATTTGAAGGGTCATCCTTGCCTGTTTTCCAAAGCCTCTCCTCAGGAATCTAAACTGTGGCACAAAAGGCTGGGTCATGTAAATCTCAAAAACATGAATCAGCTGATCCACAATAGTTTAGTGAGAGGTCTAGCAATAAAGGAGTTCCACTGTGATGAAACCTGCACTACTTGTTTGAAAGGAAAACCGCACAAAGTCTCATTCCCTCCTATTGAAGAACCTAAGTCCACTGCCTGCTTGCAATTACTGCACATGGATCTATTTGGTCCTGTGAGAGTGATGAGCATGGCAAAGAAGAAATACTGTCTGGTAATTGTGGATGATTACTCCAGATTTGTATGGACTTTCTTCTTGCATTCAAAGGATGAGGTTGCTCAGACGATTATAAACTTTGTGTTGTATGTTGAGAAGCAGTATTCCCTATCAGTCAAGTGTATAAGGAGTGATAATGGAACAGAATTCAGAAACCATACGCTTGATGATTTTTATCTATCAAAGGGAATCAAGAGACAGCTTAGCATCCCAAGGACTCCAGAACAAAATGGAGTAATGGAGGGAAAGAATAGGACCCTAATTGAAGCTGCAAGGTCCATGTTGGCTGACTCTGGTTTGCCATTGACCTTTTGGGCTGAAGCTGTCAACACAGCTTGCTATTGGCAGAATATAGTGTTAGTGAATCAGAGGTTGACGAAGACTCCATATGAAGTTCTACATCATTTGGCTCCTCTAATTTCATTCTTCAAAGCATTTGGGTGTCCTTGTTTCATTCTCAACACAAAGGATCAACTCCACAAATTTGATCCTAAGGTGGATGCAGGGTATTTTGTAGGATATTCATCCACATGCAAGGCTTACAGAGTCTTCAACGGCAGAACAAAGATAGTTGAAGAAACCTTGCATGTGAAATTCAAAGAATCTCCTAAGGATAAAATTCCACAAAACCCTATGGAGTTGTTTGATCTGGATATACTGCAATATGTTCCTTATCAACCTCCAGCTGTTGCAGATCATGTGAATAAATCATCCTCTGCAGCAAGTCTTCCACTTGGTGGTACCGAAGATAATGATGATATCAGTACTCACCTTTTCAAGTTTAGTGATTAACTGCCTGAGTCTACTAAACTTGATGTTCCTGTAGCTTCTGCAGCTCCATCCACAACAAATTCTGATGAGATTTTTGACTCCTCTACATCATTTGAAGTGCCATCTCATACTTGGTTTCAAGAGTCTGGATCAACATCTGTTGCTACTGAACCTGCTACAAACACTTGCACTGATCTTATAGTGTACCAAGAGCTGAAGAATCACCCCATGTCTCAAATCATTGGTGATATCAATGCTGGTGTTTCAACCAAAAGTCAATTGTCCAATTTCTGCTTCTATGCTCTCTTCATCAGTCACCTAGAGCCAAAGAACTATCATGTTGCTTTAAGAGACAATGGATGGGTTGAAGCCATGCAGCTTAAGCTACTTCAGTTCAAAAAGCAGCAAGTGTGGGAACTGGTTCCTCTACCCCCAGGTAAGTGTGCAATAGGCACTAAGTGGGTGTTTAGGAATAAAACTGATGAAAATGGGCTTATTGTCAAGAACAAGTCTAGACTGGTTGTACAAGGGTTTTCACAAGAAGAAGGTATTGATTATGATGAAACCTTTGCCCTTGTAGCCAGACTAGAGGCAATTAGATTGTTCTTAGCCTATGCTGCATTCCACAATCTTAATTTTTTTCAAATGGATGTCAAAAGTTCTTTTTAATATGGAAAAATAAAAGAAGAGGTTTATGTGTGTCAACCACCAGGTTCTGAGGACAATAAACATCCTGATTGGGTGTATAAACTTGATAAGGCTCTTTATGGGTTAAAGCAAGCTCCTAGAGCCTGGTATGAAACACTTTCAAATTTTCTTCTTCAAAATAATTTCACTAGAGGCTCCATAGATAAAACTTTGTTTATTAAGAAAGTGGATCAGCATAAGCTACTTGTTCAAATTTATGTTGATGATATAATTTTTGCATCCTCTGATCCCCAGTTTTGTGATGATTTTACAAGTTTAATGAAATAAAAGTTTGAAGTGAGTGCAATGGGAGAATTACAGTTCTTTCTAGGATTGCATCAAACAAAAGGCTGATGGAACCTTCATTCATCAGTCAAAATATACAATAGATCTTTTGAATAAGTTTGATTTACAAAACTGTAAGCCTTGTTCTACTCCCATGTGCAACACCACACAAGTGGATATAGATCAGAAAGGTAAAGCTGTTGATGAAACACTTTACAGATGTATGATTGGGTCCTTGATGTACTTAACAACATCTAGACCAAATATCATGTTTGCAACTTGTGTTTGTGCTAGATTTCAGGCTGCTCCTAAAGAGTCTCATTTGATTGCAGTCAAGAGGATCTTTAGATATCTGCAAGGTACACAATCTCTAGGTCTTTGGTATTCCACTAGACACTCTTGTAAATTAGTTGCTTTTTCTGATAGTGACTATGCAGGGTGTAAGTTAACCAGAAAGTCAACTTCTGGTGGATGTTAATTCCTAGGCAACTGTTTGATTTCTTGGCAGAGTAAGAAACAAACATCTATTGCTACATCCACTGCTGAAGCAGAGTACATTGCTGCTGCAAGTTGTACATCTCAGGTACTCTGGCTTCAGAACCAATTATTGGATTATGGCATTACAGAGACTAAGACTCCATTATTAATGGATAGTGCTCCAGCTCTGTGTATTGTCAAGAATCCAGTCCAGCATTCTAGGACCAAACATATAGAGATCAGACACCATTTTATTAGGGATTGTTTTGAAAAAGGTCTGATTGATCCAAAGTTTGTGCCAAGTGCTGATGAGCTTGCAGATATATTTACTAAGCCTTTGGATAGTTCAACTTTCCAAAACCTTGTGTTAAGGCTTGGTATGCTGCAGCTAGAATAAGTGACAACTACTGATGATCTTAGTAAACAAGTACTGATGATCATTAGTAAACATGTCACAAATATGTACTGATTCTGTTAAAAGAAACTGATGCAGTTACAACTACTAATGTAGTTATAACTACTGATGTCAGTCAAAACAGATAAGTATTGATGTCCTATGAAACAACTAAAAACAGCTAAAAAGTCTGATGAGTAAGTGTTGAGGACAGTATGAAACAGCTGAAAAGCTAAGAATTGACAAAAACTACTGATAAGAATTTTTTTTCTTTAGTCGTTTCCACAAACTGTTGTTTCCCCTTAAACAACTGATGACAAAACCATGTCTTCAGTAGTTTCACAACTACTGATGACTAACACCAAGTCCTCAGTTGTTTCCAACAACTGATGACAAACCCATGTCTTCAGTAGTTTCATAACTACTGATGACTAACACCAAGTTCTCAGTTGTTTCTTACACCTGAAGACAAAACCAAGGTTTTCCGTAGTTTCATACCTACTGATGACCAATACCAAGTCTTCAGTTGTTTTCAAACGTCTGATAGTTAAAACCAAGTCTTCAGTTGTTTTCATACAACTGCTGACAACACCAACACTTTCAGTCGCACACAATTTAAATAGTCATTGCATCAAATTCTTCAAGTCACAAATTGGTCGCACACAAATAATGCCATGGTCTCGGTATTGAGTCTAAGTCGTCCATAAGCTAAGAGTCTTCACGGGTTACCTGAAACATGCTCAAAAGAAAATTGGGGTCAACTAAAAAGTTGGTGAATTCAAGTGCTTAAAGTTTCAAAACAATAAAAGGAACTATTAAAGTCCACAGTAAAGGTTTTAGAATCATGTGTGAAAGTTTATGAAAATCTCATTTGATTTGAAAAACATCATTTTTAGTATCAGTCATCGTGGGGTATCACAATCAACCCTGCACTTGGTCCCCGTTGGCCTCTTCTAAACTTGTGTTTAACCGGATATTCCGTAGGAAAGAACCAAGTCTCAGAACAGTGAACCATTCCTGCTATGATGGTTCACCATGGTATCTTATTCAAAACCTGTTACATGCCACAAACGACCCCTCAGGATCTCAGTGGGGTACCTCCCTGTTGCGGGAGCCACTGTGCGTGGGGGATTCCCCAAATAAATCTATCCACATAAAACAAGCGGTTCACAAAAGAATTAATGATCATGATATAAGTATCAGTAGGTATCCATAAGTCCCACATACAAGCATCAAATAAAGCACAATCATAATTCATAAACAAAAGAGCATGTTTCATCCCAAAAACAGTAAGTAAAAAGGGATCACTAGAACTCACCTTAGATATCAAGCAAAAAGAAATTCTTCGCGTGCCGGGAATTTCTCAAGTCTAGCACCCTAACATAAGTATATTAAGTGATTAGCTACTGCTCTAAACCTATTTAAGGAGCAACAATAGTGCCTAAGACTTAAATGGATGGGTTCGGCTTTGATTCAGTTAGGGTTTGTATAAAAGGTTCCTTTTATGGAAAGTCATGGTTTTTCATGAAATCAAAGGTTTTTAAATTACTAAACCAAGAATATATAGTAATTATGTCAGTTAAGGTGGCAAATGAACTTATGGGAGTCGTTTATGAAGTTTTGCAAAATTTACAGTTTTGCCCCTAAAGTTTCAAAATTGACATTTTCTACCCTTAAGATTAGTTTCTTGCATTAAGTGACCTCTATTCTTAAAAATCAGGTTCAAGACCTTAATTCAACTTAGTTTTAATAATTTATAACCAAAATTTCAGTTTATGGACTTGGTTTTTAAATTACGCGTTTAACGTTGCCGGTTACGGTAAAACCGAACGGTTTAACAATGGTTATCTATGAGTTTTTGCCTTTTTGAGTCTAAAACCAGTAGATAACTTTTTAAAGTCATTTTAATAAGTTTCCAACCTTTTAAATCACAAATTTGCCCCTAGTAGTTGAAAGACCCGTTTTTACGTTTAAACCGTTAAAATGCGCTTTTAGTCGGGTTTGACCATTTTAAAAGCTTGTTTGACCAACCATTTTACTTTTGAGGTTATTTTATCTTTTAACCTACTGGAAAATCATGATTTTTATAATTTGTAACATTTAACCCATTTATCGTATATTTTTCCTTAAAAACGCCTCTCGGTTTACACCCGGTTTCACTTAAAATCCTTTTAAAATACCATTTGACCACTAAAAATTCTCATTAGCTCCAGAACACTTTATTAATCCCTAATGAACCTGGAATTCTCTTTAAAAGTTTATAGTTCAAGATTTCTTGTTTTTAAGTCATTTTAACGCGTTTTCGGGTCCCGAAAGTGACCAAAATGGGCCCTAAACACATTATGCCTTTTGTTCCAGAGGTCAAACCATGTTATGAAACTAATATGCACTAAAAATTACTGAAATAACAGTCCCAACACGTTGCCTAAAGGTTCTACACATACAAAGGTTTCAAGAGGTAAAAATAAGCCATAACCGACCATTACACATGTGTGATTCTTGGTAACTTAAGTTTATTCATTGCCAAAACTTCATCTAACTTAAAAATCAGATTATTGGGGTGTCTTAAAATTCATTTTGAGCAGGTTACACGTTTTTTTTTTGAAGGATTACAAGATACACAAGTTTGATGGTGCCAAAAACACCAAAATAGGGTTTTGAAGAGGTAAATCGGGTTCTACCCTTTAGATTGACCATTATATCATGTGATATACCTTCAAAAATGTGGGAACTCTTCAAGAACAAGGTGGGGGTGATAGGTTTCTGTTACAACAAGAAAAAGTAAGGGTTTTAGGTGAACAATGAAGTTAAACTTGAGAAATGACCAAAACCGAACATAGTGAGCTTACACTTGATGTATCTCACGGTTTAGAAGGTGTGGATGGTCGTGAATGGATGAAATCTCCTTGGATGAGGCTGGAGAATCTCGAACAAAAGCTGGAACCTTAGGTATTGCACGTTCCAAGCCTCAAAACATCACCAAAAGGTCACCTTTCTCGTGGTTTGTTGCTGGCCGATGTTGTTGTTGTTGTTCACGATTTTGGAGCTGGAAAGGAGGCTGAAATGGAGAGAATTTTGAGAGGTAGAGATGGGTTCAGCTGATGGTTTTCGAAAATGAGAGAGAGAGAATGAGAGGAGTGTGTCTTGCAATTACATGTAAGGGGAATGGATGATAGGAAGGTGGTTTGTAGTGGTGGACAAGTGTGGTGATTGGTGGCAAGGGGGGGCGGCCGATTTTGTCTTGTTGTGTGGGTTTTATTTTAAATTTTTATTGTAGAATAAATAATATTATGGGGTATTAATTTGAAATGTAGTGTATAATATTAGTTAGTAGATGATGTTAGTTGATAACATGTGTAGGATCATTCTTGCATGATCCAATATTCCAAGTGTGTGGGTGTGTACACATATTTTTAATTGATTCATTTGATATTCTTAATTCTAGCTAGGGTGACTAATCAATATTCCTTGGCACGACTTTTCTAAAAAGGCATGGCTTAAAATGACCAAATTCACATAAATCACATAGAATCATGAAAATGGATAAAAAAAATTAGTGATTCTAACATTCTTGATATAATTGAATTGTTTCCATTATTAGTACTCATAAGAAGGGATATGATGTAATTAAATTAGGGTTTAGAATAGTGACCTTGGGACCGGTTCTCACATTCTCCCACCGTTTAGGAAATTTCGTCCCGAAATTTTAACTTCGCTTAGAATTGGTATGGGTGGGTTTAAAGAGTTGCAGGTAGTTCTTCCTCATCTCGTCCTCACGTTCCCAAGTGAATTCCAGCCCTCGTCTCGAGTTCCATCTAACCTTAACCTTGGGTATGCGGCTTCGCCTGAGTTGCTTAACCAAGCGGTCCGTGATCTCTATAGGCTCTTCCACGAAGTTCAGCTTATCATTGATTCTTGTCTCCTTCAACGGTAGCTCCAAGGTTTTGTCTACCAGGCATTTCTTCAAGTTTGACACGTGGAAGGTGTCGTGTATGTAACTCAATTTCTGAGGTAGTTTCAACTTGTAAGCCACAGGACCAATTCTTGCAAGTATTTCAAATGGTCCAATGTATCTGGGGCTTAACTTGCCTCTTTTTCCGAATCTCACAGTTCCTTTCCATGGTGCTGCCTTCAGCATTACTCTATCACCTATCTGAAACTCCAATGGTTTTCGTCTTCTGTCACCGTACTTCTTTTGACGGTCCCTTGCTGCCCGTAGACGTTCCTTGATCTTGAAAATCTTATCAGTGGTCTCCAATACGATGTCGGGTCCCAACACTTGACTATCACCAATTTCATTCCAACTCAAGGGTGACCGACATTTCCTACCATAGAGAGCCTCATACGGAGCAGCATTGATACTTGCATGGTAACTGTTATTGTAGGAGAACTCTACCAATGGAAGATGGTTATCCCAGTTTCCACCAAAATCAATTACGCAAGCCCTCAGCATATCTTCTAAGGTTTGAATAGTCCTTTCACTTTGACCGTCAGTTTACGGGTGGTACGCCGTGCTTAAGTCCAGCCGGGTTCCTAAGGCTCGTTGAAGTGATTTCCAGAAACGCGAAGTAAAACGACTATCATGGTCGGAGATTATGGATAGTGGCACACCATGCCTAGCCACTATTTCATTGATATACAGTTGAGCCAGTCTTGACATGTCATAGTCTTCCGAATTGGTAAGAAGTGAGCTGATTTGGTTAGTCTGTCCACTATTACCCAAATAGCATCATGACCCCTAGACGTTCTGGGCAACTTGGTAACAAAGTCCATCGTGACGTTATCCCATTTCCACTCTGGATTTCTGGCTGCTGTAACGTCCCTGACGGTTTTTTGTTTTCAGCTTTTACCATGGCACAGGTTAGACATTTTCCGACATACATAGCGATTGATTTCTTGATTCCAGGCCACCAGAAAAGTTCCTTCAAATCCTGGTACATTTTATCACTCCCAGGGTTAACTGAATACTTAGATTTGTGGGCTTCATCGAGAATTTCCTCTCGAATTCCCCCATGCTTTGGCACCCAAGTTCTCCCTTCGCACTTATACGTACCATCATTTCCTGTTTCAAATCGCTTTTCCATTCCAGTTAATCCTTCTTTCACTAAATTTTCCTCCTTTAACGCTTCACTTTGAGCTTCTTTCAGCCTTGCAATTAGGTCAGTGTACACACTTATCCTTAAAGCTTGTACACGAAGAGGTTTTTCCCCCTCCTTTCTGCTCAAGGCATCTGCCACCACATTGGCCTTACCGGGATGATAACGGATTTCACACTCGTAGTCGTTCAATAACTCAACCCATCTTCTTTGTCGCATGTTCAGCAACTTTTGGTCGAGAATGTGTTTCAAACTTCGATGGTCAGTGTAAATGATGCACTTCGTGCCATAGAGGTAGTGCCTCCACATTTTGAGAGCAAACACCACGACACCTAATTCCAAATCGTGCGTAGTGTAGTTCTTCTCGTGATCGTTTAGCAGCCTAGATGCATAGGCAATGACCTTGTTGCGTTGCATTAGCACACATCCTAACCCCTGATGTGAGGCGTCACAATAGACTACAAAGTCTTCGACTCCTTCTGGGAGGGCTAGAACAGGTGCACTGCATAACTTTTCCTTCAGCGTCACAAAGGCTTCATCTTGCTCTTGTTCCCACACAAACGTTTTGCTCTTCTTAGTCAGTGCAGTCAATGGTTGCACAATGCACGAGAAGTCCTTTATGAATCGTCGGTAGTATCCGGCCAATCCTAGGAATTGTCTAATCTCAGTGGGAGTCTCAGGAATCTTCCAATTCTTTATAGCCTCTATCTTGGAAGGGTCAACTTGAATTCCCTTCTCATTCACTATATGCCCTAAAAATTGGATCTCTCGCATCCAAAACTCACATTTTGAAAATTTGGCATATAGTTGCTCATTCTTGAGTAATTCAAGAATTAGTCTGAGATGTTTCTCATGCTCTTCATTATTACTGGAGTAGATCAGAATGTCGTCGATGAACACGATCACAAACTTGTCGAGATATGGGCGGCATACACGATTCATGAGATCCATGAATGCTGCTGGTGCATTGGTCAGCCCGAAGGGCATGACTAAGTACTCATAGTGCCCATACCTGGTTCGGAAAGCCGTCTTGGGGATGTCTTCTTCTCTTACATTCAGTTGGTGGTAACCGGATCTTAAATCTATCTTGGAAAAGTAGCTTGCTCCTTGAAGTTGATCGAATAGGTCATCTATCCTTGGAAGTGGGTAACGATTCTTTATGGTCAACTTATTTAACTCCCGGTAGTCAATGCACATGTGTAAGGTTCCATCCTTCTTTTTCACAAATAACACCGGGGCACCCCATGGAGAGACACTCGGACGTAAGAATCCTTTGTCCAATAGTTCTTGAATTTGCGTCATCAGTTCCTTCATCTCAGGAGGGGCGAGTCGATACGGTGCTTTGGCTACCGGTGCAGCGCCAGGTAGCAAATCTATTTGGAACTCAACTTGTCGATTCGGGGGAAGTCCCGGTAGGTCTTCCGGAAACACTTCGGGGTATTCAGAGACTACTGGGATGTCCGAAATCTTCTTCTCCTCTTTGGTCTTCATCACGTAGACGATGAAAGCTGAGCATCCCTTCCTTAAGCTCTTGGTAGCTTTTAAATGGGATATAATGGGGCATAAAGTGTTACTCCTTCTCCTTGCACTACTAACTCTTCCTTGTCGTTCAATGGTATCTTGAGTAGACGTTCATCACACACAGTTCGACTCTGTTCTTTGCTAACCAGTCCATGCCAACAACCACATCAAATCCTCCTAACTTAATGGGCATCAGATCTATCTTAAATGTATTCCCATTTAGATTTATTGAACAATCCTTTATGATTTCATCAGTTTCTAAAATGTTGCCATCAGCTAATTCGACGGTAAACGTATCGGCTAAGGTGCACGTAGCTAGGTCAATCAAGGATCTAAAAGTACTAGAGATAAAACTAGCAGTCGCTCCAGTATCAAACAAAACGGTAGCAGGATGATTGTTTACAAGAAACGTACCATTAACCACATCGGGTTCCTTTCAGGCTCCAGCTGGGTTCATCACAAAAGCTCTTCACTTGGGCTTGTTGGGTCGGGTGTCCCTGTTTCTTGCTAGCTTAGGGCATTTGTTCCTCATATGCCCTGGATCTCCACACTCATAGCATTGTTTTCCAGGCTCATAGGTACAGTCTTTAATCAGGTGACCAGGTTTCTTGCACCGATAACAAGGCATGGGATTGCACTCCCCTTGGTGATGAAGCTTGCATTTATCGCAGAAGGGGTTTGTGCCTAGATACAACCTCCTGGCCTTTCCACCATGGTCACTTCGTCTCGCTTCTTCTCTAGGTCTCTTGTTTGAACCACTACTGCTGCCGACCATCTTCCTGGTATCAATCCACTTCCTCTTTTCTTCCACAGCCTTCTTCTTGTCCTCAATTTTCCCATGTTCAGTCCACCCAGCTCTAACTAGGTCGTCGGTCAGACTACTAGTAAGGTCGACCGCAGCCTGTATGGTTGTAGGCCTGGATGACCGAACCATGCCCCTCACCCTTGGGTGTAACCCCCAGATGAAGCGGGCCACGCCCTTGGATTCTGGCATCACCAAGTGTGGTACAAGTCGGGACAATGCAAGGAACTGGTTGATGTATTCTGTGTAGTTCGGGCCCTTCATCTCCAAGTTCAGAAATCTAGCCTCCAGTTTTTCTAGCTGGTTGATCGGGCAGTACTTGTTGGTGATTAGTTCTCTGAACTCAGACTAGTTCATCCTACCAACGGCGTCTCGGCCTTGAGGCTGAATGATGGTTTTCCACCACTCAAGTGCTGGTCCCTTGAGAGATTGAGAAGCAAACCTCACCATGTGTTCCAACTTGCATTCACTGATGTCTAACACAGCTTCGATTTCGTCTAGCCACCTATATGTTTCGATTGCACCCTCAGTGCCATGGAAGTCCTTTGGCTTGCAAGCCATGAATGTTTTGTAGGAGCACCCCTTCCTGATAGCTTTAGATTCCTCATTGTTTGCAGTCCCAGTACCACCCCCGACGTCATTCCGGTCAGCATTGATTTGAGCAATGATGGTTGGTATAGCTTGCGCAATTTGCTGTGCCACAAGATTTGCCATCCTCTCATCATTTCCTGCGTTATCCCCCGATGGGAGTCCCTGGAGGAGTAGGTGGTTGGTTTCTGGTTCGCCTTGTTCCTTCGTGACAACCTCGGTATGCTCCTTGCCTTCCGATGCGTGTTCCTCTTCTGGTAGGCATTCTGGTGGTACTACAGATAAAGTCGTTTAGCATCTCATAATTTGTTTCAAACAGTCTATGCATCAATTCCCTACAAGGCTCCCTCTATACGAAGAGAGAATACGGTGTATAATTGCACACCACTTAACAATTTCCACAGATTACCAATTTATACAGTTTAAGCAATCATAAAGAATGACATGGCCCATCACCATGAATAAACAAGACATGACAGATAATTATAAATGTTTCAACAACATTGTATCATAGGAATCAGTTCAAAACAAGACAAAGGTCATAGTATCAGCGTCTAGCTCTTACAAAGTGGAAGGTGCCATCACCCCCATGAATAATAATAATAATAATGTCAGATAATGATAAGTTTGTTTCCTTCAACTGTTCAAAGACAGATATTTCTCCCCCCCCTCCACATGTCGCCTTCACATCCACTTCTTTTTCAGCCATGCCATCCATCCAGAGCTCTTCTTCCTCTGCTCCTGCTCTAATCTCTGCACCTTGTGCGATGTCATCATAGCTTGGAATTGAGCAGACTGGGAGGTCTGGGTAGCGTGCTGAAGAGTCAGCTCGTGGCGACGGACGGTCTTCAAGAGTTCCTCTAGTGCTGCATCAGTAGGTCCTACGTCACTAGCCCGACGGCTAGATTTTGAATACCTATCCCCTGCTAGTATGCTCGGGCCATCGTACATGCTGTGCCTCGAAGGCATCCATGACTCCTCTTGTGGGTGACGTCGGTGTGGCTCGAACGGCGATGGTGCGGGTATGGGAGTCCTAACCGGTGGTGGAGGAGGAGGAAGCATCCTAAATGAGACCGAAGGTCCAGGTCTAGCACTCTTTCGTGGGCGTGTGATGGTGCGTGCTCCCCTATTTCCAATGGGAGGGATAGGTGAGTGGGATGGAGCGGCAACATGCGGCGAGTGGGAGCGCGTCCGGCTCCTGGAAGGTGTCGTCGAAGAAGAGTCCTCGGATGCTTCAGTGTCCTCTGACGTGACAGATATCCAACCCGGATGTCCACACCTCCTAAGGTATTCCTCATACTCTGTGCGCGGTTTTGCCTTCTTGGTGTCCCCCGTTGGTGCACTGCTCTCAGGAGGGTAGGCCGGTGCTTTTCCCTTGTCAGCCATGGTTGGTTTCCTATACAAAGACATCATGAGAAATTTGGTTTCTCATAGCTCATGATAGTCTTAATAATAGTAGTATACTCATAGTACAAGTGATGGCATTAGTATCAGGAATCTCTACGTATTCCTTATCAATGATGTTAGAATCAGTTGTTTCTCATAATAGCGTCAGGCAAAACAGTTCATCTTTAAAAATCAATTTCAAATCTCCAGTCAGAATGAATTTCAAAGTTAATCAACATTTAACAGAAAGGTCCAGACACAACTTAGAGGTCCGTGATGGAAATTACGCGTCCGGTAAATTCATGATTACGTTGATCAAGTGTAATCATCAATTTACCCAACCCGATCATTCCAACACTTTCCCACAAGGACAGTCCTAGGGTATTAGGGTTGTAGCCTAGGGTCTACTATGGTATTCCCGACTCCTCTACAACCTTTGGCTTTGATACCAATCTGTCACACCCCTGGGCCCCGGTAGGGTGGGACGTCACAGATTAGCAACAACTTACATGGCAGCAGAAAAAAACCAATATAAGAGTTCAAAGGAAGAGAACATCACATGGCATTTTAAGGTTTTCAAAAGGCACCGGGTTGGAAACAGATCCAGCCCCAAATGTTTACATGTTCAACATAATTTAAATAGTCATTGCATCAAATTGTTCAAGTCACAAATTGGTCGCACACAAACAATGCCATGGTCTCGGGATTGAGTCTAAGTCGTCCATAAGCTAAGAGTCTTCACGGGTTACCTGAAACATGCTCAAAAGAAAATTGGGGTCAACTAAAAAGTTGGTGAATTCAAGTGCTTAAAGTTTCAAAACAATAAAAGGAACTATTAAAGTCCACAGTAAAGGTTTTAGAATCATGTGTGAAAGTTTATGAAAATCTCATTTGATTTGAAAAACATCATTTTTAGTATCAGTCATCGTGGGGTATCACAATCAACCCTGCACTTGGTCCCCAGTTGGCCTCTTCTAACCTTGTGTTTAACCGGATATTCCCGTAGGAAAGAACCAAGTCTCTAACAGTGAACCATTCCTGCTAGGATGGTTCACCATGGTATCTTATTCAAAACCTGTTACATGCCACAAACGACCCCTCAGGATCTCAGTGGGGTACCTCCCTGTAGCGGGAGCCACTGTGCGTGGGGGATTCCCCAAATAAATCTATCCACATAAAACAAGCGGTTCACAAAAGAATTAATGATCATGATATAAGTATCAGTAGGTATCCATAAGTCCCACATACAAGCATCAAATAAAGCACAATCATAATTCATAAACAAAAGAGCATGTTTCATCCCAAAAACAGTAAGTAAAAAGGGATCACTAGAACTCACCTTAGATATCAAGCAAAAAGAAATTCTTCGCGTGCCGGGAATTTCTCAAGTCTAGCACCTAACATAAGTATATTAAGTGATTAGCTACTGCTCTAAACCTATTTAAGGAGCAACAATACTGCCTAAGACTTAAATGGATGGGTTCGGCTTTGATTCAGTTAGGGTTGTATAAAAGGTTCCTTTTATGGAAAGTCATGGTTTTTCATGAAATCAAAGGTTTCTAAATTACTAAACCAAGAATATATAGTAATTATGTCATTTAAGGTGGAAAATGAACTTATGGGAGTCGTTTATGAAGTTTTGCAAAATTTACAGTTTTGCCCCTAAAGTTTCAAAATTGACATTTTCTACCCTTAAGATTAGTTTCTTGCATTAAGTGACCTCTATTCTTAAAAATCAGGTTCAAGACCTTAATTCAACTTAGTTTTAATAATTTATAACCAAAATTTCAGTTTATGGACTTGGTTTTTAAATTACGCGTTTAACGTTGCCGGTTACGGTAAAACCGAACGGTTTAAAAATGGTTATCTATGAGTTTTTGCCTTTTTGAGTCTAAAACCAGTAGATAACTTTTTAAAGTCATTTTAATAAGTTTCCAACCTTTTAAATCACAAATTTGCCCCTAGTATTTGAAAGACCCGTTTTTACGTTTAAACCGTTAAAATGCGTTTTTAGTCGGGTTTCACCATTTTAAAAGCTTGTTTGACCAACCATTTTACTTTTGAGGTTATTTTATCTTTTAACCTACTGGAAAATCATGATTTTTATAATTGTAACATTTAACCCATTTATCGTATATTTTTCCTTAAAAACGCCTCTCGGTTTACACCGGTTTCACTAAAATCCTTTTAAAATACCATTTGACCACTAAAAATTCTCATTAGCTCCAGAACACTTTATTAATCCCTAATGAACCTGGAATTCTCTTTAAAAGTTTATAGTTCAAGATTTCTTGTTTTTAAGTCATTTTAACGCGTTTTCGGGTCCCGAAAGTGACCAAAATGGGCCCTAAACACATTATGCCTTTTGTTCCAGAGGTCAAACCATGTTATGAAACTTAATATGCACTAAAAATTACTGAAATAACAGTCCCAACACGTTGCCTAAAGGTTCTACACATACAAAGGTTTCAAGAGGTAAAAATAAGCCATAACCGACCATTACACATGTGTGATTCTTGGTAACTTAAGTTTATTCATTGCCAAAACTTCATCTAACTTAAAAATCAGATTATTGGGGTGTCTTAAAATTCATTTTGAGCAGGTTACACGTTTTTTTTTGAAGGATTACAAGATACACAAGTTTGATGGTGCCAAAAACACCAAAATAGGGTTTTTAAGAGGTAAATCGGGTTCTACCCTTTAGATTGACCATTATATCATGTGATATACCTTCAAAAATGTTGGGAACTCTTCAAGAACAAGGTGGGGGTGATAGGTTTCTGTTACAACAAGAAAAAGTAAGGGTTTTAGGTGAACAATGAAGTTAAACTTGAGAAATGACCAAAACCGAACATAGTGAGCTTACACTTGATGTATCTCACGGTTTAGAAGGTGTGGATGGTCGTGAATGGATGAAATATCCTTGGATGAGGCTGGAGAATCTCGAACAAAAGCTGGAACCTAGGTATTGCACGTTCCAAGCCTCAAAACATCACCAAAAGGTCACCTTTCTCGTGGTTTGTTGCTGGCCGATGTTGTTGTTGTTGTTCACGATTTTGGAGCTGGAAAGGAGGCTGAAATGGAGAGAATTTTGAGAGGTAGAGATGGGTTCAGCTGATGGTTTTCGAAAATGAGAGAGAGAGAATGAGAGGAGTGTGTCTTGCAATTGCATGTAAGGGGAATGGATGATAGGAAGGTGGTGTGTAGTGGTGGACAAGTGTGGTGATTGGTGGCAAGGGGGGGCGGCCGATTTTGTCTTGTTGTGTGGGTTTTCTTTTAAATCTTTATTGTAGAATAAATAATATTATGGAGTATTAATTTGAAATGTAGTGTATAATTATTAGTTAGTAGATGATGTTAGTTGATAACATGTGTAGGATCATTCTTGCATGATCCGAAATTTCCAAGTGTGTGGGTGTGTACACATATTTTTAATTGATTCATTTGATATTCTTAATTCTAGCTAGGGTGACTAATCAATATTCCCGGGCACGACTTTTCTAAAAAGGCATGGCTTAAAATGACCAAATTCACATAAATCACATAGAATCATGAAAATGGATCAAAAAAAATTAGTGATTCTAACATTCTTGATATAATTGAATTGTTTCCATTATTAGTACTCATAAGAAGGGATATGATGTAATTAAATTAGGGTTTAGAATAGAGACCTTGGGACCGGTTGTCACACTGCCCGGCTGCTAAAACTTAAGCAGAGGGAACCCACAGCCTCCACCTCCAGATCCAAAGTCCCCACCAAACCCAAATCCCAAAAGCCCAAAAAGGCTACTCAGGAAGATGAGTCCCCTGAGGATGCCCCTGTACCACCAATACAGGAAACACATACTGGTTCTAACCCCCCAGTCATGTCAGAGACTCAACCAGCTGAAACGCACAGGTATCCTCTCAACAGGATCCTGTTGCAACCAAATTTGGGGATCCCACATTACTGGAACCTATCTCAGTTGAGAAGGTTACCATTGAAGAGCACCTCTCACCCCCGGGTGCAATCTGCTTCTGACCAATCTCCACATGCAACCACCACTCAAAGCCCAACACTTATAGTTGCTAAAGTGCTGAGTCAGCTGCATTCCTCACCCCCTCCCCAGAAACCAATTAACACTGGGAATACCTCAACCATTGAGGGGGAGGACCAAAATGCTGTTGATAACCCACAGCACAGGGGTTATAATGTTCAATCTCCAAGTGTAGAAGAGGAGCTTAGAACATCTGGTCAGGCTGCCACTTCTACTGATTCAGCAAATGAACAGGATGAAGTTGGTAACATATATAAGACCTCACCAGAGGCAACTGCCAATGAAGGACAAAGTCCAAAGCAGGAAGTCCCCAAAACCAAGAACAAGGGGCACATGCATATACTGATCTACACTCAGGGCTTGTATATCCTGATTTAATCAGGAGGTCAGATGATTCAGCAAAGACTGATGATGACCTGGGCTTTTTCTTTGATGTCTTAGCCCATAACACAATCCTAGAGACTGAGGTGAGCAGACTCAAAGAGCTGCTAGCCAAAATGTCTCAGGATGAAAGTCCATCTACCCTAATAACCCCACAGATGGCACCTTCATTTGAAGGTTCACCAAACACTCAGCCTATACACCTAACTAAGCCACCAGCCACTGCTTTTGGCACCACCTCTCAAGGACAGAACCCCTTTGAGCAGATGGTTGCAACCTTTCAAAACTCCTTACCTCTCATCACTCCCATCATCATTGAGATAGTACATAAAGCCATTGATGAGAGGATCTCCTCAAATCTCCAATCACTTGTTGATGATGTTGTGCAAAAGTCACTTTCTGCCTTTAAAGCTCCTGATCCCAATGCATCCAAAAAAGGGGAGACTACTAAGTCTAAGGCAGTAAAAGAAAGAAAGAGAAAGAGTGTGCTCGATGAGAAACAACAAGAAAAAGAAAAGGAGCTAGAGAAAGAGAAACAACTGATCACTTATAAAAGAAAGAAAAGTGTTGAAACACAAGAGCCTGTTGGAGAGAAATCCTTAGAAGATCTGGTTAAAGAAGCTGATGAAGCTCACAGCAGATCTATGGACAGAATAATAGACAAACTCTTTAGACAGGGCTTTGATACAGCCATTTTAGACACTGAGCTCAGAAGGCTGGAAGTTAAGGAAATACAAGAACGATGGGCTAGTTACAGTGTGATGGATAGGGAAAGGTTGGAGATAATGATCAGATTTATTGCAAAATACTTGGGAAGATTATTGATTGAGATCAAATCATGGACTAGAGACAGTATTCTGGCAATAACCACCAGAATTTGTTCTTCTGAAGCATTCAATAAGGGGTTAATTATAGAAGCATTGGATGAGGCAGGTGTTGGGAAGAGAACTGATATGGCCAAGCTCTCCAAAGCCAAACTTACCACAAAAATGCTAGATCAGCCTTCCCTAACTCCAACTCATAAACAACCAACTCCAAAACCTGCCAACCCTATCCCTAAACCAAAACCACTCACAACTCAACCCACAAAACCAATTCCATTACCTCAAAAACCATCTCAAACCACACCCAATGATGCACCCAGAAGGAGGAGAAGGGTGTTGAGGGTAGAAGAAGAAGAAGAAGAGGATGATAATGAAGACAGTCTGCCAATCTCTGCTGTTCTCAAACTTAAAACACTTGAGCCCAGAAGTCAACAAATGATCACACCTGACTTGCAAATGCAAATGGTGAAAGTGAAGATTGAAGAAGCAGAACAGTAGAAGCAGCATGATGAGCAATTTCTCAAAATGGTTGACAAGGACTTCCCTCAGTCCTCATCCATTCAAGAAATGAATAAACAAGCTCTGAGGCTGTACACTTTTAGGCATACATTCCAACATCAAAGAGAAAGAGTGAGGATTTGGCCAGACCCCAGGGTAAGTTCCAGAATTCACAAGAAGAACATACCAAGTAGATATCATGGCCAAGTGAAAAAGACTTTGAATGCTGCAATTATGTTGGCCATGGTAGTCTCACCCTGGGAGATTATAGAAGAATTCAAGAGAGCACACAACTCAAAGACAACCCCTCAATCTATACTTGAGAACAAAATAATCAAGAAGGGGTTGTTATACAAGAGACTTGAAGATCTTCAAAAGAGTAAACTCTAGTTGTTGCTAGAAGGCTCTCATCCAGATGAATTCGCATACAGAGAGATCACAACTACTGAGTTAAAAAATGGGAAGACAGTAAGATATTTGTTTGAATATTATGGCCCAGAGTTCTTCTTTGAGAGAGAAGCAGAAGAACTCACCAAGAAGGAACAAGTTGTTCTCCTTGAGGCCTATGAAAGAGAGTCTTACATACTCATTAATGGGAATTAGGTTTCATGGTTGGGATAAGACTCTGTGTCCAGTTTCCCCAAGACAGGATTCCCTTCCATACTTAGCCAATCGAAAGATCAGAAACCTTTTCCCGGCCTATGCTTACATGATTACCTCTGAAGCTGATGAAGAGGGTGTTTCTGCCAAGAATAAGTGGGATCATCAATAAATTTAGAGGTTTTGGCTGCATTGGTTCAGGGGGAGTTTGTTGGACCAAAAGAACCAATGAGCCTGATCAGAAAAACCTCTAAGTCCCACAGACATTAAACTGCTGAAGTAGATCATAACAGCTGAAGAAATCAGCTGATTACAAGGTCTGAAGACAAGATCTAAAGATTTCTACTGAAGACAAAGTCTAAAAGTAAAGTACTGAAGACAAAGTCTGAAGCTATCAGTTGAAGACAACGTCTGAAGTAAAAGTCTGAAAAACAAAGACTGAAGACAAAGACTGAAGACAAGAGTGATCAGTAGTTGTCACAACAGTTGAAGTTATTAACTTCAGTAGTTATGATGGTTTCCTTTTCAGTACTTCTAATTTACTTTTCAGTAGTTTATAGTTTCAGTAGTTTTATGTTCTTGTACTTAGCATTCTCTGAGATGTGATCAGTTGTTGAGAACATTCTCAGTAGTTTGCATAGTTTCAGTTGTTTGTATAATTCTGTTAGATGTCACTATCAAGTGACATCAGCAGACGTCACATTCCTTATATAAGGAATGTTGACCTAATTGTAACATGTGACATTTAGCCACCACAAAAGCATTTGAATGAAATATTCCTTTTGCAGAATTCTCTCTCTTTATAACTGTGTGCTATTTCATGAACTTTACCCTACCATCATGCATAAACCTGGTACTGGGCTGGGGTCCATCATAGACCCCCCGTCATGGCGCATAGTAGCCTGGCCACAGTACCTAGGGTAAGTTCAGGCGTACCATTGTCATATGCTATACCCGTTGTCATTGATAAAGCTGATATTGGGCCGGGGTCCATCATTGACCCCCCGTCATGGCGCACAGCAGCCTGGCCATAGTATCTAGGGTAAGCGACAAAGGTTCTATACATATGGTCAATCATAAAGAAAAACCCCAATATGCATCCTTTTGGGGTAGCTAACCCACACACCGTTGGGCTAACACCATACAATGGGGCGTGTCCCGACATATAAGGCTTGCAAGACTTTCTTTACTTTCCATCGTTCATTAATGCATGCATTCATTCATCATGATCCTCTTTCATTATCTTCCACTTTAAGTTACATAATATTCCATTTCATTCATTAACATTCAATGTAAAGTTACGGGAAAATAATCATACATAATAAGGAACATAAACGTCAACAGTCAACATCATCATACAGGACATCATACATACATAACATACATCATACATACCATCATGCATAAGCATCAACATACATCATAACATGCCCCTCATAACATCTATGACCTTAAAAGTCAACTTATATAGACCCTGGGAACCTCCCTAGTCAATGCCCACATTCATCCCTTTTTTTCCCAGAAAGTCAGAAAACATTCTAAGTGTTCATCCGCATTTGTCTTTTGTTCATCCGCATTTGCCATAGTTCATCCGCATTTGCTATAGTTCATCCGCATTTTCCATAGTTCATCCGCATTTGCTATAGTGCATCCGCATTTGTTTTACTTCATCCGCATTTGTTCCTGTTCATCCGTATTTGTTCATCTGCATTGACTTTACTGATCCGCATTTCCCATACCTAGTCAATTTCATCCGCATTTCATCCAATATTCATCCGCATTGACTTATTTAGTGGTTAATGCTCGTCTGCATTAACTGTTCATCCGCATTGACTTCCATTACTCATCCGCATTTTTTCTACATACTTAGGCAGATTCTAAAACTTAACTTATGAGCCTTAAACATTAGATTTTAGTTGCCAATGACCATCCGTCATGTTCTAAGCTTAAGTCTTACCTTCTTAGCCTTAGAAACACCATCATACATCATTAAGCATGAACATAACCAATCATTACATCATAACATCAATATACACACAGTCAAACATACGGGTTCGAACCTAGTTAAATGAAAACATACATTCATGCCTTTTCAGCTCTAAAATCAGTTAAAAACTAGTAAAAGAGGGGTCTAGAACTCACATTTGCAGCTCTTGAGTATGGCTTCTTTCAAACTCGTTTGCAATTGATTTCAACCGCCTAGAAACCCACTAAAAACATACCCGAATACATACAAACACACATAAGCATAAACCCGAGGATAAAACCAGTCATGAACACATGAATTCTTACCTTGAATTCAAATTCTTCTTGTTCTTCCTTCAAAACCGAGAATTTTCTGCTCTATTTCCTTCTCTCTCTAAAATATCCGAGAATTTGTGTGTAGAAAGGGTGATGGGCGGCCATGCCACCTTTATCACCAACTTTTCAAAGATTTTGTCTTTTTTGTCACTTTTAACCCCTAGGCTTGGGTTTTATTTCTTTTCCTCCTTTTTACTTCACTTTATTCTTTCTTTCTTTGTCTTTAAAAATAGTTGGGCGTTACACAATATACTTCGGTGCATAAAATATTTTCTAATGTTACTGTTGATCAACAACTTGTCTAGTTGAGTGTTAATTATGAGTCAATGAGCAATTTATCACTTTGAGAATGCTGATCAACAGTGATTCAACATTTGGCAGAATTCGACAATTGAGAATCCTTGAGTTTTTTATAGTTTTATCCTCTTCATTAATCAACATTATCCTTATAATTATATTATAAATCATTATTTTTTTTATTTAAATAATTTATAGTTTTTATGATTATCATTAATTTTTTTTCTTTTCCACTCACAACCACATTAACAAACTAGTAAAAGAATTATAAGCAACGAACAATGTTTTTTAAAATTGACAGATTGGCGGTAATGTTTTTTCTGTGTTACACTCACAATCACTAACAACATTTTTTATAATTTAAGGACTTTATTCGAAAAAAATAAAAAAACTACTTGTAAATGCTTTTGCTACTTGTGAATGCTTTTGGTGTGCGCGTGCAATTCAACTTGCTTTGACATGGGTTTTAAACCATACACCGAACTTTATTTTTTTGGTGTTTAAGATTTTTTTTTACTTTTCTTTTAATTTTAAAGTTTAAGATACTTTATTAAAATTATTATGTCGCAATGTGTGGTAAAAAAGTTAAACTCTTGTTTCGTATCAAGCATTTTTACAACTCCAAAACTTTTTAGTTACTTTCAATATGTTTTTTTATCCTATGATCTGGTTTCCAAAACCGAACCTATTCAAGTTCATACATTTCATTTTAAGACCTTAACCAGGCTGATTTCACTGCCGTAACTAGGTTCGTGACAACATTTCGATGTTCATTACGAAGTTTGCAACACTTGTTAATTTCATTAATTGTGCGGTTCTACTACAACACACAAGGTTAAAAGGCTCGTTTAACTGTATTTACGAGTCGGATTTAAGTAGCTAGATTAAATATACCCTCCCGATAGTACTAAAGATATAAACAATTGGTTGTCATTTAAAGAGTTGTAAATGGTACTTTGTTACAAAGGAACCCATGTTGCTTGGAAGTTTTTGACATGAAGTAATGAAGGATGCTACGCATTCTTTTTTGTCATTTACAAACAACTAATATAGCAAGTGCACTTTGCAACTCGTTTAACGGAGAAAAAAATCCTCAAAACTTAATATAAAATAACAATAAACGTTACGAAGACTCATGCGCGTTGCATCACAACAAATCGTGAAAAGAGTTTGCACTCTCGAAACTTCACGTAAAGAAACCTGAACATTGAAAAAACCAAAACTGTTACGTGAACCCACTCGCAGTTGTGCCACACTAAATAAAAGAAAAATTAACACGCTTAAAAGTAAATGTAAAGAAACCTAAATTTTTATGTAAACCAACACATTACAAGAAGTACATTTATAATACTTGAAACCATACAAAACTTAATCAAGCTAAGCACGTTAAATGAATCACGTCAATAAATGGAGTCAATTGAATTAAAAATCTAAGTTGTTAATTCTTTTTTCTAACAAAATGTACACACTTGCAAAAAGTGCAAAAAGAATTTTGGCCATACAAAACTAATCAATGGAGTCAATTGAACCTACAAGTGTGCTATAACTAAGATGCTTTGAATCATCAGGTAAAAACTTTATTTGCTTAAATTACTAAGAAGAAAGTTCTAAAGAATAAAATAAATAGAAAGTGATAGCAAATTAGTTAAAACTTTGAGAATTAGTTGTAAGTTTAATCCCATGGAGATTAAAGTTGCAATATGATCAAATCATATGTATCAATTATACAATTTTCTTTAAAAATTAAAAAAATCAAGTAAAATTAAATAAGTGTATAAAGATTAAAACAAAAAACAAAAGAAACTTAAATAAGTGTATAAATATTAAAACAAAAAACAAAAGAAGAGAAGTATGTAACTTACAATTTTTCTTTTATTTCTATCAACCATTTGTACTGTTAGTTAAGAGTTGTGCTTTAACATTCAATGACGTCTAAATGCACTTGTTATAAAACTTCTATTTGCTCGAAATCAAATGGTGGATTGGCATATACACAATTGATAAGGAACTTACATGTAACTACATTAGGTGTCATTCCCTTTTAAGTTCATCATGTAGGATCTTCCGTTAGCTTTATGATAAAAAGTGACCTTCCTTTTTACATTCATAGCAGGCTCTCCTTTTAGGATAGTTGAATGAATGATGTCTCATTTTCTTACTATGACTGCAGGCTACACCTTCATACCTATATGTGCCTACATGCATTCCACCATAGATCTTACATCTAACGGGGTTTTCCATAGATCTTTCTATTCTATCCCCGTTTCCAAATATCCTTTCCTTATTCTTTGAGTTTTTGTAGCTATCTTATTCGCTCCATCTTCTCATATGTCCAATACTAGATTCTTCTTCTTATCTAGCTAATTTCATTGCCATAACTGCACCTGCTTCAACTATGTTAGCATAAGTCTTGGGATTTTTTTGAATCAACGTATTTATATCAGACAAAATCTCCTAACAAATTTTTTAGTCCTTCCTTCTTAAAAATTCATAAGATGTGGTACCAACGTATTTATATCGCATACACCCAATATGTAAATGCTTTTAGTTCAAGTTTGAAGAATTTTTCTTCAATTTTGCTCATTTCATTAAGAAGGTAAAACTATATGCTAAATAACTCCATAAAAGCTTCCCATGTGATGCTCCTTGCATAGTCCTTTCCTTGGGTTTAAAAAACCACGTTCCATTAAGGTAAAGCTTCCTTCCGAAAACATGCACAAACATATCTACTTTATCTTCTAAAAATAATTACTCATGTCTAATTTTACTTCAATCTGGTTTAGCCACTCAACAACTATGATAGCTCTTTTATTTCCCTCAAATGATGGAGGAAGGTAGGATTTAAAAGGTTTTTTGGTCTGTTCTTGTTTAATCTTTTCCATAATCGATCTACTCCTTCATTTTTTGTGGTTTTTTGAACTCGAAACTTTTGTAGAATACCATATCTGTTTCGGATGGGAGGGTTTGGGTTTATGTAGCTTTGTAACTATTTTTATGATTTCTTGAGTGATAATTTCTCACATCACATCTTCTTGTTAACGAGAAGACACTCGTCTACTTGTTCTAGTTTGAGAGGGTCTGTAATTATTATGATAGGGATCATTAGTATGATTGTTGTCATTTTGATCCATTTTCTAAAATTAAACAAAAAGTTTTATTATAAAAAACTTCTATTATACATCTTTTATTTTATAATACATTTTACATATGACTATTACCTTGAATTTATTTTGCTACTTGATGCTACCAATCTAGGAGTAACTTTAAACTTTCTCTCATTTTTTTCTCATTATTGATCAAGCCTTTTCTCAAGATATCTAGATCTGTACTTGCATTCCCTCCTTGATTATATTTCTTGTTGTCGAATCCTAATCATATGACTATACCTAGCGGATTTTCTAGGTGCCACAATAGTAACCACACGTGTTCCTAGGAGAAGTCTTACTCAAGGTTTACACGTTAGTGGTAATGTAACCATTAGGGGAGAAGTATGCTTATAAGGTTTTGATTCAGAAGTGGCATGTGACATCCTATATTTTTAGGTTATTTTTCAACTAGCATGAAGATTATTATCTAACCATTAACGCATGCAGTTGTTTAAATTTAATTAAATGTGCTAGCTATCGCACGAACATTCACTTAATGATAATTCAGAGAAGATCACACACTAGTCTTGTCCCTAAACATTGGTGGTTTATTAAAATAGCATTTCAAACAAATATAATTTATGTTCCATGCTTAGGCAATTAACTCTAACATGAGAATTGTGAATTTTCAAGCTTTTACCTGTTTGCATGTTTACTGTTTTTATAATTTAATTGTTATAGGAATTTCCTTAAAACAAAAGATTGAACATTATTTCATCTATATGGGGTTTTGTAACGCTCGGAATAAAGTCGAAATGAGCCAATTAATAATAATGGGCTTAGCCGAGATTATTTAAAGAAAATATGCGAGTAATGGAGTATGGACCGAGTAGACCTCGCGAGATATGTGTTTGGCGAGTTAAAGGTCCCGAAATCGTCCAGTATATATAAACGAATCAACTTGAGCAACTCTCATTTGCAACTCAACACCCTAATTTCTAGAGAGAGAGTAGAGAGAGAAAGTGGAAAGAATTGAAGATTTAAGCTCGGTTGATCACGAGATTGAAGATCGGTGTTTGTGGGCATCCAAAAAACAAGAAAACACCAAGAATCCAGGTAAGAAACATCATTTAATCTTTTATTTTGATGTAAACCCAGGGCTTGGGTTTTTGGAAGTAGCAAAGATTTGCCCAAAACTCACATTTTTGTGTAAGAAAACATGTAAGAAGCTTAGATATAGCTTATTGGGTGATAAACCAAGGTTTTGGATGTAAAAGATTGAAGTTTTAGTCAAAAATGGGTTGCTTCATAATTTTCAGCCCATTCTGTGAAATTACAGGTTCATCCAGCGAAATTGCGTAGTCGTACAACGAAACTATGAAAACTTCCTGCGAAACTATAGTTTCGCATGTAGTTTCGCAGACATGCTTTTCCAAGGAAAGTTAGGCGGAACTGGCAGTGAAACTGACAGCGAAGATGCCAGCGAAACTAGCAGCGAAACTGCTGGCGAAACTAGCAGGGAAAGTGCTGATCTGACAGCGAAATTAGACAGAAATTAACTCCTTTGAGAATTAAATGTGCTAGTTATCTCACGAACATTCAGTTAATGATAATTCAGAGAAGATCACACACTAGTCTTGTCCCTAAACATTGGTGGTTTATTAAAATAGCATTTCAAACAAATATAATTTATGTGAAACTGTATGATATGTGATCCATGCTTAGGTAATTAACTAACTCTAATATGAGAATTGTGAATTTTCAAGCTTTTATGTGTTATTGCATGTTTACTGTTTTTATAATTTAATTGTTATAGGAATTTCCTTAACACAAAAGATTGAACATTATTTCATCTATATAGGGTTTAAATAATATAGATTGAATGTTCATGCATTTTGGTTTAGAAAAACCAGCCCACGGATCACCTGAATGATTTTTATAAAATTAAGGGATTAATTATATTAACATAATAATACAACAAAACCCTAACCCCACCCCTTTAGCAACATTCAGCCACCCCTAACCCCTATTCCTCCTCATTCTTGTGCAAAACACACACACACACACATACTTTTTTTATCTTACTTTGCAAATTGATTGTGGAGTTGGAGATTTCTTGCATCAAACAAACATTTGAACATGATTTCTACAAGATTCAAGTAAGAATATGATGTTTTTCCTCTAATTGAATAAACTATATTCATGAAACACTAACCTAACCAAACACGCGTCTAAACTATCAGTTTTGTTGAATTGAATGTGGATTTTGTGTTAGTATGTTATTCTATAATGATTTTATGGATTGAAATTGTTAAAACACATAGTTTTGGTTGAAAATCAAGACATACTATTACTAACATAATTCTTTAGGGATGTCTTATGACCTGTGGATGATTGATGCAATTGAGATGTTCTGTTGATACTATGATGTTAGTTGAATCATATGGATGAACCATGATGTCTTGATTTTATGAATTTGGCTCTTTTTTTAAAGATGTACCAGTGGTAGTAACTTTATTTATGAATTTGTCTATCAAATGGAATTTGAGCATGATTCATGGATGTTGATGATATTTATGCAATGCGTAGAACATACGAATGATTTGGGAATAGTTACACTTGTGAGATATGTCAATGATCCTAGTTTTTTATGCATCTCACCGTAGAACCTCACAGAAGGACTTTGAGGGTATGATAGATTGGTATCACAATAAATGGTTATAAGGAACTAGATTGCATTAGCATCTAGACTATAGCCTTAGACACATAAATATCAGTGGATAAACACATTCGCTTGTTATTACTTTCTACATACATTAAATTCACACATACATACATGATCATACAGATGTCAACATAACATACATCACTAGCACCACCCTAGTGAACAAAGAAACTATAGATTCTGTTCCACCACCAGTGTCACCCACACCACCTTCTTTACCTCTCGAGCCGAAGAGCTATCAGATCAAGCCAATTGATGACTCCAAAGTGTACAGGAAGCCATCACATGTTCACATCACGGCCAACACCAGGATTGAGAATGGTATCCTGATTTGATCGTGAGAGGGATTCAAGAGGAGTGCGTACCCTTTACTTTTTAACCCAACACTTCCACCATGTCACTAGCACTACCACTTTTACCTCACTACCCTACATAGGCATTCGCCACTTTCATGGTAAAGATGGATTACGAGATATGCAACATACATTAAGCATCAAGTGAGATCATAGGAATATAAGAGAGTAGGAGTCCACTTTGTTAGCATATGGAAGCAATTGAGTACTGTCTAGCTGAGATAGATAAGTGTCACAGTTAACTGTTTGCAATATTCGAGTGAGTAGTGTCTCGAGTAGATGCACTTTATGCTAGAGCTAAAGTTGAAGAACAGACTTATTGTCCAAGCTAAGAGTCCTAGAGTTAGAGTCACAAATCATAGTTGTTGATACATCATATAATGTAGTTGAAGAAAAGCCAGAAGAAGATCTAAGGAGAATAAGGATGTTAATGGATCTATTATGACTTTGGTGAATACCGCTAGTTGATTTATTTACTTTCTCATAAACCTAAATGGGCTAGGTTGTCCCATCTAACTAATATATTTTGGATTTCGATGGTTAATTTGAAATAATTTAAACCTTTTTACAATTTATCTTATCAAGGATTATTATTTCAATATTGACCGATGTGTATATGTGATTACGTGATTGTTTACTTTGTGCAATTTATGATGATTATATGTTAGATATTTTAACATTTGTATCTTGAGAATGCAAAGAATCATGTGTAGACAAAAGAGTGGACGTCAAGGAGGATACTATAACATTAACATGATCCTAGCAAAATTAGAGGATTTCATTAATCATCGTGTAGCTAAAGCATTAACAGGTTACGAGTAGGCAAGAAACCAAACAACTCAGAACAAAGTACATAATCAAACTCAAAATTAAGGAGGTATATCTATGATGCATGAATCTATCTATCTGAATTCTCAATCATCCTTATGTTCCTATAACAATTCATTCTTTTAAACTCCTGAATTCTCAAGTATCCTTTTATTCCTTTCGAATCCAAGCCCAAAAACTTGTATTTTCAAGATGTTTATAGACTAAAAGCCTCACTCTTTTAGTGGTTCCAAAAGAGCTGTTAGGTTGCTATGATGGATAGAGAAAGCTAAATTGTAAGGCACCATTCCCGAGCACCTCACAGTTGGTCATTCGTTGCACTTAAAACTTGTTAAAACGTATATTTATTTTGCAGTGGAATTTAAAACTTTCATTAATAACTAAAAACATGTCATTTCATTCATTTACAACATTTTTTTTCATTTCAAAATACAATGACATGTCAAAATACGGATGCCAGCCTCAAAACGCTCCCAGTAGCTTATGCATCCATGCCTGCAACTCCTCAGCATCAACATATACCTGCCAACTATCATGCATACAAAAGTTAGTGACGCTGAGTGAGTTCTAGTTTTTATAATAAAATACTTTACTTTCTTTAAAACCATTCTTTACTTTCTTTCAAAACATACTATACTTTACAACCGTTCGTGATCATGCGTCAGACGTACATACAAATAATATCATTATTATCTTCATCATTATGTCCATTAACTTTGTTCATTCAACGTATTACATTATCATTCACTTCTCTTTCTAGATCCAGTCAAACTTTACCCTCTTCGTGGCACTCAGCCATGATTACTGAGGTCGAATGACAAGGATCCTGTCCTGTACATTATCATGATAATTCATTAATGTTCATTCATACATTCGTTCTTTACATCATTATCTTCTTTAATCTTTCATGCTTTACTTTCCTTTCTGAAAACCATAAACTCTTCCTTTCTGTTCATGGCACTGGACCTAGGCCTATCATAGACCTTCTATAACGGTGCATCGCACCTCGTGGTCACAGTACCTAGGGTAAGATTTAGGTTTACTATGCAATATGCAATACCTTTCTGTTCGTGGTTCTGGACCTAGGCCTATCATAGACCTTCTATAACAGTGCATTGCACCTCGTGGTCACAGTACCTAAGGTATGAATGTCTGTTTACTATGCAATACCTTTCTGTTCGTGGTTCTAGACCTAGGCCTATCATAGACCTTCTATAACGGTGCATCGCACCTCGTGGTCACAGTACCTAAGGTATGATTGTAAGTTTACTATGCAATACCTTTCTGTTCGTGGTTCTGGACCTAGGCCTATCATAGACCTTCTATAACGGTGCATCGCACCTCGTGATCACAGTACCTAAGGTATGATTGTAGGTCTACCATTGCCATATGCAATACTTTTCTGTTCGTGGTTCTGGACCTAGGCCTATCGTAGACCTTCTATAACGGTGCATCGCACCTCGTGGTCACAGTTCTAAGGTATGAATGTCTGTTTACTATGCAATACCTTTCTGTTCGTGGTTCTGGACCTAGGCCTATCATAGACCTTCTATAACGGTGCATCGCACCTCGTGGTCACAGTACCTAAGGTATGATTGTAAGTTTACTATGCAATACCTTTTTGTTCGTGGTTCTGGACCTAGGCCTATCATAGACCTTCTATAACGGTGCATCGCACCTCGTGGTCACAGTACCTAAGGTATGATTGTAGGTTTACCATTGCCATATGCAATACTTTTCTGTTCGTGGTTCTGGACCTAGGCCTATCGTAGACCTTCTATAACGGTGCATCGCACCTCGTGGTCACAGTACCTAAGGTATGCAGCAATAGTTCTATGCAAATGATCAATCACAAAGAAAGACCCCGATGTACATGCCATGCTTACAAGACTATCTCTACTTTCATTACTCAATAATGCATGCATTCTTACTTCATGTTCTTCTTCCGTTATCTTTCACTTTACATTATATAATACTTTCATTACATTCATTAACATAACACGTAAAGCCACGGGAAAGATAAACATACATCATCATAAGGAACATAACATATCATTCATACATCATCATGCAGGGCATCATACATACATAACATACATCATGTATAACCATGCAACATCATCATCATCATCATCATCATCATCATGCATAGGCATCAATCACAATACATAACATGCCCATCATACCATCTATGACCCCAAAAGTCAACTTATATAGCCCCCGAGAATCTCCCAAGTCAAAGCCTACATTACACTTTTCCCCGAAAATCATAAAATATTCTAAGTCCATAGGCGCATGGGCACTATGCAGGCGCATGGGCACTATGCAGATGCATGGACACTATGCAGGCGCATGGGGAACACAGGCGCATGGGCAACTTTCAGGCGTATGGGCACTATTTGGGCGCTTCTTCCCTATTCATGCGCATGACACCTGTTCAGGCGCATCACCAACACTTAGCCGTTTCAATCACTTGGGCGCATGGGAACTATTTAGGTGCATGGGCACTATTTAGGCGCATGGCCAACACTTGGGCGCATGGCCAACACTTGGCCGCATGGCGAACACTCAGACGCATGGGCCACTGTTTAGACGCATGGGCCACTGTTTAGGCGCATGACCCACCCTTAGGCGCATGGTCAACACTTAGACGCATGGCCAACATGTTGGGCGCATGGGCCACTATTTAGGCGCATGACCCACTCTTGGGCGCATGGCCAACACTTAGGCGTCTGGCCTCTCATCCTGGATGCATGGACAACTGTTTAGGTGCATGAGCCACCTCTGGGTGCATGGAGCACTGTTCATGTTTATCAAAACATTCTGAAAACTTTTGTATGCTACCAACATCACCCGATTATCATTCAAATGATACCCAAGCACAGATCTAACATACTAAGGCCATCTAAGCATGCTATACATCATCACTAACCCATAATCATCACTATAACATACATACATACATACAACATTTGGAACATAAAGCTGTAAACCCACGATTTCTTTCAAAATGTTTACTTAGTATGCATAATAGCCCCAAATCAGTTGCAAATCAGTAAAAGAGGGGTTTTAGAAACTCACCTTGAGTAGCCTTTGAACAACACTCTTCAAGTTCGAGACCCACTTTCGATTCAGCTCTTGAATCCCGAAAACAAACACTAAACAACCAGAACTTCGGTCAAGAACTCGAAACCCAGTTGAAACCGAGCTCAAATAAGAGAAGACTTACCTTTCACAGCTTCTTCTTCCTCTTTCTCTCTAGAACCGGGCTCTCTCTCTTTCTTCTTCTTCCTCCGAGAGCAAAGCAACTTTCTTCTTTGATATGGGCGACCATGCCCCTCAAATCCTTAAAATAATAAGGTTTGTACTTTGTACATTTTATCCCCCTCTACTTGTGCATAATTTCTATTCTTTCTATTTACTTTTCTTTTCCTTCCGTTTAAATAGAAATTTCGCAGTGTTACATAAATCTATGTTTTCCATGTGTAATAATCCATAGGAAAACCATGTCAAGTATGCATATAGCACTTTAGAAGGTCCAACACTCAAGTTGGTGAAACTTGCAAGCCAAAACTCTAGGAGTGGAGGTTGCTAACAACTTAACTTGGGAGCATTTCAAACCATTACTATATAAGGAATGAAGTTCACAAACTGGAGAATGAATTCTTGAACTTTAAGTTGGTTGGATCTAACATTGATAGTGCCCTACTCGTTCACATGAGTTGGTTGTATTATACCCACAAATGCTATCTTCGGCTTATAAGCGGATTGAGAAATACATCAAGGGATTGGCCTTTTAAATCCAAGGGAACATCATTGCTGCTAATCCCCTCACCATACAACAAGCCATTTGGTTGGCTCACTAGCTTATTGACCAAGCAATAGCTTAGGGTACTTCACCTAAGCGCAATGTTCCAACTAGTACTTTTGATAACAAGCGCAAGTGGGACAACAATTAGGGTAAATCCTTCACTTCCAACCTACCTCAACCAAAAGATCAAGATGTTTAATACTTCAAGGAGCTTCACCCTAACAACTCTGAACATCAACCAAAGCTCGGGTAACTATGCATTAAATACCCAAAGTGCAACTAATGAAGCATTTATTATAATGGCCAGCGTTACTAATACTTAGTGTTATGGCAAAATAGGTCACTCAACTAAGGATTGGAAAGGTGAACTTATGGCCAAATAGCATCAACCACCACAACAATAAGTTGAAGCACCTAAAGGTTGCTTTGAATGTGGCAAGGAAGGACATTTTAAATAGAACTACCCCTAATTGAAGAGTAGAAATGACAACAACAAGAGCAATGGTGGAAATAACAACAATAACAAGGAAAATTTTGCCAAAGGATGTCCACTTGTGATTAGGTCAGGTGAGGCAAGAAATGACTAGAACATAGTCACCGGTAAGGTTCCTTCAAATGACTTTTTTTGTTTTTGTCTTTTTTGATATTGGTGCCGATAGAAGCTTTATTTCCATAAAACATAATGTAGCCCCAACTAAAATGGAATCTAATTATAGCATAGACTTAGCTGTTAGTAAACTAACTGGAAAAACTCACATCATCAAGGGATGTAAGTCAAGACTATTATGGCCATAAACCTGAACTTGAGCTTATGCAAGTTATGCTCGGTAGTTTTGAGGTTGTTGTTGGCATGGATTGGTTGTTTAAGAACCAAACGAAAATTGTTTTCCGCCATGAGATCGTGTGTACCACTTCTTAATGGTTAAATTTTATCTGTCCAGGGCGAGAAAAGTGGAGCAGTCACTGGCATCATTTCTTACATAAAACCCTGGAATTCTATGAAATGGCCATACTACCATCTTAGCTCTTATCACTAACAAATCAATCAAAGGGAAGAAAGATCAAAGACAACCCTATCATTTGTGATTTTCCCAAGGTATTCCTTTAGCACTTGTGTGGTCTTCCACCGCACCGGCATGTTGTGTTCCATATAGATTTAAAACCCGGAGCCTCACTGATTTCTCGTTCACCATATAAAATAATTCCAAATGAACTGCAAGAGTTATCGGATAACGGCTTCATCAAACCTCGCTCATTGCCACGGGGAGCCCTAGTTCTGTTTATCAAGAAGAAAGATGGTACTTTCTTATATGAATAGAATACTATAAGTTTCACAAAGTCACTGTCATGAACCGTCGTTCGCTTCCCCATTTTGATGATCTATTCGACCAACTTCAAGGGTTGAGTGTTTATTCCAAGATAGATCTGACATCGGACTGTCATGAACTGAGAGTCCAAGAGGATGACATAATTAAGATTACATTCAAAAATAGGTAAAGCCATTAAGAGTTCTTGGTCATGCCATTTGTATTGACCAACACGCCAATGGTATTCATGGATCTTATGAACCGAGTGTGTAAACCCTACATAGCACCTGAGACTTGTCAAATACCTAATTTACTAAAACCCGAGACTCTAACACCAAGCTAGGACACCCCACCCAAGATAGGGACCATCATGTGAAAGATTGATAATAACTTTACAATGAAATGTTATAACAATATTTTCATTAAAACCTTAATGTAATTACAATATAACTATATTTATAAAATCAACAATTTTCAAATAAGCCCACCTTATTATGCTTACATCAGCCAAAGATGAAGTCTTCCAAAGCCTCAGAGACAAAGTGTTCTGAAGCTTCAACTCATGAAGACAGATTTCTTCCGAAGAATTTTGACACATGCTTTATCTGATGTACTTTTCCATAAAGCTGGACACCTTTTCGCTGCATCTCTGTAAAGTCACCAGCTTACATGAGTTGGTGAAAAGGTCCATGCTTTTGGAAACTGCACATTGAGGTCTTGAGTCTGTAACTTTGTACTTCATGTACTTTATCCTTTTTGTAATAGATAGGATGTGAGCTATGGTATGTCGTAGTCACTAGTCAAAAGGAAATCTGTCTTTTGACTCTACAATTGATTTTGTTTGTGTGTCTAGTCAATTGTATCCAGCTCGCTTTGAAAATATAGCCGGCTGTAGGATGTACTATAAGTATCTCATGTTCTTATATCTTTCTAATATGCTTTGTAACACTTGTAATAGAACATAGAGAAAGCAATCTACTGCATTCTTGAAAACCATACACTTGTGTTTTTTTGTTCAGTCTCATATATTACTTGTGTTCTTAGTGTCTCATTTGTGGTTAATCCAGTTTACTATTTGATTAAGTTGGTTAATCTCCTTTTTGTGTTGTTATGTTGTAAGTGACCCCCTTCACTGGTCCTGCAAAAGCCATAGTGATCATTGCATAAGATTTGTTATCAAGTAAAATCGTTTTCATATCCTCTTCATCCCATAAGTCTTCAGGGTTTGGAACCAGCTCTCCTTTGTCACTAGAATAAACAGGAATATATTGTCTGTATTTGATCGAACGCAACATCATGGGTTCGGTGTATATGACATGGTTCTCAAATTTGTAAACCCAATCTAAATAATCATCTTTAGTGAAAAGTCTCGGAGGTTCGGTGCTTGTACCAATCTCATTATCAACGTTTAGCATAGAAGTGATTCTTCAAATTTGCCATTGTTGAAACTCAGTAGTCAAACTTTTTAGAAATTCTTGAAAAATAAAGTTCTCGCATATTCTTCAAATTTGCCATTGTTGAAACTTAGTAGTCAAACTTTTTAGAAATTCTTGAAAAATAAAGTTCTCGCGCGAACAAAACCTTCAAAAACTTTTTGCGTAGAGTGTACTTTTCGTGCAGGCAGATCAGTAACTAACTTTCACGAAATGTTGAGGTTCTCGCTTGAATATAATTCTTTTGTAACAAATGTTTGCAAATTGTTAAATTCTCCCAGGAAAAATCAACTTCTCGTGTGCTAATATTGAACTTTTGCACACTTAATTTTGTGCAATTTTTGAAGTTTCCAACCTCAATATTATCACCAATTAATCCAAAATTAAGTGATTAAGCTTCAAATTAATAACTTAGGTTCAAATTTGATCATAATGTCTCTAATTGATTCAATTAAATCCAATTGAACCATGTAATCAACTTAACTTTGTCAAACGAGCTTGTTTCAAATCATAATCTCTTCAAATTGACCACAAAAGCATATATCGATGCAATCTTTAATAGGAAATCGAACTTGTTGCTCAAAACTCTTCAATCTTCAATAAGATCTAGCACTCATGCCTCTGATACCAATTGTAAGGACCTCAAAGTTCAAAACAAATCGATCTTGTGAGGAGAATGTAGAATGTAATCGCGCACGGTATAGTAGTTAGAAGATTAAACAACAAAATGAAGAAGGTTTAAGCAACACATGAAATTAAATCTCCACTTCTATTGCTCTCTGATTCAAAAGTAAATAAGTTTCGCATGAAATCAGAAAAATCTTAATTGCATCAAAAGCAAACTATTTATAGTAAACACAAAATGTCTCGCACGAAAAGTAAGTTCTTGCATGGATCAAAAGTTCTCGTGCGACTTGTCGATCTTCATTATATTCGTTTAATTTCCCGAGACTTTAGGTTCAATCCCTACATTTCAATTTGAAGAATCTATACGAAGGATATTTATCAACAATTTAATTTTACTGTGTCTTTGACAAGTTTAAGTTTGTGCATATCTTTATTAGACTTTCATTGTTAGATGTTTATTCTGCTAATTAGACTTGGTCATGTTTTGGGGTATGATATAAACCCTATTGTGATATTAAACAAAATCATATGTACAATCTGCCTATAAAAGCATGTAGCTCAAATACTATAGCTGTTGGAGTTACGATTAGATATTCAATCTTTAATTTTAATAAATACTATAAATTTTAAGAATAATTTAATAGTTGAGTGAGTTCATTCTAAAAAAACGTTGTCCTACATATGACTTATTTTTTAATTCAATTTAAATTTTTTAAATCAAATTAGCGGGGTCACTACAGAATAGCCTATGTCACTAACCACATAACTTAAGTAATTTCAATGATCCTTAGAATAGTGGCTTTTTTGTTACAATTTATAGTTGTAACAAAAGAAAGTCTTCTTCTATGGGTGGTCTTAGGTTTGAGACTAAGAAGGATTTATAGATTACGAGCTTCCATTCAGAGACACGCTAGCCTAGTCTCCCAAGATTTTGTATTTGAGTAATGAAGATAATCGAGTGGCTTGTAGTCTGTAGGTGGTAAACAAATACACATGACTTAAATAATCATTTAAAACTATAATGACAAGAAAGGTATAAACATAAGGGCCCACATCATAAACGAAACAAAGATAACCAAATACATTGAACTTGGACACCTATGTTTTATAACTATAAATAAACCTATGATAAAGGAAGAGAAAAAAAGCCCGATGGGTATACTCGAACGCGTAACATACCTTATGGGTATATCCGAAGCCCGGCGGGCATTGGACCATGTATGGAATTAGTTTTAAATATTTTTCTCGGTATGGGACATGTATGGGATTAGGTAATACCCGATATGATTACCCGAAATCACATGCATGTTTACCCGAACATAGATCCGAAGTTATAAATTTATTTTATATAAAAGCAAAATGTACTGACTTTTTTGGATTATTATATATGTATTTTCATATAAACTTTTACGGAAGCACTTGAAAATTTTTGTATTTTAAATGTGAAGTTTAATATACTTAAATGTAATAGCTATTTTAGAATTGAATGTGAAAGGTTAAGCACCATATTGTACTTATTTTTGGTGTCAAATTTCGCCAAATAAAGTTTTTGTAGTTTCTATTATAAGAATGTTATAGCGATAATCATATTTGATAACTAAAAAGTTTACTTAAGATATAAAAATAGAATTGCAAGAAATACATGCGGGATATTGGTTAATACCCACAAGAATGCCCATAACCCAAGACTAAAAGATATACCCGATACCGCGGGTATGCTTGATGCCCGATAGGTAATTATCCAACCAATACCCGATGAGTAATATGTCGGTTTAGGACAAGATTTAAAGACCAGACATAGGACTAGGATGACCAATATCCAGTCCAAACCTGGCCCATTGTCATCCTAAAGAAGGGTGTGCCTTAACTGCATTAGCCTACAAGGCAAAACCTTTCTTTTATTCATTAAACCTAATTAATTCACAATCTAACCAAGCGTTGTGGTTCTGATAACGCATAACTATCGGTTAAAAATTAAGACGCCGGTCGCGGAGGAGTGTTGAGATGGAGAAACGAAGAACTGAAGAGAAAATTGAGAAGGAGAAACGAAGAACTAAAGAGACATGAAGATGAAGCTATAAACGATGTTGAAGCAGTTGCTCGTTGGCAGAAGATGCAGAAGAGCGTCTATGCGTGTAGCTAGGAGAGCTTAAAGCTAAAGATGTGGATTGGGTGCTTACCTATAGAGAGCGTTTGGGGACATTTATCGAACAACTTTCGACTGCACAGAAGATCATAGAGTCAAGGACGAAATGTGTTGTATTTTTTCGAACATTGACCTAGAGACAAAATGTGTTACATTTTTTCAAACATTACGACGCAACTTGTAAATTTTCAATCAGTGACGAAAGGTGAAACTTGAACAAATCTTAGGAATGATCGTGTAATTTGCTCTAATAATTGTTATTATAAGAATAATACTGTGTATTTATTAATTTAGTATTTATAACAAAATTTGTTAGTTAATGACATGTTATTTAAATATTATGAACAACAATAGCAGTAGCAGTGGCAACAACAACAAGATCCGCAACAACACCATCAATAGCACCATCATTAACATCAATGGTAGTGACGATGATGACGACAACAATAATAACAACAGCCACAACAACAACAACAATTGATGAATGTACGTATAAGACCAAATGTAAACAGATGAATGTTCAAAAACATGCTTGACCCATGATGTGCTCCTAGATGCACTTGTTATTAACAACCCGAGAACAACATACTAAAGTTTCAACGTAATTGTTGGTGAGTTCAAGAGTTTGTAAGTAACACAAGCAATAGCGTTTGTAAAACATAAGTAAGTGCATCAAAATAGATAGCTAGTCTAAATTCATAAGTAATAATAAGAGTGATTTTGTGATCGAATCCGACTGTTGTTTCATTGTTTGTCTTCGCCACGACATACCAAGTTGTGACAATGTTAGTTATTTACGAAAATGTTGCACCCGCTTGACCTCCAGTCATAAGGGTGGGGCTTGTCAGACCTAATAGTGATACCTAAGATTTTATGCTAGTTTCCTTAATTAACAATCCAAAAGTGTAAGGACTTTTATTGTATATCACACCATATTATACTATAGCCAACTTATAACAATTAAAGCATTTGTAAAAGTAAGTATGTTCTCCCCCAAAAAGAGAATATATAAAAGTGGGGGCATTGAACTCACCCGGTGTGTGAGCTAGAATGAAATACTAAGCTAAGAACGAATGAAAAGATGACCCGTCAAAGGTTATCTAGAACACATGAGTACATAAGTACATGTAACCAAAATTGCTTAACAAACCCTAAGTGGTCAATCAAACAAATTGATTTAAGTGATTTGGAAAACATTGACCTAGTTAACCCAATTGACCCTTTGGTGACATGTTAAGTGAAATCTTGTTTGTTCAAGTATAATAATTCATTATCCATGATTTTCATGCAAAACCATTCATGTATATCACATAATGAACTTAAGTTCTAGCAAGATCATCGTACTAACATAGCTGATCATAAAACACATGTGAACTTCAACAAAACTCATCATGCTCATTACAAAAAGAAACAAATCCCAACTACGTAATCACATATTGAGTTTAATCATGCGCTACATGTTATGTGAAGCAACTCATTACTTCACATCCTAAACGCTACTAATCCTACTAAGTAGGGCCTCAAATTCATATGCACGTATGATGTTCATAATCATATTCCCAAACATGATTCATACCAATCAAACAATCAAACATACATAATGATAAAGTACCTTATTCCATGCACAAATCTCTATTTCTAACATAATCTCATCACATTGCACACCATGAATCATAAATGTCCTAATTTTCCAACATACCATACAGCTGAGCTAACTAACGCATTCTAACACATTAGACACACACAACAAGTAACCTAGCATGGTCCTAACACATGTGCTTGCCCAATTCATGAAATCCAATCAAGCATATCAATAAAGTTTACTCTTTGGGAAAGTAGTATCCAATAACCTACATCTGATCAAATTCAACCATTGATTAATCGAGTTTTATGCCTCAACTAGTTGACCACAATCGTCAAAGCACAAGAAACATCAATAAATCACAAAACTCTAAATTCTCAATAAATAAAATGTCCTCATTTAGTAATATATGAACAAGAGCTTAATCCATAAAATTTGTGCATAATCCACATAAACCAATAACAATACAATCAAACTTACACAATAACATCATTAAACAACATCAGTTTCATATTATCATGCCTAATTAAACTAGGGTTAGTTCTATGATCAAAACTCATGAAAAATTAATTAAAATCTCACGTTAATTGTGTAATGGTCGAGGATTGCAATTGCGAAAACATAATAACACTTGGAACTAACCGAAATCAAATGGTTTGTGCTTGTTCTTTAATCAAAATCGCAATGGGTAAGGGTGGGAGTGCTTGGTAGAATGGGGAGGGGGTTATGGGAGCTAGGGTTTTGTTTTGTTAACTTTTAAGTTTAGTAAGGATTTCAAGATTAATCCTCCTAGTTTTACACATCGTAAAAAGTAAAATTTTTACACTTTTAGATAATATTTATGTTGGAGCATATATTGTCATATATAGTGTGTCCGTCGTTTGACGAGTAGTCTAGGCTTAATTTAATACACCTGATATGTTGTAAACACATGAAACTGGGTCATTCGTAGGAGCATATACAAATGAGACTCAGTCGTACGACTGAGCCATGCTAATGGACCAGTCGTGCAACTGAGAGATGCGATTGGGCCATTCGTAAGACTAAACCATAAGTATGGTCCAGTCGTACGATTAAGCCATACACATGGCCCAATCGTACGAATGGGCCTAGTCACATCTAATATGGGCCGAGGCCTATAAATACCAGTTTCATGGTGTAGAGAGTGAAAGAGTGTGCCCGGGGCCTAGGTGTTGCCGGATGAGAGGGGAGATCATGCTCGATCTCCACTTGCCAAGAGTCTTATTCTTATGTTGTAACGAGCTTGTAATCATTAGGTTTTATCAATGAAACTATTTTATTATAGTTCGTGTTATTGTTTGTCTCTTGGTTTTTGGTTTTGTTTCCTTCCGTCAAGAACACGCTCGGATGTCTACCAATCCAGCGGCTTCACAATTGGTATCAGAGCCAGGTTACTGCTAGAATGATCTAACAATCATACTAGCAACCCGAGCTCTTGATTTTTGAATCGATTTCAGGTTCTTTGACGAACCCACTTCGTGTTCTTCGTGTTTTGCTCAGATCTTGTTACGTGTGTTGTTTCTATGTTAAAATTGAACTCGAAAACACGTTCTTATCACCATTGCGAATCTGATGATGTCAATTTTTTTCGGTTCAAGTAAAATTCATCAGATTAGGGTTTTTGGCGGCCATGGCGGCTGCAGATCTGAAAATCGGCGTGCAGATGCACTCATGCGACTGGGCCATTCGTACGACTGGACCATTCGTACGACTGGACCATGCTAATGGACCATTCGTACGACTGGACCAGTCGTATGTTCAGTCGTGCGACTGGACTAGTCGTATGTTTGGTCGTGCGACTGGACCGTCGTATGTTCAATCGCATGAATGAGCCATCCGCATTGACTCATCCGCATTTGTTCTAGACAAAAAAAAGAGTCTGGAGCTGCCTCTTGCACAGATTTGAGGATGAGCAAAGCATATCACCCTGAGGTTCTTTTGTCAAATAAGTTCGATGTATACCCCATTATTCGTCGGACTTCCAGAATAGGTGAATGTAGTTGGAACACGAAAGAGAGAAGAGAAGAAGTCAGCAGTCGGTGCTGATTTTGTGGGATAGTCAAGAGCATCTGACTATTTATGGGCCAATTAAGTTATATTTATCCGCATAGAGAGGATTCTCATTCTTAGGGGGAATCCATGTATAGAGAAATTGAAGACGCAATCAGAAAGTGATTATGTGAGCCGGTTTCTGATGATGAATCTGAGTGCATACTGATTTGGTTGAGATTGTCAGCTGTGGATTGGAACCCTCTACTTTTTGCCCAATACACCGTGTGAAGACGCAAGGAGAGCACAATGTCTATATATTGGGATACGCTGAATTTGAGGGGGAATTTCTGTAGGTGTTAATCTTAATTAGGTTAGCCTGTGTAAAGACTAAAGCAATGGAAAACTGTTCATGTCATTATCTGGAAAAGTCAGTCATATGGGGAATCTTGCTGCTATGATAGTGTTCTTTAATGAAAACGAAAGCTATTGTGCCTAAATTCATTTTTAGGGATACTGTAGCAACCTGGCGGATCAGCAACGTTGGCTAATATGGTTTTTCGTTTGATTCTATTAGAAACCAGAGCAAAGATTGACTGAAGATTGTAAGAGGTGTTATCTATTATTCGCAAGCAACGTACAGGGGGGAATTGTTGGAGCATATATTGTCATATATAGTGTGCGTCGCTTGGCGAATAGTCTAGGCTTAATGTAATACACCTAATATGTTGTAAACACATGAAATTGGGTCATTCGCAGGAGCATATGCGAATGAGACTCAGTCGTACGACCGAGCCATGCTAATGAACCAGTCGTGTGACCGAGAGATGCGATAGGCCATTCGTTAGACTGAACCATAAGTATGGTCCAGTCATACGATTGAACCATACGCATGGCCCAATCGTACGAATGGGCTAGTCGCATCTAATATGGGCCGAGGCCTATAAATACCAGTTTCATGGTGTAGAGAGTGAAGGAGTGTGGTGCTGCCGGATGAGAGGGGAGATCATGCTCGATCTCCCCTTGCCAAGAGTCTTGGTTCTTATGTTGTAACGAGCTTGTAATCATTAGGTTTTATTAATGAAACCATTTTATTATAGTTCATGTTATTATTTGTCTCTTGGTTTTTGGTTTTGTTTCCTTCCGAAAAGAACACGCTCGGATTCTACCGATCCAGCGCCTTCACAATTTATCACGTACACATGAACATTATTAGTCAACAACAATATGAAATTCAATTGGTAAACACCATACATGAAATCATGTATCACACGTAGTCACGTTATAAAGCATGGCCCATAAATAATACATAACATTCATGATTCTCAGTATCACTTATTAATAATCAAAATTGTTAATCAAGTTGCTATTAGTTAACCAATGTTCAACGGCAACTAGTGTGCGCTCACAACATTTGTATGCAAGACTAACGGACTAACGGAGTTTTGGTAACGGAAAATTACCGGATGTCACAAAAAATCATAGTCTTTTTAATGTTTGCTTTCGTATATGTAAGTATGGGTTATATATGTATACATATGCGCTACGTAGTTACATATACTTAAACAAGATATTTTTAACATATTAATTGTAAAGTATGTGCTTAACAAAATATTTTTAACATAAGCATGTATAACAAAGATAGGATCATATTACATAAAAAAATTTCAAATCTTTGTATACAACTTTTACAACCTTCTCAGATTGTAATATTAATTGTTAAGTATGGGATGATCATTGAAATTATTTAAAAAATCGATCATTATCCTAGATTATTAGTGTACCGTGTGGGTACTAAGAAGTGGGCCCTATATATATACAAATAGGTTGAGTGGGGAGGTTGAGGCCTCCCAAATTGTTGTTTTTATTTATAATAGTCTTAAATCATGATTTGGGAAAATATGAAATTTTACAAAGTTTCAAAGGGATATATGACATTTCCCATCTTTTATATGTGTTAATCATATCTATGGTAGTGAACGGGAAATTAAGAAAATATCTTTTGGGCCCTCTAGAACATGGACATGCAGTCACCGACCCTATAAACCCTTAAAGATGGCCTTGAGAAAAAACCACATAGTTAGGACATTCCACTGAAAAAAATTAATAAAGATAAGATTGAATCATAAACATATTCTTTTAGTTCTTTTATCACGTGTACACACACGCACACATATGTAAATGTGTGCACGGCTAGTCAGGATTACGCTTTTGGTTCAATGTTCCAAAACGTAAACGGGAAAAACATCCACGACTTAGAGATTCATATGTATGGTTAAACCTATATATTTAAAAACAACCGGCAAGTCTTTTGTTTGGCTAGTTTAACTGGTTTATGAATATGTGCCTCTAACTGATGTTTATCATGGTAAAAGGACGATAACGTATAACTAATAGTTATTTGAGATAGATATTAGTTGCATGGTTAGGACCTAGGTAAACATATTAAAGTTAGAGAATTTGTAATGCATGAATTTTGCGGTGTGCCTTTGAAATATTTAGCATATATATCGATCACTAGTATAAGTTGATTGTTTGAGGGTATATTTTAGGAAGGCTTGATTGAGGCCTCAGTTAGCAAGGAAAAGAATGATGTGTGACCGTGGGCATTCTATTGGTTATGTACATAAGGCATCTCTGATTTAGGATATTCATGACAATTGAAGTTTATTGTTTCTTTCAGACAAGTTTATGTTTATGTGCGTTTCTTTATTAGATTTCCGGTGTTAGATTTTTTTTTCTGTTTATGCTTCGATGAGTAAATCAAGCAAATTACTTGCTCATGTTTTGAAGTATAATAGCATATGACCCATTTACAAACATTTTATTACCCATTACAGAAACAAAAAAATATATTTCATTCCTTTTTTTGTTTGATATTCATGTTTTTAACTCGCTCCGTGCCTTTAAATCCTCAACACCGGCCTTGATTGTCGTATGGGAAGAAGTTATAATGCTTGTTTCTCTTTTAAAGTTAAAAAATGGAATAGAACCCGCATATTCCGTGGTTGATTTATTTGTGCTGTATAATAAACATAAGATCATTACAGTCATACTATACTATGTAAAATAATATATTAATATAGTAGTATATTCATTTGACCTTAATATGAGCCGACTTTAGGCATTTAACCAGTAGATTATACCCTCCTGGCAGGACTATAGTTACAAACAATTGGCTGTCATTTAAAGGGCGATGTATGATGTTTTGTACTTTTCTTAAAATGGAACCCACATTGTTTAGAAGTTTTTGACATGGAGTGTGCTACTCATTCTTTTTTGTCATTTATAAACAATTTAATTCCAAACATTTATTATTAGAATATTATAGTTACTTTGACACATAGTAGAATCTGTACCAAGTTACAGGTTAATTTCTTGTTTTACCTCGTTTAAGAGGTAATAAACTTTCATTTGGTGAAGAAGATTTAATATATGAAAAAGTAACAATAACTCATTTTTTAAGAACATAATTGGTTTTATAGATTTAATCAGTAACTAGAGTAACTCGTAAAATACATCTGCACAGTGCGATGGTAATTTAAGTTTCAAACAAAAAAAAGTAAGAAAACACTCTATCGAATATAAAATTTGACTACCACAAAAATAAATTACAGAGTTACATAATTAAGTTGTGGAAAAAGGCATTAAGGGACACCCAGTGGGAAATTAAATCACACATTACAAAATTAAAATCTTTATTTTAAGAAAAAAGGGGAATCATTTTGATAATTATACTTAGATTCAGGGAAATGTAATGCATCGAGTACTAAGAAAATGGTAATGTAAGACTCGGAATTCCGTTAGTTATTCACATTTGACGAATCTTGAAATTGATGTACAATTTAACTCAACTTACTTTTGGACAAGTTTGAGTTTATGTATTTCTTTCCTAGACTTGTATTGCTAGATACTTATTTTTTAATAATTTAATGAGTAAATCGGCAAATCACACCCTTAGGTTTTAGGTGAGACAAAACATTTTGGAACACCAAATAAAATTATGTATAAGAAGATTCATAAATTATCTAAAAATCATCATCTCTTAATTTTATATCTAATTTTATAAAATAAAAAAGTATATATCTCATCCTCATATCTATCCATATTTTAATTAAATAATATCTTTTTAATTACTTTATATATAATATATATATATATATATATATATATATATATATATCTAAATATACTTTATTTGATTCACAAACACCCACAAATATAAAAAAGAAGTGTTGTGATTTCCTTTAAAATTTTCAGGAATGCGAATGGAAATTCTGATGTAAAATCAAATAATACATATTTTTATATTTCCCCTAAAATTAAAAGATGACGAACTCTATAACGAATCCTCTAATCCATGTGCTTTATATATAACTTATTTCATATATTATGATGCTAGTGGGTAACCCACGTGTTATGGCGGAATAACAATTTACATGTCTATATTTGTTATATTTCATTTAATTTATCAATTGTTTTGTTTTCTGCTTTAAATCTCTTATATGATTTATAATTATTATCATATGTTGGAGCTAATATATTTTACATTACTAATTATCATTAACAAGAATAGTTGAATGACTCAACTTCTAAGTAAACATAAGTGTTAAACATGATCAAAGTTAACACATATTTTCAAGAAAATTCACATCGTCGCCGTCGCCATCGTCGCCGTCGTCGTCGCCGTCGTCATCATCACCATCGTCATCATCCTCATCATCATCATCATCATCATCATCATCTCATCATCATCATCATCCTCATCATCATCCCATCATTCTCATCATCCTCATCATCCTCATCATCCTCATCATCATCCTCATCCTCCTCATCATCCTCATCATCCTCATCATCCTCATCATCCTCATCATCCTCATCATCCTCATCATCATCATCCTCATCATCCTCATCATCATCATCATCATCATCCTCATCATCCTCTACATCATCATCATCCTCCTCCTCCTCATCATCATCATCATCATCATCATCATCATCATCATCATCATCATCATCATCATCATCATCATCATCATCATCAACATCATCATCATCATCATCATCATCATCATCATCATCGTTTAAAGTTATAACACATAATGAATTAAAATTATTACTCTATATTTCATATGTATTAATAAATTATTAAAATAACTACATTTATATTTTATCGTTTAGTAGTTAAGTTTACTTATTTACAATAACTATCATTTAATATGAGAGAAAAAAAAACACAAATATAAATATATTTTTTAAACATATTTTAGTTAAAAAGAAAAGTCAAATTAATTTTTTTATAATTTTTGTATTTATTATGAGAAAGATGCGAGAAAATAATTTTTTTGATATGCTAGTTGGATGACACGTGTCATATGATATGCTAGAATGAAAACACGTGTCTTAAAAAAACATAGATAAAATAAACATATAGATAAAATATAGATAAAATAAAGGTAGCGGTGTTCTCTGTAGAAACCTGTTTCACCTGCAACCACATAACACGAGTAAGCATTCAAACTATAGGGGCTTAAAAGGTAACCTGGCTTAAACACAAAGGTCCAAATCATAAGTTAAACATAATAAACCAGATACATTGAACCTAGACATCTTCATTTAAGGTCTATAAATAAACATGTGATACAAGTGAAGAACGTACCCGATCAAATAAGCCAAGAAAGGCAAAATCTTTCTTTCTTCCGATCCAGCTAAATAATCAACAATGGCACCGAGCATTGCGGTTCCTTCGGTACAAAACCACCGCTCGAGCATGAAAACCGCGGTTGTGGTGACGGAGGCAGAGGTGTTGAGAAGGAGAAACGAGGAACTGGAGAGAGAATTGAGGAGGAGTATGGAAAGAGAAGAGAGGATGAAGATGGAGTTGCAGAGGACGTTAAAGCGGTTGCACGTGGCGGAGGATGCCGAGGAGCGTCTATGCTCGCAGCTAGGAGAGCTTGAAGCCGAAGCCGTGGATCAGGCGCGTGCCTACAGAGAGCGTCTTGTGACGTTAATGAAACAGCTTTCGATTGCTCAGAAGATCATCGAATCAGCTTCTGTTCAAACACCATCAATGGTTTAATATTCAACACACATGCATGTTTTTGTGAGATATATAGAGATTGTGAAATAACTTTGTTTGAATCTAGAAATGTTGTTAAATTAAATAACATGTTTTGTAGATAACTTTGACCATTGTTGTTCACATTTTTTGTGATGGAGTATTTGTTGATATTTTTTTGGGTTTTGATTCGTATTCATGTCTTTGCGAGTGATGAGTTTTTTTGTCCGTTTGTGTTCTTATTCAAATGGGTCTTGATATATCTATACTCTACTTAAGGAGGAAAAAGTTGATATAGTAATACAGGCAAATAAGTTGATGCGTCATGGTGAGTTTTCTGTTAAGTGTGATCTTAGGTTCCGTATTCAAATTATGGAGATGATTAGTTGGTCTAGTGATACGTCGGTGTTCTTTTAGTCATTAAATTTTTTTTATACAGACCAATAAGTTGATACGGTCCTTGTCGTACATGTTAGAGATCTTGACATCACATTATTTGAATCTGTGTCGGTTAGATTTAAAAGTTATTACAGCCCCGTATTCTAGGCAAATCGGCTTGTATTGTTGGGCAATACGTTGCCCACTCAATGAACTTTTATGATGTTGTGATAGGTAAAGATTGTGCGGTTGTAAAAGGGAAGGAATAATGGTACTTTGTTTCTATTTATTAAATACCAGTGAACGTTACCCATGTTATGTAGCAAATGTTATAAAAATAAAAATATTTAGTTTCGATGATTTATGTGTCTCTACTAACTATTAGAAAAAAAATTATGTACGAACGTTAATAAAGAATGTAACAGAAAAAATAATAAAAAATACCTCAAAAAATAAGAAGAACAATGAATACATAATGATAACTTTATATAATTAGCGAGCTATATGTAAATTGATTTAAAAAATATGACATAACTCGAAAGTTTAAGTATAAAAAAATATTGTTTAGTTGTTTAAATGTAAATTTCACATAACTCGAATGCTTAAATATAAAATTAGAAAAAAGACAAATGAGTAGATATCAATTTAAAAAAGATAGTGAGAGAGAGAGAAAGTGATGTGATTAGTTTTAAAAATTATTAGAGGTTTAATGTAAAATAAAAATTAAAAAAACAGGTTTTTTATTAATTTAGAGAGAAAAAACTATTATGGTAAAATTAAGTAAAACTATACATTCGCTACTTATAATTGTTTTTATTTTTTATATATAGTGATATGGTTGGTGCTATCAAGCCTATTTTCCGACCTATATTAAATTTTAATATATTTTGGTATTATTATTATTAAACTATGTAAATATTTTTTGATTATATATTAAGTGTGTAAATTAAATAATACTTAAATCAAATAGTATTAGGTTATAATAAATATAATAATAAATGTGCATATTTTAATTTTTCATTTAAAATATTAAAAATAAGATGATACTTAAGATAAGATTAAATGATGTATTAATTGGGAGAAATTTATTAAATATGAGGAAAATGCATAACATTTGTATCTTATGTTTAAAAAATTATATTAGTTGTCTTATATTTTGAGTAAAATTACAAGTGTATTCTCGTAAAATACTTTATATAATAGTATAGATAGTAAAATATCAATTATTATTATCATTTGCATTATTGTAAAAACATTTAGTACTTATATAGTTAAGTTTTCAAATAAGATAATACTAATGATAAGTTTATTATTATTATATTATTATATATTATTATTATTATTATTATTATTATTATTATTATTATCTTTATTATTGTTATTATTATTGTTATTATTACTATATTATTATAGAAAATAAAAAATGTATTTAGTATTAAATAGTAACGTTTTCAAATAAGATAATCATTTTAATAAAATTAAACATTAATTTAAAGAATTATATAATGTAATATATAATATAAATTAAATAATCTCAGGTTACAAAATAAGGTATTGATAATAGCAGTAATTAATGTATTAAGCAGGAAAATTTTATTAAATAAGAGGTTAAATAGGAATGATTGCATAAACCTTGTATCTAATGCTAAAAAGTTGTATTAGGTGTCTCAAAGTTCTTTTTATAACAATTGTTTCTTAAGATTTTGCTTTATATAGTAGTTTAGATAAAATTATATATTTTTTAAAAAATGATATCGTGAAGAAAAATTATAAACTTTTAAAAAAATAAAAAAAATAACATATGACTTGCATGTGATAAGACTTGTGGCTCATATTGGTTATTAAAGTTCTTATAAAAAATATGATTATCAAGATAATCTTATCCTGTTTAGAGAAGAGTCAAATAAAAACTAATTTTTATAATAACTCTCTAAACCAATGTGAGACACTATTTTTCAGTTATAAAATACTAATTCATGAAAATAAAATAAAGAAATTTAAAAATGAAAAATACATAAAATAAAAAATAAAAACAAAAAATTGTTTCTATCATTTCTCTCTTAGTTAAAATATAAAAAAATTATAAAAAATAAAAATACTGGTTGATACAAATAACTATGTGTGGTGCTTTCTTAAATGAAACCCATTGTCATTTATCCTCGTGGTAGGGCTTTAGATAAAAGTAACTGGTTGTCATTTAAAGAGCTATGTGTGGTGCTTTGTTAAAATGAACCCATCGTTTGGAAGTTTTTGACCTGGACCGTGCTATTCCTTTTTCCTTTATTTCGTCATTTATAAGCAATTATACTCTAAAAACATATATGATAAAATTATACTAAATTTAAAGAGCTGTTTGGTTCGTGAAATTTGTTGGAATTGAAATTTGAGTTGGAATTTAAATTGGAATTTAAATTGGAATTTAAATTGAATTTAAATTGAATTTAAATTGGAATTTAAATTGAATTTAAATTGAATTTAAATTGGAATTCAAATGAATTGTATTTGTAATTTAATATCTTTCATAGGATTTGGAATAGGATTTGGAATAGGATTTGGAATTCAAAAGAATTGGAATCCATTGATGAATTTAATTTCAAATGCATTTTAGTGACAAACACTAATAAATGAATTGGAATTTATCACCCGTTACAAACCGTCACCACCTCAATGACCACCGATCATCGCGCTACATATTATCGACCACCTTCACACATCACCGCTGACAATCGACCGCGACCACCAACCGCGCCCGTTTCAAAAAACGGCTGTCTCCACTACGCCACCAATTGATAACGCTTGTCGTCGAGACACGTTTGGCGAGGTCAGGGTAAAGAGAGGTGGCGGTCGTCGGCGGACGGGTTTGTGTGACGTCAGTGGAGGTCGGGGGCGGCGGTGTAGCGGCGTCGAGTGATAGTCGGCGGTTGGGGGCAGGGATGGTCGAGGGTCGTTAGCGGTAGGGGTGGTGCGGTCGGGGGTGGACGGTGGCCAGTCTGCGGTAGGGTTTGGCGGACAACAGCGTGGTCGGCGGTTGGTTGGCAGTGGGTGGGGTGGTAGGCAGCGGTCGAGGGCGACGGTGGTCGGCGGCTGTCGGGGTCGGCGAGGGACTGCGGCGGTCGGGGTCGGCGGGGGATGATGCGGTCGAGGTTGGCGGGTGATGGCATTCTCGGCGGTCGGGGTCGGCGGTGGTCGGGTAGGCGGGGGACGGCGGTGCCGTTGGTGCTCGGCGGTTAGGGTCGGAGGTGGATGGTCGGGGTCGTCGGTGGGTGTCGGTGGTGTGAGCGGGGTGGTTGGTGGCGGTTAGTGGTGGAGACGGTGGTCCGTGGAATTTTGAAATTTGTATCAATTTGGAAGGATTTTGAGATCCTTCATTGGAAAAATTTGAGAGAATTAATTCCAATTCTTTAATCAACTAAACACATGCAAATAGAATTGAAATTCCAATTCTAATGAATTCCAACCAACCAACACATTATCAACGGAATCCAGATTCCAATTTCATTATTCCATTGAAATTCCGCATACCAATGCCTCCTAAAATATTTTGTCCCAAAATAATTTTTTATAGTTCAAAACTCTTTATTAATATATAAACTAATACTTTTTATTCAAACCATATAACCACATAATTCTACTCTAGTTTTGTATATAATCGAAACAATCATCGTTGTCAGATATCATACACCTCTCGTGGATTGATTTAATTAAGGGAGAAAAAACAAAAAAAAACAATAAGAAGAAGGCTAAACCTATGACCGCCTTGGAAGCGTTTAGAATTTATTCAGTTTAATATTACATGTTTTAAATGAAAGCGTAAACGAAATGGTTAAAGTAGCTTGACTATATAAAAACTTGATGGATTATTGAAACAAGACACAACAACAAAACTAAAAACCAAAAAAAAAAGTGAAAGCAGGTTAACAACCGAAATGGCTGATGTCATCGAAAATGTTATGGAAGAGAGTAGTGGTGAGGATTTGTTAGAGAAAGTTCAATCATAATTATATCCTAGTGTATTAATTTTTTTTCCTGAATTTATCAAAGCTTATAAATATTAAAATGAAAAATAAATGGACAATAACTCATTTGATAAGCTCCTTGAGTTGTTATAGTCTTCACATCCTGAAGATAACAAAATTCCATCTTCTCACTATGTAGCCAAAAAGACATTAAAGAAGATTGTTTTATGTATGAGTCAATACAGGTGTGCAAATATGATTGTGCTCTTTTCTGGGCAGAAATCCTATTGTTACAAAATTGTCCAGTTTGTAACGAGAGTCGGTGGGTCCATACAAATACAAAGAGAAAGAAGTTACCTCACAAGGTGTTACGATGGTTTCCTTTAACCCCCAAACTATGACATTTGTTATTCAAATCACACTGCAAAAATGATATGATTTGGCATAATATTGGACGATCGAAGATGGTACGATGCGTCATCTTGTTGATTTTTTTCATGGAAAGATTTTGATATAAAGTACCTTACTTTCAAAGAGAACCCAAAACGTTCACCTAGTACTTGTAGCTAACGGTTTCAATACATTCGGTAACATGAGTTCGGTCATAGCACGTGGCCTATATACTCACGACATACAATCTACCTCAGTGGCTATGCCATGAAGGAGTCCTCATTCATAGTGACATTGTTGATTCCTGGTCCTAATCCCCTGGGAAGGACATAAACATTTTTTCTTAGACCGTTGGTGGATGAGCTAAGTAGTTGTGGATGCGGATGTACGTACTAAAGACATGATGATAAACACATTTTTCACAATAAGGGCGGCTTTGTTATGGACTATAAACTACTTTCCGGCTCGTAGTAGTCTATCAGGTTAGAGTGGGCAAGGTACAAAGCATGCCCGACTTGTAACGAACACACTCCTTCATGCGTCTCATAAATAAAGTCGTTATGTTGGTCACCGTCGTTTTTAGATGCAAACCATGAATGAAGAACAAGTTTGGACTTTAACGGGGAACCCGAGATAAGAGCCCCTTCAAAACAATTTAGTGATACTGACAAAGAAACTTAACTTAGTCAGCTACGCCACCCCGTTTACGGGTAAGCATCCTGATTTTGGTGGTATTAAACCAAGCGGGAGGAGTATGAGTTAAATTGGTCCAAACGAAACATATTTTTTGAACTTGAGAGTACTAGTATTCTCTATAGTTAAAATACAACTTAGATGTCATGCATATAGAGAAAAATATGGTGTGATAGTTGGCTAGGTACTCTTCTATGAATGAAAAGAGCAAAGATACATCAACGCACATGTTGACTTGAAAAATCTAAATATTTAGAGTAGGTAATGATTGGAGAAAAATTGACAAGTGGTATAGCCCCCACCCAAATACGCATTGAAAAACAGTGATCGAAAGTTGTTTTACGAGTTTATAAAAAAAATATAAAACTGCCTAATGGATCCAGATCTAATATCAACAAAAGAGTGATAGATAATAATATTAACATTACTAGATTGAAATCTCATGACTGTCATATTCTATGCTATAAGACCCTATACCCGGGATGCTTACAGTCGGTCAATCATTGCACATAAAACATATCATTACATTTAAGTTTACTAAAACAGTGCAGTAGAATAATTTAAAATTATTTCATTTATTGCATTTTCAAAATAATACAACATTCATAATAATTACAAAACATTATTTGTTAGCATTACAAAGCAAAAACATTATCATTTAACAAAATGGATGCCTTTCAAAAATGCCAAGTATACGCTCTGTGCCATCCTCAACAACATTTATTTACCAACTAGAAACATATAAAAGTCAGAGTTGCTGAGTGAGTTCTAGTTTTATGAAAATAAAATACTTTTCTTTCATTGAAAATCGTTCTTTACTTCCATATATGACCATACAACATATGTACACATAGACAATGTTATTATTATCTTCCATTACCATTCATTATCCATCTTTCTTTAATTCTTTCTGGATCAATGCCATCAGCTATAACTCAAACGCAGGCATAAAGTGGGTATTGGGCCGAAATCTATAAATAGACCCCCATTCATTGCGCACAAAGCCTTGCACCAGTACCGGGCCAAGCGACAAGGATCCCATACATAAGTTTACCCCAAACGTAGGCACAAAGCGGGTACTGGGCCGAAGTCTATAAATAGATCCATATTCATTGTGCACAAAAGCCTGGCACCGGTACCGGGGTAAAACTTATCCATTCATTCATTCTTTCTTCATTCTTTAAGTTCCCTTTTTCATTATCTTTCCGATTTTTATTACATACTACTTTATGTTTATTGATATTAATCACACCACGCAAAGCCCACGGAAAGTAAACATACATAATAGGGAACATTAACATAAACATAACCTTACCATACATAACATCATCACACATCATCAAACATAACAAACATCCTCATACCTGCCACATATCATAACATCATCCATCATATCATATATGACATCACAAAGTCAACTTACATCACCCCCAGGAACATCTCAAGTCAAAGCCTACACCTTACCTTTCCCCTAAAATTAAAAAAAAATATTCTAAGTCCTAGGCGCATGGGCACTATACAGGCACATGGCCTTCTAGGCGCATGGGGAGCACTTAGGTTCATAGGAAACTTCTGGGCGAATGAGAACTATTGGAATGCATGGCCCAACACTTCATCATTCCGGGCAATTCTAGGCGCATGGGCACTATGCAGGCACATGAGTGCCTAGGCGCATGAACACTTAGTCAAATTCAATCTATTCTGGGCGTATGGCTACTATTTGGGTGCATGGGGTTTTGGGAGCATGTGACACTAGGCAAATTCTGACTGTTAGGCACATAGGCCAAATCTAGGTGCATGGGCAACTAATTCAAACTACTAACATCATAATCAACCCCAATCATCAATTCATTATGTTCTAAGCTTATTTCTAACATTTTAAACATCATAACATGAACATGGTATCACCATAACATCAAGAACACCCAAAATCATAACCTACCCACAATCACACACTTACACACATACGGGTACAAAACCCACATTTACGAAAACATAATCACATGCATTTCCAACCCCAAAATCAGTTAAAACACGTAAAAAAGGGGTTCTAAAACTCACCTTGACAACTTCGAGTATATTCTCTCTTCACCCGTTTGCACTATGAGTTCAACCGCCTAGAAACCCACGAAAAACAAACACTCGAACATAAAATCACACGTATAAGCATACAACCGAGGCATAGGCCGGTCAAGAACAAGTTAAAATCAAGAATTCTTACCTTGATTTGAATTTCTTGTTCTTCTTCTTCAAAATCCAAAAATTCAGCTATTGTCCTTCTCTCTTAAAAAATCCGAAATGAAAGGAAATTTTGCAAAGAGTGTGGGGCGGCCATGTTGCTTTATTCACAACTTTTATACTTTTTTTTCCTTTTTGACACATTTAGCCCCTCTACTACTTGGGGCTGAATTGTGTTTCTTTTCTTACTTTATTCACTGTAAGTTTCATATAGGCTGATACACCTAAAATATCCAAAGTCTCTCCTGCATTCATTCATAAGTGTACTGAAGTAAAATACTTTAGAATTCCACACTACCTTAGAAAACATTCTAAGTGTGAAATCTTCCGAAGCGAAGACCAATAATTTCCGAAGCCAAACATGAAGTCTTCCGAAGCTTCAAGACAAGTCTTTCCGAAGCCAACACTTGAAGACATATTTCTTTTGAAGAATTTTGAACACATGCTATTATCTTATGTACCTTTACCATAAAGTTGGACCACCTTTCCAGTGCAACTCTGATTAGACACCAACTTTACATGAGTTGGTGAAAGTCCATGCTTTTGGTAACTTACATTGAGGTCTTGAGTCTGTACTTTCTACTTTACGTACTTTTATCATTTTTGTAATATATTAGGATGTGAACTATGGCATGTCATAGTCACTAGTCAAAAGGCATTTTTCTTTTGACTCTACATTGATTTGTGTTGTCTAGATCATGTATCTAGCTGGCCTTCAAAGTATGGCCGGTGTAGGATGTAGTATAAGTATCTCTGGTCCTTGTATCTTATTGTCATTGCTTTGTAAACACTTGTAAGAACTAGAGAGAAATATACATCATCCTTGAAAACAAATACTTGTGTTGTTTCTGTGCTTGTTCTGTCTCTTTATTACTTGTGTTTCTTAGTTTTCATAAAACTGGCTTTCTAGTTCCACATTTGATATGTTAAGTGTTATTAAATACTCTCCACTTGTGTTTGTTGTGTTGTAAAAGTGCATTGCACCCTTCTAACGGTTCTGCATTTGGTATCAGAGCATTTCCAGGCTCTTGATATGATCTCACCATCTTAAAATCCCTCACACACAAAAAATACTTAACATCTCAAACGACATCTATCTCTAAAGCTGACATGGAAACTAGAACCATGACAAAGTCTCTACTGATCACTCCTAAAGACTTTGATACTTGGTGTAAAAGAATGGAAGGCTTTATCAAGTCTCAAGACTCCAGCATGTGGGACTCTGTTGTTGAAGGACCTACATACCAAGAACCTCATCTGCTACTGGTGGTGGTATGATTTCAAAGGCTATGGCTGATTTCTCTGATGAAGACAAAAAGAGAATAGAGATTGATCAAAAAGCCATGACAACCCTTCAAGCTGCTCTTATAAACTCCATCTAAAAAGGCTTCAAGAAGTGCAAGACTGCAAAGCAACTATGTGAAGCACTGAAGCTTATGTATGAGGGCTCAACTGAAGCCAAAGAGAACAAGAAGGATCTCCTCAAGAAGCAGTTTGAAAACTTCACCTTTAAAGTAGTGAGACCATGACTCAACAATACTTCAGGTATGTTGAGATTGTGGATTCTCTACTGGATGTTGGAATAACTCTTGAGAACAGGGACATTGTAAGGAAGTTTATGTCCTCTCTTCCTAGACAATAGACACATTATTATGTTTTTATAAAGAGGACTGAGAACCTTAAGACTCTTACTCTGACAGAGTTGTATGGTATTCTCAGTGGATACCAGATGGAGATGAACATGAAAAATTCATCAGGTAACTCTAGCAATCCAATGGGTTCAACCATTCATTTGACTAAAAGGGACAACATAGAACATCAAAATCATCTCATATGCTACCCTGACAACTCACAAAATGGTTCTTTCATCACCTTCCCAGAGACTCCAAGAGAAAGCTACACTCAAGAAAGTCCCTTCCAAGAGACAAGTTCTTCTCATGCTTTTATCACTGCTGATGAATCCTTGGGTAACTTTCTCTTCTCCCTTGAAGACTTGGACTTTATCCATCCAGATGATCTGGAGTATATGAAGATAGTTCAGCAGATGGCTCTTCTCAGTCACAGAGCCAAGAGTTCTACAAGAGGAAAGGGAGGAGTTTTCCTAGCAATGCAACTAATGAAAAGTTTAGGCTGGATAAAAGCAAGGTAAAGTGTTACAACTGTAACCAGATGGGACACTTTTCTAGAGAGTGCAAGGCACCAAGAGCAAATGGTGCCCAGACTCAATCCAAACCAAACTACACTGAGAGAGCTCCCCAGAATGAGAAGCCAAGTAGCAAATTGCAGTTGCTATTGAAGAAGGAGGCTTTGACTGGAGCTTTCAGGTGGAAGATGCATCTCCAAATCAAGCACTCATGGCTGAACACTATGAATCCAAGGTATTGGAAGATCTTTGCAATCCTGAATGTATTGCTAAGTTAATAGATACAGGTCCTACAACTTAGGAGATAAGATCTGATCTTGAGTCCTTGAACATCTTAAATCTGATTTCAAAAAGGCTGAAAATGATTATAATTAAGATCGAGGACTTAGAGAAAACCATTTCAGTTCTTACACATGAGCACACCAATTATAGGACTCAAATCAAAGATCTCAACCCAGTTGACTGAATGCCAGGCTGAGCTTGTGATTAGCAAGCCAGGGCAGAAAAATATGTTCTTGAAGAAGAGACCTTCAAGAACATGATACCCCATCCTTGCATGCAAAAGTGTGTTATCAGAATAAGAAGGGACTGGGATCTTGTGAGATAGCTACTCCTCCACAATCTTGTCTGTAGATCTCCTAGGTGTGGAACTTGTGAAGATAAGCTTCCCCTTATAGATCCTTTGACTGAAGAGGATGAGAGAAGATGATGAAGAATGGCTTTGAGAGTAGGAAGAAGAGCATTCTAAGAAGGTTATCATCCTTCGAGGAGAGTAAAACTATTGGGATGACCAAGTCCAAAGAAAGAACTTGATCAAAAGAGCAAAAGAAAGGCAAGGAAGGCTAAGAGATCAAGGCCACCTTCAGCTCTGCACAGATGCAAGTCTTGTTTCTGCAGGATTTGAAGTGGTTAAAGCTAAGGACACAAACTTGAACTCCATCCAAAAGAGTTCTAGTTCATGTCCAACTCATCCTATCATCAAGAAGAAGGCTGATAAGTTATGCACCACTACTGTACAAAATGAACTATCAAGCTCCAAGGGTAGTTTTAACCCCACAACTCCCCATCATCTGAGAAGATGAAGATGGAGAATGAAAGTGATCAAGTTCAACATTATTCTCAGAAGAAGACTCCTAGAAGGAAGAAAATGGATTGTGTTATATGTGGGAGTATCTCTCATCTTGTTAAGGATTGTATCTATAATCCAAAAGTACTCTCTACATCACAAAGAAAGACTTCTAAGAGTCTGAAGAAGAGAAGAAAGCTTCAAAAGGAAAATCTATTTCCTTTGGAAGCTCCAAAATGAAGAAGAAGACAAGTGGAAAACTTGCTTTCGGAAGAAACTTTGGTCTCGGAAGAAAGGAATGCTTCTGAAGTACTAAAGCTTGCTGCAGTGAAAGCAAGATATTCTGAAGGACCATTCATCAAAACTTCCGAAGTCAACAAAAGTTCTAAAGTATTAAAGGTCATGTATAAGATTCCAAAGGTGGTGTGGAAGACAAAGAAAGACCAAGTGGCTGAAATTTCTTCATCAACTTCAGCAAATGATCCATCCAGCATGACTATAGGATCAATTACTGTTGAATTATCTTCAACTTATTTTGATGAGCCCAAGACCAATAAGGCTTTGTTTCCAAATGTAACCAATCATTTTCTTTATGCAGGAACAACTCAAGACAAACAAAAATGTATGGATCATTGATAGTGGATGTTCCAAGCACATGACATGGAATAGATCACTACTCCAAAATTTTCAAAGAATTGATGGATGGCCGGTTGCTTTTGGAGGAGATGAAGGTGGTTACATTTCTGGAAGGGGCAAGGTCACAAATTGTAAGCTCAGCATTGAAAAGGTAAATTTTTTCAAGGATCTTGGGTACAATCTTCTGAGTGTATCCCAATTTTGTGATCAGAGTCATAACATGCTCTTCACTGAGCATGAGTGCATTATTCTCAAGCCCGGGGTGGTCACTCCTCATGAGCATATCTTGCTTAGAGCCCCCAGGAGAGGGAACATGTACAATATGGATTTGCAAGAAACATCTCCCTCAAGAGAAGTTTCATGCTTTCTATCTAAAGCAAATAGTGATAAGTCTCTCCTTTGGCATAAAAGAATGTGCCATGTAAACTTTAAAAACATGAACAAACTTATTACGAAAGATTTGGTAACTGGAATACCAAAGAAAGAGTTTACAAGTGATGACCATTGTGTGGCATGCCTGAAAGGGAAGCAACACAAGGTATCTCACAAACCAAAGGAAAGAAACTCCATCACTACTCCCCTACACTTGTTACATATGGATCTCTTTGGACCCACTAGTGTAATGAGTCTAGGAAGGACCTCTTACTGTTTAGTGATCACAGATGACTTTATAAGATTTACTTGGGTCTTCTTCCTTAGAACTAAGGATGAGACTCCTGAGATTCTAAGAAACTTCATCTTAAAGAATGAGAATCAATGTGATCACAAGGTCAAGACCATAATACGTGATCAAGGAACTGAATTCAAGAATCAAATACTTGATACATATTGTGATGAAAAGGGTATTACAAGACAATATAGTGCTCCCAGGACTCCTTAGGAAAATGTTGTTGCTGAGAGGAGAAACAAGACACTTATTGAAGCTGCAAGAACTATGATGTCTGACTTTGAACTGCCCATCACGGGATGAACTGTATTCTGCATCAGCTAGGGCTAGGCGACCGAATGGCATGTGACTGGAGGCCATACGGCCGAAAGGAGTACGATTGAGGTCCATTCGCATATGAGTCGTGCGACTGGAGTCCATACGCTTGCGAGTCGTACGACTGAGGGCCATTCGCATGGGTAGTTAAGCGACTGAGGTCCATACGCCTAAGTGTTCATCCGCATTAGTTCCATTTGCATAGGACTCATCCGTATTGTGTACATCCGCATTAGGTCCATTCGTATGGGAATCATCCGCATTAGGCCCATTTGCATGGGATTCATCCGCATTATGTCCATCCGTATTGGGTCCATTCGCATAGGGTCCATTCGCATAGGGCCCATTCGCTCGGTGTTTATCCGCATGGTGTTCAGTTGCCTGGGAGGCCATGCGATTGAAGGGTGCCCATACGCCCAAGTAGGGCTCATGTACCCGAGGGAATATAGTTTATTTACTGACTTTAGGGGGAAAGTGCAGATGTAAGTTTTGACGTGGAAGGTTCCCGGGGGTTCATGTAGACGACTTTTGACGCCATAGAGGTTATGTTGGGCATGGATGATGCTGATGTATGATGTTGTATGATTATGCATGATGTATGTTATGTATGTATGATGATGCCCTGTATGATGATGTTGACTATTTATGATGATGTTCCTTTTATTGTATGTTATCTTCCTATGGCTTAACAATGAATGTTAATGAATGAAATGAAAGTATTATGTAACGTAAAGTGGAAGATAATGAAAGAGAAACATGATGAATGAATGCATGCATTAATGAACAATGGAAAGTAAAGAAAGTCTTGCCAGCCTTGTATGTCGGGACACGCTCCAATGTAGGGTGTTAGCCCAATGATGTGCGGGTTAGCTACCCTAGAAGGATGCACATTGAGGTCTTTCTTTGTGACTGACCATTTGTATGGAACCATTGTTGCTTACCTTCAGTATTATGGCCAAGGTGTTGTGCACCATGACGGAAGGTCTATGATAGGCTTTGGCCCAGTACCAGCTTTATGCATGACGGAAGGGTATAGCACATGACAATGGTACACCTAAATTTTACCTTCGGTACTGTGGCCAGGGTGTTGTGCATCATGATGGAAGGTCTATGATAGGCTTCGGCCCACTACCAGCTTTATGCATGATGGAAGGGTAAAATTTATGGTTTTTGACGGAAAGAAAAGATGTAATGAATGAACGAAAGTTAATGAACAAATGATGAAGATGATAATGATATTATCTATGTGTACGTATGATGAATGATCACAGGCAAAAGTAAAGAACGGTTATAATGAAAGAAAAGTATGTTTTATTATAAAACTAGAATTCACTCAACAACGATGACTTTTATGTGTTTCCAGTTGGCGGGTGATGTTGCTGAGGATGGCACGGGCCGGCTACTCAGCTCTTTGGATGGCATCCATTTTTATAATGCTTTTATGATGTAATGCAACATGTATTTTGTAACTTGATAACGATGTATTGTTTTGAAAAAGCTTTTATGATGAAATGGAATGTTGTTTTAATGTTTCCGTTGCGATGGTTCTTCAAGTTAATAAAATTATATGTTTTGTGTGTAATGATTTACCAGCTATAAGCGTCCCGGGGATGGGGCCTTACAAAACGGGTATTCCACAGTCCTATTTCGTTGCAAATGGTTCGATACTCGAAGGGGGTTTCATACGACAATAATATCGCTAGTATTAACACCGAACGCGAATGGGAGAAACCAAAACAATAATAACTGGTGGTTTTCGAGAATGTTGTAGATACATGTGTACCTAGTTTAGGAGCTCAAATGTAAAATGTCTTTCATGTCTTACATATATGTAACAGAATGGGTATGAATGAAATGTAATGTTTTGTGATGCTTATAATGTTTAATATTTCATTGATTATTGTGTGATAACACATATTGAACTAACTATATAGGTTTATGGTTGTTTACATAGTTCTTAGTCAATAATGATTGAGAAACGTGCTTAAACTTAATCGTGTGAAGTTCTCATGCGAATGGACCATGCTAATAGACCATACGCATGAATACTTCATGCTAATGAACCAGTCACATGATTGGACCAGGAGACTGGATCAGTCGCACGAGTGTAACATGAGATTGACTCAGTCGCACGACTGGACATTCAGTTGTGCGATGGATCAACCGCATGCTTCAGTCACACGATTGAACCATTCAACTGGTTCAGTCGCACGAATGGAAAACCCTAACCTATAAATACCACTAAATTCGTGGAAAAACAAACAATTCGAATCCCTACGCACTAAATCGTACCCTAGCCGTCCAGAGACCTAAGATAACCTGTTCCAAGTTCGTAGATTGCAATTAATCATCCTAAAATCGTTCTTAATGTTTAGTTTCATTCTTAGATTGATTATACTTGCGTTCTCACTGCTTGGATCGCCAATCAAATAGGATTCCGCACTATTTGGTTTGGTATACGCGTAAATCAGTTAGTACTCCGTACCGAAACTGTCCCAACAAGTGGTATCAGAGCTTAGGCTCTTGATTTGTATGTGATTCAATCGATTTTGATATAAAAAAATCACGTTTTCACTCATAAACGTAATCTTTTTGTGTCAAACAGTGTTTTCGATGTCTCCAGGTCAAAAAGTTAACGTTTTTCCGGCATACGACAATTAGGGTTAGTGAGAAATTTGTGTTTTTGCGCCAAAGTATTCAAAACCTTCGTTTTCGCAAAAACAGCAGCCCCCAGTCGCACGATTGACTGAATCGCACGACTGAATCGCACGACTGAACCCATTCGCACCACTCATACGCATGATTGGCTCAGTCATCCATCCATTCGTATGACTGAAGATCTTTGTTGGCATTGTTCATCTGCACCTGTCCAATCTCACTATTGAACCGTCCGCATTGTTCAATCGCACGAATAGCCCAATCACATTATTTCATTCGCACAAGTACAACACTTGGTTCTAAAATAAAAAGTAAATAGCAATGGAAGATCAGTATTCAGTATTCATCGCAGGTAGAAATTCACGGATCCAGAATCTATTGCTTCTGGAAAATGAAGTGGGGAATCATAATAAGCCTCCTAAGCTCATAACGTTAGATGATTACCCACAATGGAAGCAAAGGTTCAAGATATACCTAAATGGAGTAGATTCTAATCTGTAGGAATCAATTGAGACATGGTATAGTATGCTAGTTTGAGCCGATGGAGTTAAACTTACCTTAGGGGGCATGACTGATGGGCAAAAGCTAAAGTACAATGCAGAGAAGAAGGTGTACGCTCTGTTAACTCAGTCCATTCCTAACGATATATTCCATCAGTTTTCTGAGAACAAGCAAGCAAAGAAGCTATGGGATGCTCTGGAAAAGTGGTATGATGGGAATGTATCGCTAAAAGCTCTAAAGGCTAAAGCTTTGAAGAAGGAGTTCGATAACTTCTCGTCAATGGGTAAGGAGAGTCTGGATGACATTGTAGACCGCTTCTACCACTTAATGAGTGAGCTGCACACTCATGGGGTTGTTACGTCCATGGAAGACAATGTGTCGAATTTCACAGACGGATTGCCAGAAAAGTGGATTTCATTTGTGTCAAACCTCAGACAGAATGATATGCTGGCGAAGTTGGATATCAACGATTTCATTATGAAGCTGAGAGAGGAAGGGTTGAGAATGAAGTACAGGTCTCAAAAATCATCATATGATCAGAACCCATCACTTTACAACTCAAATCCTCAAGCAAAAACATCTCGAGCACCACTCCAAATGACTTTCGTGTTGATTTCAGCCGCTTTGTCTCAAGCAACTACTTCAGGATCTGACACGTCAGGGTCGTCTTGCACCCAATATATACCACCTGAAGCCAATGCTACAAAATTGAAGACCGAGAATCTTGGTAACGTGACGATAGAGGTAGGAAAGGAGCATATGGATCTCTTAGCAGCTGTCGTTCACTCCTATGACGGACTAGTTGCGGGGAAGATTGGAAATTGCCATCTGGCAGATGAAGACTACGAGCAAGTAGACGAGACTAAGCTAGAGAGAATGGATATCATGTGGGCATTGGCAAGTGCTATTCGGAGGGCAAAGAAGTTTGTTAAGAAGACAGGACAGAACCTGATTGCCACAAAGGATACAACCTTTGGTTTTGACAAAAACAAAGTTACCTGTTTTAACTGTGGAAAAAGGGGCACTTCAAACATGAATGTGTGAAGCCCAAGAAGATAGGTAATGGTAATCCATTCTCATCCTTCAATCATCAAGATAAACCCACAAGTAGTCCTACATCATCAAGCAAGGATCCTAAGGCCTTGATTGCTCAAGATGACGAAGGGCAAGATTGGACCTTTCGATTTGTATCTCCGGAGAATCCAACATTGCGAGTGTTGAGGGTTTGGATAAAGAATCTGCAAGCGAAGGTGATATAGTAGTTGAACTCTTGATGTCAAAAAAAGAAGAAATTGAAAATGTGGTCGATCACCTGAAGGAAGAGGGTTCAAGCACAAAATGTTCAGAATCACCAGCACTAGAAGAGTCAGACTCTACTATGATGGCTGATTCAACCGAATCTGATCAGGTATGTACCAAAGACAAATTGTTTGATAGTCATGCTTATATTGAATGTAATAAACTTAGAGAAAGCATAGACTTAAAATTTGCTAGGTTATTAGATCACAATGATAGCTTAGTAAATGATTTACAACTGTGCATAGAAGCAAACATGATTTTAAAACAAAATGAGCACCGTTATAAAGAGAAAATAGAACTATTAAATAAACAACTTAGGGAAACCGAAGTTGTAGCCTTTAACCAAACAAATGACATTAAGTTGTATTTAAAATCCCTAAAAGAAACCAAGAAATAAAAAGCAGTTTTGGAAGTCGAAGTAACATCATTAAAACAAAAACTACACAGTTGTACTAGTTCTTCTCACATAGTCCAGCACTTAGCGAGAGAACGCAACAACGGGGAGGGTTTGGGTTATATAATGGTTCCACCACCACATGAGACCTTGCTCAATGCTAAATGCAAACCAATAAATAACAATCAAATCAAGGATCATGTGGTGTCCACTCCTCTTGTAAGTGATCCAGATTCCATAAGTAATTCCATTGAATGTATCACTAAACAAAAGGAGACCACTTTAAAGTCAAAAGGTAAAATGCCTATTATTAATCTGGATGAACAATTTGAGAAGGTTAAGGTAAAGTCTGGTTCAAATACATCTAATTCTGAACCCAAAAAAACCAAACAAGTTAACCAAACACATGCATCATGTCTAAGTCAGATAAACAACAGAGTAAAGATGTTAAAAAGGTTCAAACAATTAGTTTTGTTAAACAAGATAAAACATCTAAAAAAGAAGTGTCAAAACCCAAACAAATCAAAGTCACACGAGTGCCACATACTTCTCCACAGAAACAATCATACCAACATGTCGAAAGTAGATCATGCTACAACTGTGGAACGTATGGACACATCGCGTCTAACTGTCCTTACTATCAGACACTTAGGAAAAAAGTTGAACTTCATGACCATATATTCAGTTCTTCTAAAAGGAGTTCTGTGACCCCACCAAGAAGAATTAGTGAACATAAAGTTCAAACCATAAGCCAATCATCTGTTTATCACAAACAGGCCTTACACAAAACTGGCTTATGGAGATAAAAATCTAGTTCAATGTCTAATAATGAGAACAAGAAGACGAATGATCTTCCTCACCCTCAAATGGACAGTGGGTGGAATTTTTGATGTGTGATGCCTCGGGGTCACCTAAGCCAGTTAAGGCTTAGGTCCCTAACCTTCACTAATGATTTCCTTGAATGTGCAGGGTGTTCGCTATAGTGCTGCCACAAATACCTGGATCGTAGATAGTGGAACATCTAAGCACCTGACTGGGAACCTTACTCTCCTGTCAAACGTCAAACAATTAAAGGAGGTCATGTTTCATTTGCTCGAAACAAATGAGGTTACATCACAGCTCAAGGGGAAGTGGGGAATCAGAAAGTGAAGTTTGACAAGGTAAACTACGTTCAACAACTTGAAAAGAATTTGCTTTTTGTATCCCAAATCTGTGACAAAGGCTTTAAAGTAGTATTCGACAACAAGAATTTGCTATGTTCTGAAAAAGGACTATGTGATCCCGGAGGACCAAGTCTTAATATCAGCTTCAAGATATAACAATCTTTATGTCTTGGATCTATCAAAGGCCTCTAAAACGGATCATCAAGTTCAGTGCTTCCTGTCAAAGGCTACAGAGAAGGATTCGATCTCTTGGCATAGGAGAATAGGACACATCAATCCACGAAAGATGAACCATTTGATCCAGAATGATCTAGTGCGAGGAGTAAACGTCAAAAACTTCCAACTACCAGATTTTTGTGTTTCCTGCAAGAAAGGCAAACAGACTAAGAAGTCTCATAATGCAAAGAAAGTTCATTCCATAGAACTACCTCTTGAGCTTCTCCGAATGGATATATTTGGTCCAGTCAGTACAAGGAGCATCACCGGCGACTTGTACTGTTATGTAGTTACAGATGACTACTTAAGATTCTCTTAGTTAATGTTTCTAAAATCTAAATCTAAAACATTTGAGTCATTCAAAGAGTTAGTAACTACTTTGGAGTCTCTCTACAAGCTGAAGGTAAGACAAGTACGCTCAGACAATGGTACTAAGTTCAAGAATCAGTGGATCGAGGCATTCTACAAAGACAAGGGAATTTTACATCAGTTCACATCTGCCTACACTCCACAGATGAACAGAGTTGTTGAACGAAAGAACAGAAGCTTGATAGAGACAACCAGAACGATGCTAGCATACTCGAAACTGCGCATCCAATTTTGGAATGATGTAGTTGCCAATGCATGTTACACTTTAAATCGAGTCCTGGTGGTAAAACGTCATGGTAAGACGTGTTACAAGCTACTTCAACGACGTAAACCAAATCTAGGGTACCTCGAACCATCTGGCGCACCTTGCACCCTTTTGAAGAAAACTCAGGAAGGCAAGTTCAGCGGGAAAGCTGAAGAAGGAATTTTGCTAGGATACAACATATCGAATAAGAGAGTTTACAACAACTCAATGGGTCAAGTAGAAGTGTGGTGTAACGTGGGCGTTCAGAGATATACCACCCCCAGCTGGAAAAGGACCCGCATTCTTTTTCGATTATGATGGATTCTTTAAGTCATTCAACATCCCTCTCTCCACTTCTGAAGACAAGTTAGCAACCAAGATGATGTATGAGGTCTTAAACACACCGCCCCTAGACTCAACAACATCCGACTCCCAAGGCCAGTCTTCTAGTAACTCAGGGTGAGCACTAGAGGTAAGTGACTCCTCTTCTGAGATGAAGAAGTGGAAAATGTTCAGGTGGATCAGGAGGAACAGGTTCAAACTACTACAAGTACACACGCATCAGATGTTGATGCCTCTAACACTTCGGAACCCCATACTCCCACTGCCTCAGATACTGAACCTGTGGTTCACAATCTTGATAATGAGGTAGTTGTACCCACCACTCTTGGATCTTGTCTAAATGTTTATCATCCTCTGGACAATGTCATAGGGGATGTACAATTGGGAGTACAGACAAGAAATCAACTATATTCAGCTGATTATGCCTCAGTCATGGAAAAAGGCTACATTCACGATGGTGCTTATCGATGTTTTTTGTGTCTCAATTTGAGCCAAAATATGTAAGTGATGCCTTAAACGATGAGGCTTGGGTGAGTGCCATGCAGAAAGAACTTCTTCAATTCAAGAAGTTAGGTGTGTGGACTCTGGTGGACAGACCTAAAGGTGCTAAGGACATTGGCACTAAATGGGTTTTAAAATGCAAGAAGGATGACCAAGGGGTTATTATCAGAACAAGGCTCGACTTGTAGTTCAACGATTTCGACAAGTCGAGGGAATGGATTACAACGAAGTGTTTGTACCCGTGGCAAGAATGGAAGCCATCCGTATCTTCCTACCTATGCATCGTATATGAAGATTAAAGTCTATCAGCTTGGTGTGAAAAGTGCATTCCTTCATGGTGAAATCCGAGAAACAATGTACGTCAGTCAACCCGAGGGATTTGAGGATCCGTATCATCGGGACAGAGTTTACAAGCTGGACAAGGCTTTATACGGGCTTCATCAAGCCCCCAGAGCATGGTATGAGAAGCTCTCGACCCATCTTGTGAAACACAGGTTTCAAAGAGGAGTGATTGATTGTACATTGTTTATCAAAGAAAAGGATAGTGACTTATTGCTTGTACAGATCTATGTTGATGACATAATCTTCGGTTCCAAGAACGAAGACTTATGTAAAGAATTTGAAGCAGTAATGAAGGTTGAATTTGAGATGAGTGCCATGGGAGAGATGAAATTCTTTCTCGAGTTACAGGTGGATCAGACACCACAGGGGATATTTCTACATCAGACAAAGTATGTAGGCGATATCTCAGTCGGTTTGATATGGAGAATGCTTCCGTAGCTGGGACTCCACTTGCTACAAACCACGATGTAGCACCCGACGAGAATGATCTGGTGGATTCTACCATGTACCGAGGCATGATTGGATCACTCATGTATCTCACTACCTCACGACCTGACATCATGTACGCAACGTGTCTCTGCTCAAGATACCAGGCGAAACGAAAGTCAACCATCTCATTGGAGTCAAAAATATATTTTGTTATGTGAAGGGTACCCCAACACTCGAGTTGTGGTATCCTCATAATGATGATTTCGAGCTTAAAGCGTATAGTGACTCGGATTGAGGTGGTTGCAAAATAAACTACAAGTCAACATCAGCAGGATGTCAATTCTATGGGAGAAGATTAGTCATGTGGCAGTGTAAGAAGCAGACATCAGTTGCACTGTCAACTTGTGAAGCTGAATATGTTATTGTGCAAGCTGTTGTTCTCAAATCACCTGGATTCAACAGCAAATACAGGACTACGATTTGAAATTCACTAACACTCCTATATTTGTTGATAATTCTGCTGCTATAGCCGTAACTAAAAATCCGGTCCAACATCCTAAGACCAAACATATCAGCATTAAATATCACTTTATACGTGATTGTTTTGAAAATAATTTAATCGATTTTGTTAAAATTAATATGGATTTTCAACGCGCTGACCTCTACACAAAAGCCTTTAATAAACCACGTTTTCTATATCTGCTAGAGGTCAACGGCGTTAAAAATAAAAGTGATATAATTTTCGATGATGACAGTACTTAGTCCGACAAGTAGAATTCATTGTTACTTTTTTATTTTATTTTATTTTATTTATTTCTTCGCCTATTAAAATTCTAAATGCACAACTTTTTCGGTTTTATAATTTTAGGGGGAGAATAGGTTAAGTTAGAATAAAATTTAGTTATTTTAATTTCAATACATAAAAAAACGAGGGAGGAGGACAGGCAAGTTGAGAGAAATGAGATCGTATCTGTGATACTGATTCAATGACTATGGAAAATGATAGTACACATGAACATAGTTTGGGACTTTAAAAGAAGAAATTGTTTAAAATGAAAAATTCGAAGTATAAGTCTGAGAAGTCCAAGCAACAATAAAAGGAAAAATGATAGTAAAAACTAGCTACTACTAAGGTAACACGGAGAAAGTAGACCGAAAGGTTGCTAGACCATTAGATGATTGTCGGTAGATTCAACACAATAGATAAATAGACCTCGTTGGTGACTTCAAGTTCAAACTAAGTTGTTCAACAAGCTATGGGTTATCATCTTATCCCTGGTTAACACAATCAACAAAGTTCGAATAAGGGGTGACGAGCAAACTAAACACCACAAATGTGTGCAGATGACCATAAAATGAGCAAAGCACATGATGAAAAATGTAAAAAGCAATCAAGCTAATAACCTATGTTGTTGGTGCGATCTGTGCAAAAAGAATAAAATTGCTCAAAGAAGAAGATAGGTTGTGTGCCTCTCTGCTGTGCGGTAGCACTGACCTGAGGATAAGCATAACCTAAATATTCTTGAATTCATTGTTGTTTGCGCCTCTCTGCTGTGCGGTGGCACTGACCTGAGGCTTAGCATCTCTTTGAAAACTCTAGAACAGTTTCTTCTTGAATACTACCCGTAGACCGCTCAAAAATCTCCTGAGGAATGTTGATTACCATATAAGCATGGGATCCACAAATGCCTGTTGAAATAATTAAACCTTAAATCATCACCAATCCGTGTCAAAAGTCTGTGTATGGATTTAAGAGGACAAGTATACTGACAATCATCGTGGCTGCAATTCTTGAAAGTCAACACCACTGTGTGCATCTTCTGCACTAGTATAATTTCCTATACTTGCTAATGACTCTCGATAAAAACAAGAATCTAGCATCAAAAGGTTTTGGTAACATGTCTCGAATGATTTGATTTACTTGTATGATTCCATAATGAATCGTTCCACTTATGGTCAAAATAACTTGATGCTGCTTGTTCGAGAAATAAATTGTTAGATATCTATCTTAGGATTTCCACCTCACAGAAAAATTACAAAAATATGGTTTTAATTTTGTCATTTAGTTCTAGTAGTTTCATTTGTTTAAATTTTGTCAATTTAGTGGTTCAACGTCGGACTATGCATTGGAATTCTGTCTGGAATTTAATCACTAAAAAGGGTCACGTCTGAGGTGACCAAACGGGTTTTGTAATGTTAAAAGGATCACGTCTGAGGTGATCAAAAGTTCTCAAAGTTCAAATGGTCATGTTTGTGATGATAGAATGCTCGAAATGTTTTCCCATAGTTAAAAGGGTTAAGTGTCAAATGGTCCTAAGTCAAAATCATAAGTATGAGGCCATTCGCATGACTGGACCATGAGTATGGACTAGCCGTACGATTGGACCATCCGTATGAGCCCATTCGCATGACTCGACCATGAGTAGGACCATCGTACGATTGGACCATCCGTATTAGCCCAATTGCACGACTAAACCACACGCATGGCCCAAACATGCAATTGAACCATCAGCATGAGTAATCTCACACGATTGGTTCACAAAATGAACCAATCACATGAATGGAGGTGACCGAATGACACAGTCGCACAACTGACATCTAGTTGCGTGACTGAAGGTGACCGACTGTGCCAGTCGCACGATTGATCCTCAGTCGCACGATCAAGTATGCGACTAGGCTCAGTCGCACGACTGAAGGAAACCCTACTATAAAGGAGGGGGAGTAGGTCGCAGTCGTTCATCGCCCCCAAACCGCCCCCAAACCGCACGAATCTACCGTTACTCTGCCCGATTTTCGTTTGACCATTCGAGACTACAAATTGTTGTGTTCTGACGATTTCCAGTGATTATACAGGTAAAGTGCGGTGCAATCCACTCAAATGTCCATCAATTTGTGCCCTAAATGATTGAATTTAAGCCCTAAACAGAACTGATACTTAGTTTGACTAAGAAACTAATAACACTAAGTACATTGTGAAATTAAAGGTTATTAGGTGTTATATCGGTCATTTGCGAGACTAATGAGCCAAACCATGACGTCTAACATTAAGTTTTGCTCAAAATTTGAATTTGAATTGAACAAACAGGCTGTCATGCGAATGGACACCCTGATGAACTTCAATCGCACGACTGTACCTTGTGTATGAGTTCAGTCGCACGACTGGCGTAACCGCATAAGATAGCATACAAATGATCCTAGTTGCATGCTTAGTTGTACGTAAGAGCTCAATCGCATGACTAAATCTCAATCGCACGGTTCATTCGCATGACGGAACATATAACTTCAAGTTCAAATGAATCAAATTGTTACTCATTGACATACACTAACGTTTATTTGCATTGTGTAACAGATGGCTAGTCATTGGACTATGAGCACGAAGCACAACATCTGTGCTCATGTGAATCTGACCTTCCGGAACGCAGCTAACTTCTCGGGCATTATTACTTTCCTACAGAGATCGAGGATCTTCCATGCCATATTGACTCCATGCACACCATACCGCTCAGTTCAGCAGGCCTTCTGGGAATGCGCGGTTGTCGACAGGACCTCAAGCCCCATCGTATTAGGAGCTCTATCTTGGTCAGGCTATAGAGATCACTGAGGAAGATCTCAGAACAATATTAGAGTTTGGGGATGATGCTGACTGCCCTACCCGATTACACCCACTGATAGTATGAGGCTGTTTTTTGCGGGTCAAGTACTCGGGGGATATCACCGCAGGTGTGCTCAACAAGAGCAACCTGTGCCCCAATTTAAGTACATAGCCCATGTGCTACTAAAGTGCACTGCCTCCAGGAAGGGAGGCTTCAATGAGCTATCATATCAGATTCAGAACACCTACATGGCGTTGGTGCTGAACCATCCGTTCAGCGTCTTCAGGATGATATTCACCTAACTGGTGGAGAACATCGAGGCGAAGGCAAGGAGGGATTTTGCATGTACCCTCGCTTCATGCAGATGATTATAGACCAAAATCTCCCTTCACTGCCAAAGGAGAAAGAGGACGCCGTGGTGCTTGAGGTGATGGACGATACCACTTGGGCAGGATGAAGGTGTAAGGGGAAAGCAGGTGAAACCCCCTGTTAGGCGGTTGTTCGGGCATCTGGCCTGTGAGGACTATGTGGCGCCGTCACGAAGGAAGTGGCACCCCGATGACAGCGACTCAGATATTGAGCAAATTGTGCTCCCTGCTGATGAGTCAGATGATGATGACAGTGGTGATGGTGGAGACTCTAGCCCCACTTCATCCAGGGCCACCACTACAGATGTTACACCTCCACCACCCACTCATGGAGATGCTACCATAGCTAGTTTCCATCAAGATTTCTGTCCTCCTGAGGAGGAGGAGGAGGAGGAGCATGAGGAGCCACTGACTCGTATAGTGGGCAGCAAGTTTGTTGCCATCGAAAGAGGAATTCAGGCGATTGGTGGATGCCCGGGTGAGTCTGCGAAGACTATGACTGAACCTACCTACACCCCAGCTCGGTCCAGCATCCGGGGGAGCATCCTCCTCGAGGGGTTCAAGGAAAAAAGGATGGCTTAGCCCCACGGGATGAAGCCCAAGAGACGGAGGTACACGATGATCATAGCCTCTTCCCCACTACCACCACTTCCCCCACCACCACCACTACCTCACCCACCACCACTACTACACCACCCACTATTTCCATCACACCTCCACCTACAACTACCTCAGCCACCACCACTACTACCACTACACCCACTCAAATACCACCACCCATCTTCACCACTTCCACCACTACCACCAGCCACCAAGCAGGACCATCATTCCATTCATCATTCCCCACAGGATCATCTCTACCTCCTAGTGGGGTAGAGGAATAGCTGTCAGCACTAAAACATATGGTGCTGAAGCTGTTGGCAGCTAATGATGAGAAGACTGCTGAGCTACGATAGCTGGTGGAGCTAACTGCAGCCCAATCATAGCAGATCTCCCAGCAGGCTCAGGAATTACCCAACTCAAGGATGTGAAGTCAGCTGGATCGATAAACATCCGAGCATGTTCTTGACGGAAGGATAAACAATATCACAAACCAAAGTCAAACAATAACACAAACTATCAAATATTGGTTTCATTGATAAAACCTAACGATTACAAGCTCGTTACAACATAAGAATCAAGACTCTTGGCAAGGGGATATTGAGCATGATCTCCCCTCTCATCCGGCAAACCTAGGCTCCGGGGAGACTCCCTCTCAATCCCTTAATCTCTCTACACATTGAAACTGGTATATATAGGCCTCGACCCATATTAGATGCGACTGGGCCCATTCGTGCGATTGGACCATGCATATGGTTCAATCGTACGACTGGACCACGCGTATGGTTCAATCGTATGACTGGACCACGCGTATGGTTCAGTTTTACGAATATCCCAATCGCATCTCTCAGTCGCACGGCTGGTCCATTAGCATGGCTCAGTCGTACGACTGAGTCTCATTCGCATATGCCCCTGCGAATGACCCAGTTTCATGTGATTACAACATATCAGGTGTATTACATTAAGCCTAGACTATACGACAAGCGACGGGCACACTATATATGACTATATATGATCCAACAATTCCCCCTTGGACGTTGCTTGCGAATAGTGGATAACACCTATTACAATATTTAGTCAATCTTTACTCTGGTTTCCAATAGACTCAAACGAAAAACCATATTAGCCAACGTTGCCAATCCGTCTGGTTGCTACAGTAGCCTTGAAAATGAATTTAGGCACAACAACTTTCGTTTACTTTGCAGAATACCATCATAGCAGCAAGATTCCCCATATGACTGATTTTTCCAGATAATGACATGAACAGTTTTCCATTACTTCAATCTTCACACAAGCTAACCTGATTAACATTAACACCTGCAGAAATTCCCCCTCACATTCAGCATATCCCAATATATAGACATTGTGCTCTCCTGGCGTCTTCACACGGTGTATTGGGCAAAAGGTTGAAGGTTCCAATCCACAGCTAACAATATCAAACAAATCATCATGCACGTAGATTCATCATTAGAACCTGCTCACATCATCACTTTCTGATTGAGTCTTCAATTTCTCTATACATGGATTCCCCCAAAGAATGAGAATCCTCTCTGTGCGGATAAATATAACATGATTGGCCTATAAGTAGTCAGATGCTCCTAACCACCCTACAAAATCAGCACCAATTGCTGACATCTTCTCTCCTCTCCTTCGTGTTCTAAATACATTCACCTATTCTGGAAGTCCGACGAACAATGAGGTATACATCGAACTTATTTGATAAAAGAACCTTAGGGTGAATATGCTTTGCTCATCCTCAAATCTGTGCCAGAAGTAGTTCCAGACCCTTTTTTTGGTCTGGAACAAATACGAATGAGTCAATACGGATGGCTCACTCATGCGATTGAACATACGACTGGTCCAGTTGTACGAAGGGTCCATTCGCATGGTCCAGTCGTACGAATGGTCCATTCGCATGGCCCAGTCGCATGAATGGGTATGCATGTAGATTTTCAAATCTACAGCCACCAGGGCTGCCCAAAACCCTAATCTTACGAATTTTACATGAAACGAACCAACATAGACATCATAAGATTCACAACGGTGATTGGAACGTGGTTTCGAGTTCGATTTTAACATAGAAACTACACACGTAACCAGATCTGAGCAAAACACGAAGAACACGAAGTGGATTTAACGTCAAGATCTGAAATTTGATCTAGAAATCAAGATCTCAGGTTGCTAGAATGATGGCTAGATCATTCAAGCAGTGACCGGCTCTGATACCAATTGTGAAGTCGGCTGGATCGATAAACATCCAAGCATGTTCTTGATGGAAGGATAAACAACAGCACAAACCAAAAGTCAAACAATAACACGAACGATCAAATATTGGTTTCATTGATAAAACCTAATGATTACAAGCTCGTTACAACATAAGAATCAAGACTCTTGGCAAAGGGAGATCGAGCATGATCTCCCCTCATCTGGTAGCCCTAGGATCCAGGCAGACTCCCTCTCAATCCCTTAATCTCTCTACACATTGAAACTGGTATATATAGGCCTCAGCCTATATTAGACTCGACTAGGCCCATTCATGCGATTGGACCATGCGTATGGTTCAATCGTACGACTGGACCATGCATATGGTTCAATCGTACGACTGGACCATACTTATGGTTCAGTCTTATGAATGTCCCAATCGCATCCCTCAGTCGCATGGCTGGTCCATTAGCACGGCTCAGTCGTACGACTGAGGCTCATTCGCATATGCTCCTACGAATGACCTAGTTTCATGTGTTTACAACATATCAGGTGTATTACATTAAGCCTAGACTATTCGACAAGAGATGGACACACTATATGTGACTATATATGCTCTAACAAAGGAGCATAAAGTCCAATCAACAAAGAAGAATGAGGAGTTGGAGACATCTAACAGGTCTATCATGCTCAAGCTAAAGGGATCAAAAGAGGAGCCTCTAAAGATCAGAGAAGATGATGATGATGATGATGAGATGAGGATGATGAGGATGATGATGAGGATGAGACAAACGAAGGAGGTGATGAAGGAGTGGATGAGAATGATAAGGATGATGAGGAGGAAGGAGGCGATGCGGTTGCATCAGAAGCCACACATGCTAGAGAAAGACGCTCCAAGAAGTCACAGGATCAGGGAGCCTCGTCCTCGGCCCCGACTGAAGAAGACCACATGATTCAAGATAAAAGTAATGTTTAGACTTTTATGTAATTTAAATCTTGTGTAATTGAATCATGTATTAAACTTATGTACTTAATGTTTATATATATATTTGCTATTTAATTGTCTTGATTATTGACAAATGATTGATGTATTAAATGTTTAAATCAAGTAGATCAACCATCTCAGCAAGACCAGTACAATGTTATTCCCTTATAGCAAATCAAGTCTCAATTCACTATGATACTTGATTTGCAAGGGATTGTCAGAAGGTCTGTGAGTTATACTCCTGAAGAAGGAGAAATAATTCACGACCTTACCGATGAGCAACTGGCGGAGATGTTCTGGCTGAATCCGGATAAACTAGTCAAAGATGCCCCTACTGTTGACGTGGTTAGTGACGATGAGCTTAATGATGTGGACGAGATAGAGATTGAAGACGCCACAGTGGAGCATTATCCAGAGTATGTTGACAAAAAGGAAATGTAGTCCCCAATCTGGGTGACACTCTTGTCAGTGATATGTTTGAGAAACTGGATCGGATGGAACAAGAGTCAGAGAAGAATCCGGATCAAGCCCAAGCCTCAGACGTTGATATCGACATCAAAAAAGCTGAATGGGTAGCTTGTTTTGCAGAGATCCGAGCCCAACGCACTACTCCAAAGCCGAATGCCTACACCAAGCTCTACAAAGTGAAGAAGCATCTTAAGGCGTCAGGAAAGATTATAGCGTGGGCATATTTTAAGGATCTAAATGTATATGTTGTCAAGAGGGAGAAGGGAATCGAGTACTTCAGATTCCCACATGATCTGAAGACCCTTCCTGGTTTTGAGCTCAACCAGCTGGCCAAACTGAAGTTGCTATATGCTATATCCAAGGAAAATGTCAGGCTGGTTTGAGGCTGCATTACAGAAAGAGTACCATACCAGGTGGGTCAATTTCAAACCTGAACAACCAATGAGGTATATCAGAAGGTCTGAAGTTGATGCCATTACCGGAAAACCAAAGATAGTGCTGAAGTGGAGTCCTCCGCGCACGATGTCAAGAATCCCTCTAAGGGAAATGCCACAGGACTTCACTCCACACTTTAAGTGGTGGTACTATGACTGGAGAATAGGTGAAGCTATTATAGTCTTGCAAAAAGAGGGCAAAATAGATACTATTCGGGTATTTGACCCAATGTGGCTAACTAACTTGTCGGCTGATGATGTATACACATTGTACAAGTGGCCACTGTTTTATGATTCGCAAGATATTGTACAAGCCCTGCAATTTCAAAATGTTATAAGGCTTTGTTTCGCATTTGAGATACACGTTGAAACTACAAGAGAGGAGAAGTACAAGAAGTTTGAAGAGTTGATGAAGAATGTTAGACAATAGAGTAAACTAGTGTGAATCCAAGGATCACAATCAGGAATTATTAGTGTCGGTTGAAGGCAAGTCAACGTTTGCGGAATCAACGTTGGCTTGGTTTAATTGTTTTGTAGAAAATTTCAATATCAATAAAGATTCAAGAGCACACTAAAAGAAACACAATTAATGAATAATATGTATTTCATTAAAACATGTTAATGATTACAAATAATGATTGAATGATATTAAATTTTGTGATGAATGATGCGACGGCTACTAGGGTTTGATTGTGAGATTTGATGTGATGTTTGCTATTTGTGGAATTGTCATATTGCTATTGTTGTTACCGTTGAAAGCCGCACATGATTCGAGACCTAGGATCCATTTATATAGACAATGATGTTTCTGTTATAGGAAACACCGGATCTCTTGGGATTTGAATTGTTTCTGTTAAGGAATCATTGGATTTCTTAGGATACGTATAACTGCCTTGTTGACTTGTTGACTTGTAACACTTGTATTATACAAGTGTTTGGACTCTGCAGGAATAGTGTCTTCCGTAGATGTTTTGTTCTTCCGTAGAAGTCTTGTTCTTCCGTAGAAGTCTTGTTCTTCTGAAGCAATCTTGTTCTTCCGAATAATTTTGTTCTTCCGAAGCAAACTTGTTCTTTTAGATCTGCTTGTTCATCCGCAGAAGATCTTCAGATGTAATTTTACTTGTAAGAAACATATCTACGGAAGAACAAAATGTTCATCCGTAGATGTTTCTTACACCTGGTCAATTTCAGAAATTGACCATGCATAATGTTTGTACCTGCAATCATACATAAATCAACACACATATAAATGGGTTAACCTATATATATAATGCATACATAATAATGAATTATAACCATTCATTACAAATATTAATTCAAGTACTAAGCCTATACAAAATGGACTAGATCTATTGATCCTAGACCTAGCAACTAGGTCCAAGGGGGAGTTTGTAGATACATGTGTACCTAGTTTAGGAGTTCAAATGTAAAATGTCTTTCATGTCTTATATATATGTAACAGAATGGGTATGAATGAAATGTAATGTGTTTGTGATGCTTATAATGTTTAATATTTCATTGATTATTGTGTGATAACGCATATTGAACTAACTATATAGGTTTGTGGTTGTTTACATAGTTCTTAGTCAATAATGATTGAGAAACATGCTTAAACTTAATCGTGTGAAGTTCTCATGCGAATGGACCATGCTAATGGACCATACACATGAATACTTCATGCTAATGAACCAGTCGCACGACTGGACCAGGAGACTGGATCAGTCGCACGAGTGTAACATGAGATTGACTCAGTCGCACGACTGGACCTTCAGTCGTGCGGATGGATCAACCGCATGCTTCAGTCGCACGACTGAACCATGCAACTAGTTCAGTCGCACGAATGGAAAACCCTAACCTATAAATACCACTTAATTTGTGGAAAAACACAACAATTCAAATCCCTACGCACTAAATCGTACCCTAGCCGTCTAAAGACCTAAGATAACCTGTTCCAAGTTCATAGATCGCAGTTAATTATCCTTAAATCGTTCTTAATTTTTAGTTTCATTCTTCGATTGATTATACTTGCGTTCTCACTGATTGGATCGCCAATCAAATAGGATTCCACACTATTTGGTTTGATATACACGTAAATCAGTTAGTACTTTGTATCGAACGGTCCCTACAAATGTTAATCATCGTAAAATATGGGATCGACCGCCATCCAATGATGGCATGGTAAAGAACATTCAAAATGTTGATAATGACTTAACAAAAGATCTTGATGTTTTTCATATATCATTCTTCATATAATAGTGTAATTTTCATTGACTTCACCCAATACTTTCAAAATATTCCTACTTATGTACTCGATGACAAGAATGCAAGTGAAGTTAATCCACCAAATGTTACTGCTAATGTGATGTCTGAGGATGAGGGTGATTATGATAAAGAGGATTTTGATTATGACACTAAGGGGTCTGAGAACGAGACTGAAGTATATGAGGGAGACTTGGATAAAAAGACGTATATATTTATATGTATGTATTTAATATAAAACTTTGTTTTTATTTTCATGCTATAGTTAAAAACTTTATTCATATAATTTGTATATCTTATAAATTTTGCAGACATGATATCTTTCTGAATTGTTTTGGTATACCTAATGACTGATGTCATGAGCCATGGAGGTGATGGTGCAGGGGATCCACCACTTCCTCTTCGTGGGCTAGGAAGCTAATAGTCGGATGGTAGCATTATATTTTTTTGTTTATTCAATTATTATTAATATATATTGTATGTATTTATTATTTATTATAAATGCTAGTTCGCCTTCCTGGAAAACAAGAGGGAAGAGAAAAAAATAAAAAGTTATAGCAGGAGTTACAAAAAAGAGGGACCTTTATCTCTTCCTTTTGATAGAGCTGCCTCGTATACCCCAGTCGGTGAACTTAATGATATGTTTATTCATGAGGTGGGGATATACATGGAGGCTAATTATCCTTTTAATGTACATTCATGGACTGATCTTTTAGATGCTCAGAAAAATGCGTTGGAGGAGCAAATAGCGGTAACTTTGATATGTTTTATGTTTATTGTTCGGTATTTATTTAACTAACTTCATTTCGTTTAACTTAAATGTAGCAACGCTTTGACTGGATGAGATTTTGTGAGATCGTGAATGTACTCAGATTGAGTGTGGCATTCGTTCTGTGTATCTCAAACAATTCAGAGATCGAAAACAATACAAAAACACACTTTGAGCATGTTGGAGGATACGAAGATGTGGAACAATCAATGCTCAACCCTCTATGGGAAATGAATCATGAAAATTAGAGGAAAACGATGATATTTTCGTAAGTGACGAACAAAAAAAGACCCATAATCAAACAAAGCAAACCGACAACAATAACAATACATTAATCATGGGGGGACTGCCTTTATAGTATTTATTGTTACAAGAAGGTAATGCTTTAATTATTCGAATGTGTATTGGATACAAGTATTTATTATATGTATGTATATATATATATATATATATATATATATATATAATATATATATATATATATATATATATATAAATATAATCAAAACAAGAGTAGACTTGAGTGTTTCAGAATGCTCATACCAGTAAAGATGAGACCTTTGATTTGAAGATAGCAGAGCAACAATATGTAAGTTTATATATAGTAGAGTTTTGAAATATTAAAGATGGGACTTTTGTGTGTGTGGTGTATATATATATATATATCACTTTTTGTTAATTAATATAGAATCAGCTCAAAGGACGGTTTGATGAGCTAAATCAATCCCAAACCGAAGAAAATTGTTTATCAACGCCGAATGAGGTCGAAGTTTTTAAGTCGGTGTTGCGAGAACGCCATGAACATATTAGAGGGACCGGGCATAAACCGTCTTCATCTGCAGGGTCGAGTTCATTTTTCCATAAGCAGGAACAAACACCTTAGACACTTTCAGGGGTATTAAAGTTATATAAGCTTTATCTTAAACGGGCCAAATCGGTATATTTAAGTTGAATTATGTAAGTTTTGGTTGAAATGGATCAAAATGATATAAACACACTTTATATGGTTAAAACCATATTAATTTGAGTTAAAAGGGTCAAAATAGGTAAAAATAAACTTTAAATTCTTAAACTTGAAGGTGTTAAGTGTATCATTGTTGGTTTATCTTAAACGGGTCAAAGTGGGTATGTTTAAGTTGAATTATGTATATTTTGGTTAAAATGGATCAAAAAGATACAAACACACTTTATATACTTAAGAACCACGTTAATTTAAGTTAAAATGGGTCAAATGGTTAAAAATAAATTTTAACTGCTTAAATTTGAATGTGTTAAGTGTATCATTGTTGGTTTATCTTAAACGGGTCAAAATGAGTATATTTAAGTTGAATTATGTACATTTTGGTTGAAATGGCTCAAAAAGATACTGTCACACTTTATATACTTAAGAACCACATTAATTTGAGTTAAAATGGGTCAAAATGGGTAAAAAAACTTTAACTGCTTAAACTTGAAGGTGTTAAGTGTATCAATGTTGGTTTATCTTAAATGGGTCAAACTGTGTAAATTTAAGTTGAATTACGTACATTTTGGTTGAAATGGGTCAAAATGATACAAACATACATTATATACTTAAAGTTGGATGTGTAATCTTATAATTTACACATTGTGAAAATACAACAACTTATAATGTATGTTTTGTTTTGTAGGCTCAAATCGCAAGTTTGTTTCAAAATGCAAACTTTATGTTTCAAATTACGCAACTTATTACCTCTCAAAAAGTTACACAACAAGCTGACGAAGGTGATTCGGACGATGAAGATGAATAGGATAGCGGTTAAGTAGTTTAAGTTCGTTTTAACGACATTTAATGTTAAAGTTAAATAATGTATTAGCAAACTTAATTAGTTAACACTCGTAGTCGACTTCTTAATATTAATGTATGTGTATGTTATTTATGTTATTGGGAAATCTGAGTTTAATTTTATACAGGTTAATTTGGTTTTTAAAAATGGAAATTAAAAAAATAAAAAAACCAAAAACAATATTTTGACTATTAGCAATGACACATGTCGCTGCTAAAAGTCTTTTCACCGGGAATTTTAACAAACACATATAGCGGTGATCAATTAGCCGCTAAAAATCTTATTAGCGACGACTAGTTGCCGCAATTACTAATAACAGCGACAAACCCAACTAATAGCGGCAAAATCTGTCACCGCTATTAGGACAGTAAACGATCCAAGCCGAACCGCGCTAGGGTGGGTTCGAGCAAGAGTACGAAGCTTATCGAGCCGAGCCGAGCCGGCTCGAAAATTTTAACGGGCTTAAAATACCGGCTCAAGTTCGGCTCGTGAAAAGCTTGAACCAGCTCGTGGCTCGTTCGAGCCGTTTCGATTAATTTTTTTAATTTTCACTTTACTTATATGAAAACACAATAAATAGATATTAAGGTTTTTACATTTTGTTGGGTACTCCGTACTTATGGAAAAAAAGATTATTATTTTGAATATGAACAATTTACTATCAAGTTATATATTTAAAAAAAAACTTAATATTTTTAAAAAGAATCTATTTTTATTTTTAAGAAATTTTTTTAAAAATCCTAATATAAAAATAATAATCATAATAATAGTAGTAGTAGTAATAATAATAATAACAATAATAATAATAATAATAATAATAATAATAATAATAATAATAATAATAATATAATAATAATAATACTTATACTACATAAATATATATATACATATATTATATGCACCGAGTCACAAGCCGAGCTCGAACCAAGCTAACCCTGGCTCGAGTTCGGCTCGTTTAGAAGAGCCGAGCCGAGCCGACTCGTTTAGATTCAAGCTTATTTCGAGCGAGTTTCGAGCCACGAACCTTTTGTCCAGCCCTAGTCGCTATTGGTCTTCTTCCTTGTAATGCCGGCTTGACTCAGCTCGTTTACAGCTCTAGATTAGCCCTAGATTTGAAGAGTGATCAAGTAGATAACTCATATGCTTTTTGAGTTATGACTTAAAGCCATTTTGTAATACCAAAGAAAATCCTATGTACGAACAACTAGTTAAAAAGATTTCGTAGCTCAAATACCTATAGCATGAAAGTGTTGGAGTTATGTCTCACTTAAGAGATTAAAGGTTAAAATTTTATTATAACAAGTGCAGTAAATGTTGGGATAGTTTTAATGGATGTGTAAAGAGAGAAAATAAACGTTTCGGCCTATAATTATGACTTATTTTCTATTATCTCAACTAAAATGTTAAAATTAAGACGATGGCCCGCTGAAGTACACTCTGTGTCACTTCCAACCACATAACTTAACTAATCATGTCAATTCATATTTTTAATATATACATACAGAGCCTTGAAAGGAAACTTACTGTAAACCTAAAGGTCCACATAATAAATGAAACAAAATATACTAGATACAATGAACTTGGACACATTCATTTTACGTGTATAAATCAACATGTGATCAAAGGAAGGCTGCACCTCAATAGAATCAGCCAACAAAGCAAAATCCCTCCTTCATTTATTAAAACTAAATAATCAACAATGGCACCAAGCAATGTAGTTCCTACGGTGCAAAACCACCTGTATACAATGAGTACGACGGTGGCTGAGGAGGTGGAGGCGTTGAGAAGGAGAAACGAAGAACTGGAGAGAGAATTGAGAAGTAGCCTGGAAAGAGAAGAGAAGACGAAGATGGAGTTGAGGAGGGCGTTAAATCGGTTGCGTGTGGCTGAGGATGCGGAGGAGCGTCTGTGCACGCAGCTAGGAGAGCTTGAAGCTGAAGCCGTGGATCAGGCGCGTGCCTATAGAGAGCGTCTGGTGATGCTGATGGAACAACTTTCGATTGCTCAAAAGATTATCGAATCTGCTTCAGTTAAGACACAAACAATGGTTTAATAAAATATAAAGACTGTAAATTAATATCGTGTGAATTTAGAAATATTGTTTAATAACATATATTATGTAGATCGAATGATTCAAGCATTGTTGATAAAAACTGTGTTTTAGTTCTTATTGATGATCTTTGCTAATACATGAGATGACATCCTTAGAACAATAGATGTCTGTCATTTGGATGGTAATTAAAGGTGAAAAAAGTTGGAACGACACATATTGTACAATATTGAAGGTGTGATATACGACGTACTCTTAATGTTTCTCGTGTGTCATATTTATATAAAGTGAGGTGGAGGGTGGAGGGTGGTATATAAGTAACATTGCTCACTCAAATTGACTTTCACTAAGGATATGATGCAATGATAGGTCAGTATGGTGAGTCGCCTTGTATGATGGGAAAGAATAAGGGGAGGGATTTTACATGTTTTCTCTAGGTTTTCCAGGGTAGGACGTAAACGTCACTTAACTTTTTGTATTTTGTCTAGTTCCCCAAATTTTACTCGTTCTTTAGGGTATCTTCCTGGTTTTTACCTCTTTTCCCACTTTTACAAATTACACAAATTAGATTAAATTAGGTATATAAGTTAACAAAAACTAAAACGACTTACAATTAAAATAAAAGAATATTCTATTAATAAAATAAAACTAATGGTTTTTGTTCGATTGATACAAATGATCCAAATAAAGCCTAATCAGTTAACCTTAATCATAACATGCAAGACACATTACAAATTCATCTCTTAATACTAAAAAATTGATTATTTCTAACAACAATTTTTGTCTCAAACTTGTAGTAAAATAATGATATAGAAAAAGTTGCAACAATAATTAGTTTGCAAGGAAAAACCCTATGGTAAAAGTATTTTCGACCAGTTTGGGACAAGATGTACCACAAAGTAAATATGTGAATTACTTTAACTTAATTGCGATTATTACTTAAATTTAGCTTTTCTTTTTATCATACTTTAACTATACAGAAGCTTTGCTATTTGCATCATACTTTATTAAGTATCCATGTTTTGTGCTTTACGTTACTTTGTTTGTGTATACACAACTATAAGACTTCTTTAACTGCCATTATGTTTGTTTTTGCTAATGTACTTTATCTTTACTTTATCATGATTCTATACTCGTACAAAAAGTTTTAGCCATTGTGTAACACCCGGTTATTTATCTATTTTGAAGCCGACGAAAGAAGAAAAGAAATAAAGTCCTAAGTCGAGGGACCAAACTCGCCAACGAAAGAAAGACGGGCGAGTGGGGGTATATAAAGGGAGAGGGCAGCCCTTACCCTCTCCCCACACCCACATTTTCAACCATCAAAGAGAGGAGAGAAAGAAGAGAAAAAGGGAGAAAAGGTTGGTTCGGGTAGATTCAAGCGGGCAAAATCGTCATGTAGCAAGTCAAACCGAAGCTCTACTTCTCGGTGTCGTTTGTGTGAGTTCTAGGACCCCAATTTTACTTGTTTTCAAACGATTTTAGGGCTGGAAAGCATAGAAAACCCGTTTTTGTTTGTGTATGTGTTTGACCCACTTGGGTGTGTTGCGTGTGATGTGTGTAGAGTTTGTTTCCGGGCTTGTGTGTGCTTGAATGGTGTCGTGGTATACATCCCTAAGGTTTAGGATGGTCAATTTGGGCTTAGAAGGATTTTAGATGAGTTTGTATGTCGAAAAGGGCGGTTTGCGTTCGGCTGGAACTGCATTCTACATCACCTAGGGCTAGGCGACTGACTGGAGACCGAATGGAGGCCATACGATCGAATAGGGTGCGATTGTGGTCCATTCGCACGATTGAGTTCCATTCGCATAATTGAAGGGCCAGTCGCATGGAGGTCATGCGATTGAAGGTCTAGTCGCATAAGTGCTCATCCGCATTAGTCCCATTCGCATGAGGTCCATCCGCATTAGTCCATTCGCACGATTTGGGTGTTCATTCGCATGATGTTCAGTCGCAATGAGGCCTGCGACTGAAGGGTGTCCATACACCTGAATAGGGTTGTTGCACCCGAGGAAAGTGTAGTTTGACTTCTTACTTTCAGCGGAAAGTGCATATGTAAGTTTTGACGTAAAGGTTGTAAGATGGCGATTGAGGCCTTAGAGAGCATGTTGGGCAAGATGATGATGATGTTGCATGATTATGCATGTTATGTATGTATGTTGTTGCCATGTATGATGATGATGACTATGTATGTTATGTTCCTTATTATGATGTATGTTTATCTTTCTTGTGGCTTTACGTGTCATGTTAATGAATGAATGAAGTATTATGTAACGTAAAGTGAAATATAATGAAAGAGGAACATGAAGTAAGAATGCATGCATTAATGAATGATGAACGAAGGAAAGGCTTGCAAGCACATAATAAGGTGAGCGACCCTGTTGTTGCAACAGACTCGGATAGCGTGCAATCGTTGAGATTGCCTATGAGGTGAACAACCCTATGGCTGCAACAGACTCGGATAGCGTGCTATTGTGAAGTTTCCATGAGGTGAGCAATCCTATTGTTGCAAGAGACTCGGATAGCGTACTATTGTTGAGATTGGCAATGAGGTGAGCAACCCTATGGTTGTAACAAACTCGGATAGCGTGCAATCGATGAGATTGCTTATGAGGTGAGCGACCCTGTTGTCACAACAGACTCGGGAAAACAAACATATTAAATGAACGAAAGTTAACAAATGTAATGGAAGATAATAATTATATTATCAATGTGTAGGTATGATGTATGGTCATGAATGAATGTAAAGCGCAGTATGATTTGCTAGAAAATAAAGAATGGTTTTAACGATAGAAAAGTATGTTTTAAAACTAGAACTCACTCAACAACACTAACTTTTATGTATTTCCAGTTGGCAGGTAATGATTGCTGAGGATGGCACGGGCGGCTACTCGGCTCTTTCGTGATGGCATTCTTTTGATTAATGTTTTTGCATTGTAATACGAACAAACTGCGTTTTGTAATGCATGTTGTATTATCTTGCAAAAGCATTTACATAGAAATGAAAGATTATTTTAAACGTTCTGCTACGATGTTTATGAAATACGAATGTAAATATATGTTTTATGTGCAATGTTTTACCAGCTGTAAGCGTCCCGGGAACGGGGCCTTACAAGTTGGTATCATAGCCAAAGTTTAAGTGAAATGGGTAAATTTTCAAAATATACCTTAACTTAAACTGAGAATGGGACAGAAAGGGAATGGGATGCCAATTTGAGTAGTTGCGTGCCATCAGGTATTTTTGTAAAGTTAACTGGTTTTATGTGCGCATGGTATGTGGTTATGTGATGTATGTAGATTTAAATACTGATGTAGTCAGGACAAGTAATGCTTGGGGTATGAAGAGTAAAATAAGTGGCTAATCACAACTGGCCACTGTAATTAGGGACTTACTATACTTGACATAAACTGAGCTGTTCCCTTGAATGACCGTGTTGGTGTTTGAATCTTTTAGTGTGCGTGTGATGGCCGGTGGTAGATCTTCGAAAGCTTCATGGGGTGGAGGTCACGGTGCTGAACCGTGACCTAAGAGTGGGAGACCCAGAGTTGAGAAGGTGGTTCATGAAGAACCAAAGACCCCTCATCCGGAGGGTGGCGACGAGAGCGCCAATCTGAGAGCCTCAGTAAAGGAGGCTGTGGTGGAGGAAGTTCATCAGCTCATGCAGACGATCCTACGTCCGTGGTGACAGAAGTGATTAAGGTAGTAAGAGAAGGGGAAAGAAAGGAGAGAAACAGATCCTCGGGAGGATGGGAGCAACCAGAGCTGGAAACGGTTCTCTCTGATGATGAAGAGGAGGAAGAAAAAGAGCCCGCGCCGGAGGCGGCACGAGGCTATAACTACAGGGCGTTTATGAGATGCAAGCCCGCTACCTTTGATGGAAGCGGCACTGCTGCTGCTCACCGGTGGGTGAGGGAAATAGAGGCTGTTCTTAATATGAGTGAGTGCCGTGAAGATCAGAAGGTGAAGTTCGCTACCCACTTTTTTATGGATTCGGCTCTGTGCTGCTGGGACAACATTGTCCAAGCTGAGGGTAGTAGAGCCATTGGGAGAATGAGACGGCCTGAACTGAAGAAGTTGGTGATTGAAGAGTTCTGTCCTCACATGGAGATAGATAAGGTAGAGAGAGTTCCTGCAGCTGGAGGCGGGAACGATGACACACCAACAGTACACCACAAAGTTCAACGAGATGGCACTTTTGGTGCCGGATCAGGTGACACCTTTGTCACGAAAGATTAAAAGATACATTCAGGTTTGCCAGCGGATATTCCCAGGCACATGATCGCTGCCCCGACGAGTACGTTTAGGTCGGCAGTGGATTTGGCAGGGAGACTGTATGATGAGAGGACAGTGCTGGTGACTGAATGTGGAAAAAGAGCGGTGGTGATCGAAATTGGCAAAGGAAGAGTTTGGTCGGGGTGATGCCTCGACGGGTAACAAGAAGGCACGGGTGGACGACCGCCGTGTGGTCGCATCGGGTGCTGGTATAAAGAAGTGTGGTAGATGTGGGTGAGAACACAACGGGGAATGTAGGATGGGGTCGAATGTGTGCTTCAAATATGGGAAGCCGGGGCATATAGCCAAGGACTGGCGTGCGGTCCGATGCTTTAACTGTGGTGAAAAGGGTCATATGAGTAGGGATTGCAAGAAACCAAGGGCCGAGGGTTCCAGAGCGAAGAAGCCAGGAGGTGAAGGACCGAGGGCGAGCGCTAGGGCATTCACCATGACATAGGAGGAAGCTAGGACGGACCCTGATGTCGTGTTCGGTACGTTTATAGTGAACCAAACTTTATCTTCTGTGTTATTTGATTCGGGTGCTAGTAAAAGTTTTATTTCTGCTGCTTTCTGTGCTAAGCTACCTGTTAGTAGTAGACGTGTTGATGCACCCTTTGATGTTGAAACTACCATAGGTAAGTCTACCAAGATTTCTGAAATGATAGAGAACTGTGACGTGGAACTCGAGGGTCATAAGTTTCCTGTTGGATCGTTTGTGATGACCTTAGGTGGTTTCGATTTGTTCTTGGGATGGATTTGTTAGCGGACTACGAGGCAAATATTGTGTGTCACAAGAAGATGATTCAGCTATTAGGGCATGACGGGAGTTCGGTGACGGTTTATGGTGATCGGGTTACTACGATCCCGCAGGTAATCTCAATGGTGGTGGCGGGAAAGTGTATGTGGCGTGGATGTAGTGCCTACTTGGCCTATGTAAAGGATGTGGATACACCAACACCACAACTATCCGATGTATCAGTTGTGTGTGACTTTCTAGACGTATTCCCAGAAAACTTATCAGGAGTGCCACCTAACAGTGAGATCAAGTTCTAGATTGACTTGATACCGGGTGCCCAACCTGTTGCCAAGGCACCGTATCGATTGGCTCCGACGGAGATGAAAGAATTGATGGAGCAGTTGCAAAGCTGCTTGATAAGGGGTTCATTCAACCGAGTATCTCTCCTTGGGGTGCTCCGGTCCTGTTTGTAAAGAAGAAAGATGGTAGCATGAGAATGTGTATTGATTATCGTGAGCTGAACAAGTTGACGGTAAAGAACTGATACCCCTTATCGAGGATAGATGATTTGTTTGATCAGCTTCAAGGTGCCAGTTGGTTTTCAAGGATAGATCTTCGATCTGGTTACCATCAGTTGAAGGTGAAGGAGCAAGATATCCCTAAAACAGCTTTTCGCACGCGCTATGGTCACTACGAGTTTCTTGTCATGTCTTTTGGTTTGACCAATGCGCCAGCTGCTTTTATGGATTTGATGAACCATGTGTGTTGGCCGATGTTGGATAAATCAGTGATTGTGTTTATTGATGATATCCTGATTTATTCAAAGAGAGAAGTTGAACATGCTGATCACATTCGTGAGGTTCTGGAGATGCTGAGGAAGGAGAAGTTGTATGCTAAATTCTCCAAGTGTGCATTCTGGTTGCGCGAAGTTCAATTCTTGGGTCATGTGGTGAATCTCGACGGGATTATGGTGGACCCGGCAAAGGTGGAGACGGTTATGCAATGGAAGTCACCAAAGACGCCATCCGAGTTTCGTAGCTTCTTGGGTTGGCAGGCTACTACAGAAGATTCATCCAAGACTTTTCCAAGATTTCTTATCCACTAACCAAGTTGACCCGAAAAGATGTAAATTTTATATGGGGTCAAGCTCAAGAGAAAGCGTTTGATAAACTAAAGGCGAGGTTGACTCAAGCTCCTGTTCTGTCATTACCCGATGGAAGTGAAAATCTGGTTGTTTATTCTGATGCTTCCTATTCGGGGTTGGGTGCATGTTAATGCAGAGTGGGAAGGTTATAGCCTATGCATCTTGATAGTTGAAAGTTCATGAGGTCAGTTACCCTACTCATGATTTGGAGCTAGCAGTCGTGGTCTTTGCGCTAAAGATTTGGAGGCACTATCTCTACGGGACGAAGTGCACCATATTCACCGACCACAAAAGCTTGAAGTACTTCTTTGAGCAGAAGGATCTGAACATGAGGCAGAGACGATGGTTGGAGCTCATAAAGGACTATGATTGCGAGATCCATTACCATCCGGGCAAGGCCAATGTGGTGGCAGATGCCCTTAGCCGAAAGGAGAGACCCGAGCCGATTCAGGTGAAAGCTTATCAGTTGGTCATGACCTCCGAGGTGATGAAGCATGTCAAAGAGTTTCAAGATAGGCATTGAAGTAAGATCATCTTAACTCTGAGAGAATGAGAGGTCTAGTCGCAGAATAGGTGAAAACACGCTTGGTGTTAGAACTCGATTCGGGAGGATGTGGATCCCTCGTTTTGGGGATCTACGGGTGAAGATTATGGATGAAGCTCACAAGACTCGATACTCTATTAACCCCGGTGTCATGAAAATGTACCAAGATATGAAGAACAATTATTGGTGGCCGGGTATGAAGCGCGATGTGGTGGAGTATGTGAGTAAGTGCCTTACTAGCTTACAGGTGAAGGCCGAGCATCAAAAGCCGTATGGGAAGATCCAACCTTTGGATATACCGGAATGGAAGGGAGCACATCACCATGGATTTCACTACGAAGCTGCCGCGAACTCCGAAAGGGTATGATGCTATATGGGTGATTGTGGACCGTTTGACGAAGAGTGCTCACTTCCTACCAATCCGCGAGACATATTCATTTGAGAGGTTGGTTGATCTGTTCATTAGGGAAATTGTAACTCGTCATGGTGTGCCAGTGTCTATTGTGTCTGATCGCAACACTTGGTTTACATCTAAATTTTGGAAGAAATTCCATGACGCTATGGGGACGAGGTTACATATTAGCATGGGTTATCATCCCCAGACTGATGGTTAGTTAGAAAGGACCATTTAGACACTGGAAGACAAGCTTCGGGCATGTGTGATTGATTTTGGGGGAAGTTATGTTGGATCTAGAAAGGCTGGTGCAACCAAAATCAAGTCACTTAGAACATTTTGGTACAACAAATAAAGGACTTCCGAAGCTAAGTGTGGAAATTCCGAAGGAAAAAGAAGCTATTCCGAAGACAAAGGGTAAAACTTACTTCCGAAGGAAAAACTCCAACTTCCAAAGACAAAGAACCTACTTCTGAAGTTCAAGACTTAGAAAGAAAGATCTGAAGTCAACTTCCGAAGTACAGAAGTCCTCAAGCCTCGGAAGTATAGAAGCCTCTTCCGAAGTATAAGTGGCTTCGGAGGAAATTGTTCTTCCGAAGCCAACTTACCTTCGGAAAACACTGCTATTATCCAGTGGACATAAGTATGGTCTCCCTGACACACCACTGCAAATCTCTGAGATACTGCATGGCATTTTCTCAAAAGCCATGCAGTTGACCATACTTTAATCCACTATTTACCTTTTTATGTTAGTACAGTTGCCATCTTTAGTTGGTGACAAAAGGTAAGTCATGGAGATGTCATGACTACCATATCTTAGATAATACTTTATCTAAGATACCTTAACTTTAGCATTGTAGTATATGCTTTAGTCTTAGGTTTCCAGCTGGTATCAAAGTATATCTGGCTATAGGATCTAGTATATATAGTCTCTTATTGTAACTCCTGTATCAATGTTGTAAGAGTCTTGTAATATCTGGAGTTGAGAAGTAATATATACAAGTGCCTTGAAAATTTATCTCTGTGTGTTCCTTTATTACTTAATATATTATTATCAACTCTTGTAAAAGACTTTACTTCATCTGAATTGAGTGTTTCTATAAGTGAGTTTGAGAGAAATCCAAGTGTTTAAATGACAAACGCGATCCTGCAATTGGTATCAGAGCTTTTTAGGCTCTTGATTGTGAGATCTTACCATCCTAATCAACCTATTTTTCCCTCCTACTTATACCACACTCAAAATGGCCCTCAACAAATCTGAAGTAGAGATGGGGACGATGACCAAAGCACCCATCATCACCCCTGAAAACTTCAGGTCCTGGAGTAGAAGAATGGAAGGCTTCAGCAGGTATCAAGACAGCAAAATGTGGCAATCCATTGTCAATGGCCCGTATAAGCCAAAAGTAGCTGGTGGAAATGGTGCCATGATCGAGAAAGCTGTTGAAGATTATTCTGATGAGGACAGGAATAAGCTTGACATTGACAACAACGCTATGACTGTTCTCATGACTGCAATTCCAAACTCTATCATGGTGGGGTTTGAGCATTGCAGATCTACCAAAGAATTGTTTGATGCGCTTGCTCAAATGTACTCAAACTCAAATGACTCCAAGAAGGACTCACTGAAGCAGCAGTTCGAGAACTTCACCCATGTTGCTGGAGAGACTCTTAGCCAACAATATTTTAGGTACATGGATCTCATTTCTTCCCTTCAATCTGTGGGAATTGCCCATGAACTGAAAGGCCTTACAAGAAAGTTCATCAGTGCATTATCAAGAGAACAGAAAATCTGAATACACTCACCATGACTGAACTCTATGGGATCCTTGATGGATACCGTTTGGAAATGGAAAGTAAGAGGGGTCATCAGACAAGCAGACCCTTGAGTCTTCCTGATAGCAACGCCTTAATGGTTGCTGAAGGCTCAGGAATCTCCCAGCCTCAACAATACCTGACTTACACCCAGCAGCCATCTTGTTCTTCTAGGCCATACATCACATTTCCTGAGACTCCAAGGTCTCAACAAGCTCAGCAAAGCTCCTTTCAGGATAGCTGTGCTTTTGTCTCAGGAAGTGGACACTCAAGTGATTATCAATACTGCTTTGATGATCTAGAGTGTTTCAGCCCGGATGACGTGGAATACGTGGACATAGTCCAACAAATGACTCTTCTGACATACATAGCAAATAAGTTTTTTAAGAAAACTGGAAGGCAATTTCCCCAGAACCCAATCAACAGCAAATTTGGGTTTGACAAAACCAAGGCCAAATGTTACAACTGTAACCAACTTGGTCATTTTGCAAGGGAATGCAAGGCTCCCAAGTCCAACCCGGGACTCCACAGGCCTCTACACATCCCTCTACACCAAGCCCACCGGAAAGTCAACTGAAACAACTACAATGGCTCAAGAAGTTGACTGGAGCTTCATGGTATAGGATGTTACTCCTGCTCAAGCACTCATGGCCGGAACATATGAAAATAAGGTATATGAACATCTCTGTACTCCTGCCTGTATTTCTAAGGTTAAATTGTATCAGGACTACAATATGAAGATTAAATCTGATATTGAGTCTTTAAATGTTTTGAAATCTGAATTTAAAAGGGCTAAATCTGACTATCAAAGAAAAATTGAGGAGCTAGAGAAAACTGTGTCCCTATTAAAACATGAACACACAAACTATAAGACTCAGATAAAGAATTTAATATCCAAATTGACTGAGGATAAAGCCCAGCTAGTCATAGCTAAGGCTCAAGCCAGGAAGTATGCTATTTCCGAGCAAAACTTCCAAGCCATTCTTGCATCATCCTCTCACTCAAAACTTTGTTACCAAAACAAAGGAGGGTTGGGAACCAATGAAATTGCTCCACCACACTCTTATGAGTCTATAAGACAACAAGGTGTGGTACTAAAGAGCTAGAGGTTCCATCTGCTGACCCACCTTCTCATGTGTCAAAGAATGATACAACTATGGAGACCATCACAGGGAAGAACCAGGTAATTATGCCCTCCCCTACCAATGATTAACATTGCATGCATAATGTGTGGTCTGCAAAATCACATGGCCAAAGAATGTTACTACAATCCTGCTAGCACACATTATGCAAATAATGTTAAAAAGGAGGGATCAGGGAAGGTTTCTCATTTGGACCATATCAAATGGTTCAAGTGATGAAAAAGGGAAAGCTGGTTTCCGAAGCAAGGCTGCTTTCGGAAGAAGATTCTTCTTCCGAAAGGAAAAAGGCTTCGGAAGCTAAAGTTGTCAAGACTCATAAGAACAAAAGAGTCGCCTTGAAACCATCCGAGAAGAAGACTGCTTTGGAAGAAAAGGTGGTGAAGGCTTCTTCCGAAAAGAAAGAAGCTTCGGAAGAATGCCAAGTTACAAAAGCTTCAACAAGCTCATCCTCCATGATCAACCAAGGGATGGAATGGTAGATCAAGGAAGATGCTGTAGCCCAAACCTCTTCTTCAAAGACATCCATTGAACCCCCATGCATAAATTTTGGTTCAATTAAGTCATTATCTTTGGAAGAACCCAAGACCAATAAAGCTTGGGTTTCCAATCAAAACTAATCATCTCATCTTATGTGCAGGGACATCCATATGACAAAAATAACAACATTTGGATTGTAGATAGTGGATGCTCCAGGCACATGATAGGGAACAGATCTCTCCTTTAACAATTTCAACATTGTGATGGAGGTCCTGTCCAGTTTGGAGGTGAGGCCGGAGGATATATTTCTGGCAGAGGGAGTATATCCAATGGTAAGTTAAAAGTTGACAAAGTTAACTTTGTCAAACAGCTTGAGCACAATCTGTTAAGTTTTTCTCAATTCTGTGATCAAAAACACCAAATGCTTTTCACAAAACATGAGTGCATTATCCTCAAACCAGGGAAGACAATTCCTCCGGAATTGGTGCTTTTTAGATCTCCCAGGAAAGGGGATATGTACAAGCTTGATATGAACAATGCTTCCCCAATGGGTGAAGTATCATGCTTTCTTTCCAAAGCTGATAGTGATGAGTCAATACTATGGCATAAACGTATGTGTCATGTAAATTTTAAGACAATGAATAAATTGGCTAAAAATAACTTGGTACATGGTTTGCCTGAAAAGGAGTTTTTCTGCAAAGACAACTGTGTCGCATGCCTGAAAGGGAAACAACACAGTTAATCTCATAAATCCAAATGTGTTAACTCTATTACTACTCCATTGCACTTATTACACATGGATCTTTTTGGTCCCACAAGTATAATGAGCATTGGAAGGAAATCATATTGCCTCGTGATAGTTGATGATTTTACAAGATTCACATGGGTATTCTTTTTAAGAACTAAAGATGAAACTGTTGAAACATTCAAATCTTTTATTCTTAAAATAGAAAATCAAATTGATCACAAGGTTAAAATAATTAGAAGTGATCAAGGGACTGAGTTTAAGAACTTCGTTCTTGACTCATTCTATAACTCAAAAGGGATTTCCAGACAATATAGTGCTCCCAGAACTCCTCAACAAAACCGTGTTGCTGAGAGGAGGAATAGGACACTTATTGAGGCTGCTCGAACTATGTTAGCTGATTCAAAGCTACCTCTAACATTCTGGGCAGAGGCAGTCAGCACTACATGCTATATGCAGAACAGAGTTCTTGTTGTTAAGCCACATGAAAAAACCCCTTATGAGCTATGGAATAAGAGACCACCGTTCATTGGCTTTCTAAGGTCCTTTGGCAGTAGGTGTACCATACTTAACACAAAAGACAATTTAGCAAAATTTGCTGAAAAGTCGGATGATGCTATCTTTGTTGGATATTCTTCTAGCTCCAAAGCTTACAGAGTATATAACATTAAGAATCAACAATTTGAGGAGTCATCCAATATAGTTGTTAATGAGCACACTGCTTGTATTAGGGGGAATGGACCTGATCACATCTTTGATTTAGAACTGTTTCCAAACTATTCTAAACCCTCTTGTGAGAATGTTTAAGATGGGATAGGTGCTCAAAATGATGCTGATGCTACTGCTAATGATCAACTGTTTGAGCTTCCCAGGCCTAGACCAAATTCTCCAAGTGCTGCAATACACCAAGCCTCCACTATTCATAGATCCGATAGTCTAACTATATCAAGGAATAGTGAAGCTTCAACAAGTGAGTCACTTACTGAGCCTCAAAACTCATCAGGTGATCCACCACAACACCAGGCAGATGGAAGTGGTATTTTGAAGGAACAGGAAACTGTTAATACTACTTCACAGCTAACTATTGATGATGTTTCTCATTCATTCAATCAGTCCTTATTGAATGACTTTGAAACAAGCTGGACAGAGTGCTCCAGTTCCTGAGCAGAATATATCTAACTTGGATCTATCTCTACAACTGGAAGTGATTCCTCATCTTAGGATTCACAACACTCATCCAACTAAGAACATCATAGGGAATGTCTCTGAGGATGTGAGAACAAGAGGACAGACTCATAAGGGAATGTCTGCTTGTACTCATGCTTTCTATCTCAGATGGAACCCAAGAAGGTAGAAGACGCCTTAAAAGATAGTAGCTGGATTGAATTGATGCAAGAGGAGCTGCTTCAATTCAAGAGACAGAAGGTATGGAACCTATGTCTGCTACCATCGTCAAGTACCTATAGGCACCAAATGGGTTTCAGAAACAAGAGAGATGATAGAGGCTTGATCATCAAGAATAAGGCAAGACTTGTGGTTCAAGGATACACTCAAGAGGAAGGAATCGATTATACTGATGTCTTTGCACCAGTTGCAAGATTTGAGGCAGTTAGGATCTTCCTTGCTTATGCTGCATCCAAGGACTTCACAGTATACCAACTTGATGTCAAGTGTGCATTTCTATATGGGGATATAGATAGGGATTCTATGTATGCCACCTCTAGGATTTGAAGACCCACAGCACCCCAACTATGTGTGCAAATTGGATAAAGCTGTATATGGGCTGCACCAAGCACCTAGGCTGTGGTATGAGACTTTGTCTCAGTTTCTTCTGAAGAATGGCTACACTAGAGGTACCATTTATAAGACTCTCTTCATCAGAAAGTCTGGAAAGGACAATTTTCATACAAGTCTATGTTGATGACATCATATTTGGTTCCTCAAATGACCAAATGTGTAAGGACTTTGAGAGCATTATGAAGAAAAAGTTTGAGATGAGCTCCATGGGAAAATAAACTTTTTCCTTGGAATTCAGGTAAAGCAACAGAAGGAAGGGTTCTTCATTAATCAATCTAAATATGTCTCTGACATCTTAGAACGATTTGAGATGAAGGATTGCAAGCCTGCCAAGACACCCATACCCAGAAACCATAATCTTTGTCCTGACCTTGAGGGGGAGGATACTGATCAACATCATTATAGGGCAATTATTGGTTCTCTGATGTATCTAACAACCAGTAGACCTGATATCATGTTTGCTACTTGCATTTGTGCAAGATATCTGGCTGCTCCAAAGGTGTCTCATCTACCTGCTATTAAGAGAATCCTCAGATACCTCAAAGGAACACCTAAACTAGGTCTTTGGTATCCCAGAAAAAGGATTTCAATCTTTATGGATACTCTGACAGTGACTATGGAGGCTGCAATATTGACAAGAAATCAACATCAGGAGGATGTCAATTTCTTGGTGGAAGGATCATCTCACGGCAATGCAAGAAACAATCTGTGTCTCTACATCAACTACTGAAGCTGAATACATTGCTGCTGCTAGCTGCTGTGCTCAACTGCTATGGATTCAAAATCAGATGTTAGACTATGGATTTACTTTATGAGTACTCCTATCCATATTGACAACAACAGTGCTATCTCCATTACTGAAAATCCAGTGAAGCACTCCAAGACTAAGCATATTGACATCAGGTATCATTTCATTAGAGATATCATGAGAAAAATCTAATCAATTTAATTAAAGCTTTTGATGAATAAAGGTTCAAGTATCTCATAACAGCTATTTGGATGATAAACATTATTAATTTGATCTCTTTTGAAAACATTTTTAATATGTAAGTCTTGTGTTAATACAATTTAAGCCCTGTTACAAAAAAAATCTCTCTGAAATTTTCTAAGTGTAAATTCCTCCGAAGAGAAATTAACCTTCGGAAGACATTCTCATATCTTCCGAAGCAAAATTTCTCAAAGGATAACTTTCTTCTCGGAAGAATTTTTGGCCTCGGAAGAAGCGATTGATTGTATATCAGATCTACTTCCGAAACTTACAAATTCTCTATTCAGAAGCAACTCTAACCTTCGGAAGCAAAGTTTTGGCTTCGGAAGTAAGAATTGCCTTGAGAAGACAAGTTACCTTCGGAAATGTTTTACACTCGGAAGAGAGATTTCACTGTGTAACGTAAATTTCTTAGGCCCCACACTGTAAAAAGCAAAGATTTTGTTAATGATGTCGGATTATTTAACTGATTTTAACCTTACCGCCACTGTCATTTCATCAACTAAACCATCACATCACCTTATCCTTACCCCCGTTACCGCCTTTCCACAAAGTTTTAAATAATCTCGACTATTCAATTTCATTTTCTTACTTGCAAATTTTACTGCCCTAGAAATTTCTCCTCTCGACTACTCAACTTTACCCCAGCTCAAATCCTCCCCATTCACCTTTCCAAATGGCATTCAACCCTCAACACAACCAAGTCGCACTTTTTCATTCTTCAAGAGATGTTGACTTCTCAGACATTATCTCCTTTCTAACCTAATCTTCTTACTACACCGCTCTAACTATAAACCCCACAATTTACTCAAACCATATGTCTGAATTTTGGGCAATGGTCAGATTGAAACCCTAAATGGGGTTCGTGTCATTCGATCGAGCATCTGTGGCCACGAGTTGGTCATTTTTGAACAGATCATCAGGGAGCATCTAAAGCTTCATGATGAGGGCGCTCCAACGGAATTCCCCAAAGCAGATTTGGACAATTCTTATCTCCAAATGGGATATGGTGGAGACGTTACCAGGTCAACTGTCTACAATTTAACTTCTCTTACAAAGGAAGTCCTGCTGCACGTGGTTCTTCACTGCTTGTTGAATAATCTGGGGATGGGATCAAATCCCATATGAACTTGGGTGCCTAGTTCATGGGTTGGTGAAACCTCCGCTTCAACTATTCAAGATTTGTGCTGATTAACCTCATGGGAAATCTTCAAATGACACATTCTTCATGTATCCCAGGTTTCTCCAGCACATAATCAATTGCGAGCTGGACCAAGCAAGCTTTTCTATGCAGTTGCTCTAACTGCTCCTCAAATGAGGCCAACCATCTTCATGACTTTGAAGAGAATGTCCACCAACTTCATCGAAGAGATACTGCACTTCTTCTAGGTATGATTGAGCCAATGGCTCCTGGTGACATCCCTCTTAACCCCACAGGTGATGAACCCACACCAGCAACTACCCCCTTTGCCAAATCTACCTTCTCCAACCATTACCTTTACTTATCAGAGACGTCCCAACGAATCCTTGTTCAATCTTCTCTGATTGAACAAGCTCCTCATGTTCTACCCAAAAAGGCTAGAGTGGATCAAAGGGCTCCCACTCAGCCTGAGGTCCAACCATCCTTCACAAATGACCTCAATATGGGTCTTGAGTCTCCTCAGTCTCAGACCCATGAGCCCACAACCCAAGCTGAAAGCCCTCAGGGTGAGTCTCTATACTCCCCTGAGTAGCCAAAAAGGGACAGCCCTATCACAGGCTCAATGCCTTTAGACATTAATCAAAGTCCCGGGTCATTAGGTTTCACTCACTTCCATATCCTTACTGACCTTTTAATTGGAACTATGAAGAGATTACATCTTTTAAGGGAATGAAGTTGATTCACAACACCCTCTCAAGGATCAACAGAGCCCAGAGAGACCTCTTATATCTAGCCCCCATCAGCAAACCTTTACTGAGGTGAGTCCCACTGATGTGGAGGGGACTCATGTAGATTCAGCTGCCACTACTAAAGGAGTCTCAATGGATCCTCAGGATAGTGGTAACATCACTGAGACTGAATCTACAGCAACTATGCCCTTTGATGACTCTGAAAGAGACATCTTGAGCAAGGGAAACCAGGGTGCCCAGAAACCATATCTGGTGGTGAGGATGAACATACAAGGTATGTCACCTCATCTCCCCATGATTCTTCAAAAGAAGATGAGGGAAGAATGCAACTTACCATTCAAGACCTACTTTCTAAAGTCTCAAATCTTGAATCCAAGGTTAGGACTTTAGAGGATAGGTCTGCCACTCAGCAACTTGAGATTGAAACTCTCAAGGCCAAACTAGCTGAGAAACAGATTAAGAGGTCTATTAGGCATGTACCAACTCAGGTCTCCTTGACCTCTTCCTCTAGCTCATCAAGCTCTCAGGATGATGCTACCAAAAAGGGGGAGAGTGTTTAGAGACAAAGTCAAAGACAAGAGGAAACCCAAAGTCAAGCTCTCACTTCCTTGAGATCAAAATATGCTGTTAACAAGCTTTTATTTTCCCTGAGCCTCCTCCAGTTGTCATTCAAGTGGATCAAAGGATGCTCCAAGATCTCAATAGGTTCTTTAACAAGTTCCTATGGAATCTCTTATAGAACAGCCATGTCCTGATATGTCTGTGATCTACTCCGGAGCTCAAGAGCTTCGGAGCTTAAATGCACCTTCTACCACTATTGAGGAAGTTGGTCAACCTATAGTCCAAGTGGAACTTAAGATTAACTTCGAATGGGAAACAAGGACTGATGGCCTAGCAAGTGAAACTGTTGGGACAGATAGTGCATTTTCACAGACTTCCGAAGCACAATTCAAAGCCTCGGAAGAACAAGTTCAAACTTTCGAAGCTGAGATTGCTACTGCGGAAAGACTATTCTCATTATCCAATGATTTAATAGTCACAAATGCAATCCTGGAACTTTCATCTGAGGTTAATAAGAGGATTTTCTCACCCAACCGTTAGCTCTAACATCAGCATTAACTCCAGCTCCCATCTCTACTACTCAACTTGAACCTTCGATCCAAGAACCCCCAAAGTCTAGTACTTCCGAAGACATAAAAGGAAAGAGGAAAATGACTTCGGAAAAGCTTCAGGAGGAAGAAAGGTTGAAGAAACTCAAAAGAAAAGGTAGGCTGACAACTGGAAAACTGCTAGCTGCAAGTACCAAAGCAGTTGCAGCCAACCAGGAGGCGGTCAACAACCGAAAAGGGTAGAGATTATCGATAGACTTGTTAGTCTAGAAGCTGCAACTGAAGATGTACTCCTGCTACCATTAGAGGAGTTAATAGAGCTAGAAAAGGCAACCTTGCTTCTAAAACAGCAAAAAGAAGAAGCTGCAAGGTTGGCCTTAGAAGAAGAAAGGGAGATGAAACAAAAAGAAGCTGATCTATAGCTCAGGAGGGAAAGGATAACTTTCCTAACCTCCACAGGTTTCTCTCAAGAAGAATTATCTCCACATAATAATGATACGATCTTATGGCTCTTCAACAAAGAGCAAGATCAAATGGAGAAAGAGAGAAAGATAGCTGAAAGGGAAAAGCTATTGCAGAAGAAGAAGAAGGAAGAGGAAGCAGGACTGACCGCTGCCAAGAAAATAGGTGAGAAGGCCTGGATGAAGAGCTATCTCAAAGGTCATGGCTTCTCTGGCAGGCAGGTGGGTCCTATGTCAGAAAAGACTCTCCAGCGACATGTCAGTGACATTAAGGCTGACATTCGCGCGGGGAAGAGGAAGGAGATGCACAGAAGGGGACAGGGGATGACCTTCAAAGCAACCACTCAACCCAAACTCCAAACCTAACGACAACCTGAAGCCATACCCTTTTCACTCCCCATCAAAACCGAACCAACCACTGAACCATACACCCCTGAACCTACACCATCACTCCTACCGACCCCTTCACCTCAACCACCTAAACTACTCACCCTCCAACCAAAACTCTAGCCAGAACCCAAACACCTCAACCTACCCATCAACCCATCAAACCATCCCCTCAGCCTTCTAAACATCTCTCCTTAGAAGAATTCAAGGCAGTCAAGACAAAGCTCATAAAATGCACAACTTTGAGCGATATCTCCTGTTGGAGGATTCTGTCAATTGACCTATGTTGACGGATCCTCAAGTTACCTCACTAGGGATCAGTTTCTTGATCTGCCCAGAGGAACATTGGACCAAGCTGCAATTCTCCTTGGCCTCAATTCAGACACTTTGAATGAGGAAGAAGATAAGTTAAGGAGAAAGCTGGTGACTCTACTGGATACCAAGAAAAGCAACCGGGTGCCAGACAACCTCTTGCACCTAGAAAGAAGATCATCCGGTGGAGGTTCGAAGACTCTTCTCACAACTTTGTTGTTGAAAGAGAGAATGGAGAGCTCAACAGGCTGAGTGCCTCATCTCTGCTACAGTTAAGCAGATTTGACATTGTTGAGTTAGCAGAGAAGACATTCTCCAACCCTTTAAACTCTGATGTAGCTGCCCATATCAGAATCATCTAGGCAGCCTTCATATGGCCGAGCTAACTGCTAGAAGCAAGGTTGAAGCAGAGTTGTTCTTCCGAAGCCAACTTACCTTCGGAAAACACTGCTATTATCCATGGACATAAGTATGGTCTCCCTGACACACCGCTGCAAATCTCTGAGATACTGCATGGCGTTTTCTCAAAAGCCATGTAGTTGACCTACTTTAATCCACTATTCACCTTTTTATGTTAGTACAGTTGCCATCTTTAGTTGGTCACAAAAGGTAAGTCATGGACATGTCATGACTACCATATCTTAGATAATACTTTATTTAAGATACCTTAACTTTAGCATTGTAGTATATGCTTTAGTCTTAGGTTTCTAGCTGGTATCAAAGTATATCCGGCTGTAGGATCTAGTATATATAGTCTCTCATTGTAACTCATGTATCCTGCTTGTAAGAGTCTTGTAATAACTTGAGTTGAGAAGTAATATATACAAGTGCCTTGAAAATTTATCTCTGTGTGTTCCTTTATTACTTATTATATTATTATCAACTCTTGTAAAAGACTATACTTCATCTGAATTGAGTGTTTCTATAAGTGAGTTTAAGAGAAATGCAAGTGTTTAAGTGACAAACCCGATCCTGCAAGTTGGGATAACCACCTACCGTTAGCCGAATTCTCATACAGCAACAGCTATCATGCCAGCATTGGTATGCCACCATATGAGATGCTATACGGTAGGAGATGCAGAACACCTGTTTGTTGGGGTGATATTGGTCAGAAGGAATTAGGGAGCGTCGAGGTAATCGAGGCTACGACTGAGAAGCTTGAAAAGATCAAGGCCTTCATGAAGGCAGCCAAAGATAGACAGAAGTCGTATGCCGATAAACGGCGCAGACCGATTGAGTTCCAGGTGGGTGACCGGGTTATGTTGAAGGTCTCACCTTGGAAGGGTATTATTCAATTCAGAAAGTGAGGTAAGTTGAGCCCAAGGTATATAGGCCCTTTCCGAATCATTGCTCGAGTAGGAGAGGTGGACTATAGATTGGAGTTACCCGATGAGTTAAGTGGAATCCTCCCGACATTCCACCTATCTAATCTAAGGAAGTGCTTGGCGGATGAAGACATGATTGTTCCACTGGAGGATATCGAAGTAGATGAAAGGCTCAATTATGTAGAGCAACCAGGGGCAATCATCGATAGAAAAGAGAAGAGGCTACGAAATAAAATGGTTCCTCTTGAGCGTGTATAGTGGAAGCACAGGAAGGGATCCGAATCAACGTGGGAGACTGAGGAAGAAATGAGACAGCATTATCCATGTTTGTTCGAAAAATAACAGGTTTCGAGACGAAACCTATTTAAGAGGGGTGGACTTGTAACACCCGGTTATTTATCTATTTTGAAGCCGACGAAAGAAGAAAAGAAATAAAGTCCTAAGTCGAGGGACCAAACTAGCCAACGAAAGAAAGACGGGCGAGTGGGGTATATAAAGGGAGAGGGCAGCCCTTACCCTCTCCCCACACCCACATTTTCAGCCATCAAAGAGAGGAGAGAAAGAAGAGAAAAAGGGAGAAAAGGTTGGTTCAGGTAGATTCAAGCGGGCAAAATCATTGTGTAGCAAGTCAAACCGAAGCTCTACTTCTCGGTGTCGTTTGTGTGAGTTCTAGGACCCCATTTTTACTTGCTTTCAAACGATTCTAGGGCTGGAAAGCATGGAATACCCGTTTTTGTATGTGTATGTGTTTGACCTACTTGGGTGTGTTGCGTGTGATGTGTGTAGAGTTTGTTTCGGGCTTGTGTGTGTTTGAATGGTGTTGTGGTATGCATCCCTAAGGTTTTGGATTGTTAATTTGGGCTTAGAATGATTTTAGATGAGTTTGGAGGTTGAAAAGGGTAGTTTACATTCGGCTGGAACTGCATTCTGCATAAGCTAGGGCTAGGCGACCAACTGGACCCTAAATGGAGGCCATATGGCCGAATGGGGTGTGATTGGGGTCCATTCGCACGATTGAGGTCCATTCGCATGATTGAAGGGCCAGTTGCATGGAGGTCATGCGATTGAAGGTCCGGTGGCATAAGTGCTCATCCGCATTAGTCCCATTCGCATGAGGTCCATCCGTATTAGTCCATTCGCACGATTTAGGTGTTCATTCACATGAATATTCATCCGCATTAGTTCATTTGCATGATGTTCAGTCGCATGGAGGCCATGTGACTGAAGGGTGTCCATACGCCTGAATAGGGCTGTTGCACCCGAGGAAAGTGTAGTTTGACTTTTGACTTTCAGGGGAAAGTGCAGATGTAAGTTTTGACGTAAAGGTTTCCGTAAGAGCATGTAAGATGGTGATTGAGGCCTTAGAGAGCATGTTGGGCATGATGATGATGATGTTGCATGATTATGCATATTATGTATGTATGATGTTGCCCTGTATGAGGATGATGATTGTGTATGTTATGTTCCTTATTATGATGTATGTTTATCTTTCTTGTGGCTTTACGTGTCATGTTAATGAATGAATGAAGTATTATGTAACGTAAAGTGAAAGATAATGAAAGAGGAACATGAAGTAAGAATGCATGCATTAATGAATGATGAACGAAGGAAAGGCTTGCAAACACATAATGAGGTGAGCGACCCTGTTGTTGCAACAAACTCGGATAGCGTGCAATCGTAGAGATTGCCTATGAGGTGAGCAACCTTATGGCTGCAACAAACTCGGATAGCGTGCTATCGTGAAGTTGCCATAGGTGAGTAACCCTGTTGTTGCAAGAGACTTGGATAGCGTGCTATCGTTGAGATTGGAAATGAGGTGAGCAACCCTATGGTTGCAACAGACTCGGATAGCGTGCAATCGATGGGATTGCTTATGAGGTGAGCGACCCTGTTGTCGCAACAGACTCGGAGAACCAACGTATTAAATGCACGAAAGATAACAAATGTAATGGAAGATAATAATTATATTATCAATGTGTATGTATGTTGTGTGGTCACGAATGAATGTAAAGCGCAATATGATTTGCTAGAAAATAAAGAACGGTTTTAACGATAGAAAAGTATGTTTTATTATCAAACTAGAACTCACTCAGCAACACTGACTTTTATGTGTTTCCAGTTGGAAGGTAATGATTGCTGAGGATGGCACGGGCGGCTACTCGGCTCTTTTAGGATGAAATTCTTTTGATTAATGTTTTTCCATTGTAATGCGAACAAACTGCGTTTTGTAATACATGTTGTATTATCTTGCAAAAACATTTACATGGAAATGAAAGATTATTTTAAACGTTCCACTGCGATGTTTATGAAATACGAATGTAAATATATGTTTTATGTGCAATGGTTTACCAGCTGTAAGCGTCCCGGGAACGGGGCCTTACACATTGTTTATGTACTCCTTTAATTGTAGCTTGCAATGAATGCAATACTCCTATCGATTGTAATGAATGCAAGACTCCTAGCGCTTGCATTACGCAATACTCCTATGTCGATGATTAAAATATGTTAAGTAGTCATATTTGCAAGACTCTTTGATCATACTTTAATGTTCACAACTCTACTTTATAACAAGTTTTAAAGTATTATATGAGTTCCTTATCAATTCACATGTGATAATTGTGACTTTAGCTTTCTTTTAACTATAATTACATTTTACTATTAAACTATACATTACATCTCTTTAACTGTGGTTTACTTTTTTTTAACTACATACCCATTTCACTATTACTTAAAACTTTACTCTTTGTTCCATATTTTACATTTATGCATAAGAAGTATGTGAACATGGAATACTTTTAAACATCTTTATCTACACATGGGTAGTTATTTGTGCACACAAGACGTCACCTATGTGTAAGGCAATTAACTATGCATGACAAACATTATCTAAACTTGAGATTCTTGAATAATTTAACTATGAAAAAGAAACTTATGTTCATGGGCTGATGCATTTGCGTAGTTCTCATAATAATTATTGATATGGAACATATTATTTGATTTTATTAAAAATGTCCTGTAACATTATTCACTAACGTTATACTGACATTTTATTTCAAAACTTTCTTATAGGAAAATGATGTGCTCATTGTAATTTCAAATCGGTTTATGTTGTAAACATAGAATCCCGGGAACACCAACAAGAACTTATGAAGATTGGACTATTAAACTTGGTGACTCTTGACCGTATTTTATTTCATTATTAGTTTAATGTTTTGTATTACCAACATGAATCGTTCAAGAATTTGTAAATCCTTTCTATAATAAATATATGAATATTTTGGATTCAACCCTTAAAATACATCCTTGAGAAAGGTTTTATTATTTTACCATTATACATATTGATCGCCTCAATTTGAGGGATAATATAGTGAAGGTAAATAAAAATGGAAAATCAACCGATGAAGTTAATTATTTGCAAAAGTATTTTATCTGCTATTATTTTTTCTAATACAATGTGACCTACTACGAGATATCAATCGATCTACATCACATGCTTAGGGTATATCCAAATCGGGGTGTGACACTTTAGCTATCTATGAATTCTGGCATCATCACATAACATGGTGATTTACGCGTGACCAAGTAACCAGCGTATGGAGAGACCTTTACTATAAACACATACACATTACCAATCCCACGTACTTTAGCCTTCTTTTAAGATCAAATCATGCTTTTATAGGATTTTATGCATTGAAGACATTAGGTACACATGCACATGTTAAACTTTATAAAACCAAATGATTTTAACCAACGTTCAAAACACAATAAATATATAAATAAAAAAACACTTCGTTAATATTGATAAGAGTAGAGTATGCTTTTGGTCGCTAAGGTTTTTAAATTACATATTCAGTCCATTGACATTTTGGTCATTTTATTAAAAGTATCATTTTGTTCATTTTATTAAAAACATCATTTTGTTAAAAAATCACCAAAATCTAACTGTGTTAGTAGATCGTACTGAAAGGTTATGTAATACAAACCAAATGGCTTGATTTAATAAAAAAATTATTTTGGCATCAAATGATTAAGTGTCAAACCACATGAACCAAAATAGTAATTTACTTTTATATAAAAATAAAAACTTTATAATAAAATCTGCCATATTTATCAAAAACTATCACATATGCATACTAGTCCCAAACTAGTTTAAAATATGTAAAAATAGGGTTTTTGAACACATCTCTTTGATTATCCTAAAGAACAGGCGATAATCAAATGAAACTAAGATTAAGAAAGTGCCGTAAAGAATTGAAAACTTTTAAATTAGGAAGGAATGCTTGAGATCTACATGCATGCATTATAAATGCGCTAACTTTATCATTCCAACCACGCTATAATCGCCATATATGTGTAGATATAGCTTAGATCTAGAGAAAGAGAGACAGAAAGGGAGAAAGGGAGAAAGGGAGAAAAGTTATGGTACAAAGTATTTTTTTGTGCGAATTGTACGAAATGGTTACACAAGAATGAACATTACACGTTGAATAGTAATGCAAGTGTAAAAAGTAATCACGCAAAGGGGGAATTATTACGCAAGAAGATAATATTACGTAATAATTCCATCTTTGCATGATTATTCCACGTGAATATAATTCGTCTTGCGTAATTATTACTTTGTTTTAACGCGATTATTATTGTTCTTGTGTGATAATTCAAATCTAAAACTTCTATGCATCGCACGAAAAATACACTTTATATAGTAACCACCATCTATATATAAATATATAGGAGAGGGATCAAATAAGAATTTATTTTTTTTGTAAGAACTCTAAAAACTAATGTAAGCCACTATTTTTTATTGGAAAAATGTTAATTACCATAAACATAATAATAAAAATTATAAAACAAAAAATAACATAAAAATAAAAATAATAAAAACACAAAAATGTTCCCCTAGTTTCTCTTTTTCAAATAAAAAATAAAAAAATTCTCGTTTTTTACGAAATTCATTTTATACATGTGTAATACCGTATTAACACATGTGTAATATGGTATTACACATGTGTATAACCGGATTTACACATATGTAAATAACGAGAAAATTATTAAAAAAACATATTAATATGTTAGGCATTGGAAAGATAAAAAATACTAAAATAATGGTGTATTTTAAAAAAAATGATGTCATAAAAAAAGTTATTAGTGTTTTATAAAAATGAGGAAATGACATGTGACTTGCATATGATAAAAAATATGTGACTAATATTGGTTATTAGAGTTCGTACAAAAAGGATGGTTTTCAAAATAAATTTACCATATATATATATATATATGTATATATATATATATAAAAGATGGATCAAATGAAAATCATGTTTGTAATTAAAAACCAAAAAACCACCATCACTACCCAATTACATAATTTATAATTGATTTAACTTTTAATTATTTCAAGTATATTTAAGTAAGCTTCAAACTTATTTTCAGAGTTTATAATATATTTTTTGATTTATACTCAAAGCAACAACGATGATGACAAAACAAGTTACATATACGTGACTTGTATGAGTTACATGTAATGTAATTCTAAATCAAACACTTGATAACTTACTAACATATATATAACCCCTATGTAACACTTCTTATACATTTTGTAACACATACTGACATATATGTAACCCTAATATTCATGGTTTTTCTTTTGTAGCATGATTTTCAATGGATCCCTCTTCTATATATGTATAGGAGAGGTTCAATAGTAAAGCATTAGAAATTGTCTAAACCAATAACCATTTTTAACACTTTGACGTGTCATGTTTTATTATAAAAAATCTAATATGAGGGCATTTTAGTCCTTTCTATTTTTCCTTCCTTTCCATTTGTATTATTTTTAATATTAAATTAAGACAAAAATATATGTTTAGTCATTTGATGCTTTTGTACTATTTCTTATATTATATTAACACAATAACCCTTGTGTTAGTGATTGTGTATGAACTTGGAGTACGAACTTAGAGGCTTCTGGATGGCCAGGGTAGTCTGGAGTCAAAGTGGATTGAATCCTTTTCTTTTTCTACGAATTAGATGGTATTTATGGGTTAGGGTTGCTCATTCGGGCGACTGAACCATTATGGTTCATTCGTGCGATTGAGCCATGCGGTTGATCCATTCGCACGACTAAGTATTTAGTCGTGCAAATGAGCCAATCTCATGTTATAGTCATACGACTGATCCAGTCTCCTGGTTCAGTCATGCGACGGAGTCATTCGTATGAAGTTGTTCATGCATATGGTCGATTAGCATGGGCCATTCGCATGATGACTTCATGTTATTAAGTTTGAATGTATTAATTGTCATAACATTATTTATATTAATTCAAACAACCACAAACCTATATAATTAAGTCAATATGCGTTGAACCAGTCATTAATGAAATACTAAACATTATAAACACAACCAAACATTTGTATTTCATTAAGTACCCAATGATTACATAAGTGTAAGATAATAAAGACATATTACATTCAGATCAGAATCTAGGTACATATGTATCAACAAACTCCCCCTTGGACCTAGATCTTCCTATTGTCTTACCTTCTTCATAACCTCTTCGTACTTCTTGTACTTCTCCTCTCTTGTGACTCCAGCGTGTATCTCAAACGCAAAGCAGAGTCGTATCATATTTTGGAATTAGAGGGCTTGTACAATATCTTGCATGTCATAGAACAGTAGCCACTTGTATAATGTGTATACATCATCAACAAACAAGTTTATGAGCCATATTGGGTCAAATACCCTGATAGTATCCATTCTGCCCTCTCTGTTCAGAACTATGACCGCCTCCCCTATTCTCCAATCATAGTACCACCACTTAAGTGTGGAGTGAAGTCCTGTGGCATTTCCCTGAGAGGGATTCTTGACATTGTTCTTGGGGGACACCACGTCAGCACTATCTTGGGCTTTCCAGTTATGGGATCAACTTCAGAATGTCTAATATACCTGGTAGGTTGTTGAGGTTTGAAGTTGACCCACCTGGTATGGTACTCTTTCTTCAGGGCAGCCTCAAACCAGCCTAACATCTTCCTCGGTCAGCATATAGTAGCTTCAATTTAGCCAGGGTTGAGCTCAAAACCAGGTAGAGACTTTAGATCATGCGAGAATCTAAAGTACTCAATACCCTTCTCTCTCTTTACCACATATACATTAAGATCATCAAAATGAGCCCACGCGATAATCTTGCCTGACACCTTGTGATGTTTCTTCACGTTGTAGAGCTTGGTGTAGACATTCGGTTTAGGAGCAGCACGTTGTGCTCGGATCTCCTCAAAACATGTAGCCCATTCAGCCTTTCTGATATCAACATCTGCGTTTGAGGCTTGGGCTTGTTCTTCAATCTTCTCAGATTCTTGCTCCATCTGATCCAATATCTTGAATGTATCACTGACTAGGGAATCACCCAGATTGCAGACCATATTTCCCGCTTTGTCAACGTACTCGGGATAATGTTCTGTTGTGATGTCCTCGATCTCTATCTCATCAATGTCGTTCAGCTCATCGTCACTGTCCTTTTCAAAGGTTGGAGCGTCTTTCACAATCTCATCGGGATTAAGCTTGAACATTTCAACAATTTGTTTGTCAGTGAGGTTGTGAATTATTTCCCCTTCTTTAGGGGTGTAACTCACTAATCTCCTGACAATCCCTTGCAGATCAAGAATCATGGTTAGTTGAGTCTTGACCTACTGAAGAGTTTTAGCATCGTATTTGTCCCTTTGAAACTATGGATCTGCTTGATTTAAACATTTAACACATCAAACATTAGTTGATAATCAAGACATAACCATAATAATCAGAAACATAACTATTTATATTACATATAAACATGTATTTCATTAATTTCATTCATGATCCAAATACAAAAGATTTTAAATAACAATAAAACATCTAAGCATTACTCTTGTCCTAGATCATGTGTTCTTCTGCTGTCGGAGCTGATGTAGAGGCACCCGGATCTTGAGTCTTTTTGGTCCGCCTCTCATTGGCTTCCTGTGCACCCGAATCAGAAGAGTCATCACCATCATCAGCATCTGTATCACCAAGATGATCCTCACCATCATCATCACTTTCATCATCATCTGTCTCATCTTCTCCATCCCCTTCTTCGATCTTTAAGGGTTCGTCTCTAGACCATTTTAGCTTTAGTAGGATGGACTTGTTTGCAGCCTCTAGCTCCTCAATCTTCTTGTTGTGTTGCTCCTGGAGCTGAGACATCTGATGAGCCTGCTCATCGATCAATCGAGCCTGATGCGACAGCTGCTGAGATTGGGCAGTGGTCAAGTCTATAAGCTATCTTATCCGAGTTCTCTTCTTCTCATCTGCAACTAACAGCCTCAGCACCATAGGGTTGAGTGCTGAGAGCTGTTCCTCTACCCAACTGGGAGGCAGAGGTGATCCTGATGAATAAGGGGTGGAAGAAGATGGCGCTGCAGGATGGCTAGTGGTGGTGGTGATATTGGTGAAGATTGGGGGTTGTATAGGTAAAGGTGCTGGTAGTGTGGGTGTGGAAGATGTGGTGAAGATTGGGGGTAATATAGGTGAAGGTGGTGGGGGTGTGGGTGTGGCAGATGTGGTGACTGATGGTGTGGCTATAGATGTGTTAGTGGTAGTGGCCGTGGTGGTGGCTGTGGTAGTGATGAAGGTGAGTCTGCGCTTCTTTTTCTTCATTCCATGGGGCTGAGCCATCCTTTTCTTCCTCGATCCTGTCGAGGAGGATGCTCCCCCTAGAATACTGTGTGGCAGATCGGGAGCTTATGTAAGGTCAGTAGCTGTCTCTCCCGATCCACCGGGGCGTTCACCAACCGCCCGGAGCCCTCGTTCTGTGGGAACGACTTTACTTCCCACAGTCCGAGTCAGATGCTCCTCATCTGACTCCTCCTCTTCCTCACCAGGTATGAAACCCTGGTGGAACCCAGCAGACTCTGCTATATCTCCAGTGGGGGCAGATACCGGAGATGTACTATCAGTAGTGGGGCCCCTTGGTCGAGTGGGCAATGTATCTCCAGCATCCCCACTATCGTCATCATCAGAGTCGTGCTCTGGGAGCTGTAGCTGCTCATCATCGGAGTCGCTGTCTGTGTGACGCCACTGACGTCTTCCTGGTGCTACGTAATTTTCATTGGCCAGATGGCCTATCAGTCTCTTTACCTGGGCTTTACCTACTTACCCCGGTAAACTCTCATACGACCCAGGGTCGTATCGTCCATGATCTCTAAAGCCACTGCATCGTGGTGCTCCTTTGGAAGTGATGGCAGCTTCTCGTTGAAAATCAGTTGCAAGAATCTAGGGTACATGCAAAAACCCTCCTTACCCTTTGCCTCTAGATTCTCTACAAGGTAAGAGAAGATCATGCTCGAGAAGCTGAAGGGGTGGTTCAGCACCAGTGCCACATAGGCATTCTGAATCCGGTCTGAAAGATCATCAAACCCACTCCTTCTGGAAGCATTGCACTTCAGAATGACATGTGCTAAGTACTTGTACTGGGGACACAGGTTGCTCTTGTTGAGCACACCTGAGGTGATGTTCCCAGCATACTTAATCCTCAAGAAACATCCTCTCACCATAAGTGGGTGAAGTCTGGTGGGGTGATCAGTATCGTCCCCCAGCTCAATACTCTCTGAATATCGGCAGTAGTAATCTCAATAGCCATGCCACAGATAGCTTCGTATGCTATACGACTCACGTGATCGATCAACAGAAGCATTCTCCCAAAGGCCTGGTGTAAAGACCTGTAGGGAGTGCATAGAGTAGAGATGGCCTTATGGATCCTTGATCGCCTGAGAAAAGCGATGATCTCTGCAAACTTGGCACCATTCCGAGTAGTATGGTCTAGATGAGCACATATATTGTGCTTAGGATTGATAGACCATCTATCAGCCATCAATCTGAAACACAAGACACATAAACATTAGATAATCACATACCACAAATCAGTTCTAAGTATCTTGTTTGAATTCATTCATGCGAATGAATCATGCGACTATGGTCAGTCGGTTGTCCTATCATGCGACTGGACTCATTCGGGTGAATGAATAGGCGACTGAGTTCAATCTGTTGGCTGAGCCTGCGATTGGTTCAGTTGGCCGACTGAGCTCATTCGCATAATCCATTTGGCCGATTGACCCATTCAGCCGGCTCAATCGTGCGATTGGGGTTCATCGAGACGACCAGTCGCATGACCCACTGTTCGGTTGACCGAGGTTTGAATCTTGACGAATTCATGTAATTAAACGTGGTTTAATGGTTCTTTAAACTCACAATCTCATAACTAATAACCTATTAAACTTATTTTTAACATTTTACTTAGTTTCAGTAGGTTATTGGGTCATTTAAAGGTTCGGTTCTTGTTTCAATCGAACATCACAAATTAGGGCACCATTCTTCTGATTTCTATGAGATTTCATCTTATTATACTTGTATAAATGCAAACACACGTCAGAAGATCAAGAAAGATGTACAATCGAGGTTCAAAGAAATTTGGGCAGCGTAACGGTACAATGTGCGATATAAGGGCGATTGGGAGTGGTGAGGATAATGCGATCGACTATGGCCCTTTATATACTGAATCTGAGTTCAATCGGCCGGCTGGCCTCATTCGCTCAGTTCATTCGGGTGAATGAAACTCAGTCGGGCGATTGGCTCAGTCGATCACATTCAGTTGGCCGACTGAAGCTCAGTCGGTCGACTGACTCATTCGCACACGCTCATTCGGTCGAATGGGTCAGTCTGATAAGCCATTCGGGTGAATGGTTCCTACTCATGTCCATTCGGCTATTTAATGCATGAGTATAGTCCATTCGCATGATTGGTCCATACTCAAGGTCCAGTCGTGCGAATGGGTCATACACTTGACATTTTTCTGAGTTTATGACAATTTGACATTTAATCCCTTTTAAACTGTTAATTTAACATTATCAACATTTGATCATCTCAGACATGATCATTTTAGACTCAAAAACTTTTGATCACCTTAGACGTGATCCTTTTAAGACATTTTGTCACCTCAGACGTGACCCAATTTTTATTTGAAAGCACGTGTGGTCACCTCAGACGTGACCTTTCAGATGATAAGGTACCTTATCAACTTCCATGACATAGTCCGATACTACAAACAACTAAAATAGACTAACTTGTACTTACATAAAAGAAGTAGCACTGAAAATTACACTAGGACATGTTTTTGTGTTTTTGTGAGGGTTAATTCCTAAGATGTACTCTAAGGAATAATTCTTCTGAGAGGACAACCTCAATCTTTTAAACCATACATGGATCAAGTCAAGCTGGAATCATACAGGATATTCAGATCATTTGGGACAAGTTAGCTAAAACCTTAGATGCTCTTTCCTTGTTTTTCATCTAGAGTCATTTAGCAAATTTAGGAAATCATACTAGTACTATTAGGTCCCCACACTGATTTGAACTTTCAAGAATTGTAGCCACAGTGATTTTCAGTATATTTGTCCTTTTAAATCCATACACAGACTTTCAACACAGTTTGGTGCTCATTTTAAGGTTTGTTTATTTCAACAAGCATTTGTGGATCCCACACTTATATGGTAATCAACATTCCTCAGGAGATTTTTGAGCGGTTTTAGGGTAGAATTCAAGAAAAGCCAATCCTCAGGTCAGTGCCATCGCACAACAGAGAGGAGGCAAACAACAATTAGTTCTAGAATATATAGGTTATGCTTATCCTCAAGTCAGTGCCACCGCACAACAGAGAGGCACATAACCTATCTTCTTGTTTGAGCAATTTTTCTTCTTTTTGCACAGATCTCACCAACAACATAGGTTATCAGTTTGATTGTATTTGCATTTTTCATGTGCTTTTGCTCATGCTTTGGTCTTACGCACACTTTTGTGGCGTTTATTCTGCTCGTCACCCTTTATTGGAATCTTGTTGATTGTGTTAACCAGGGATAAGGCATTACCCAAAGCTAGTCAAACATTTTAGTTTAATCTTGAGATCACCAAAAGGTCTAGTCATCTATGTGTTGAATCTACCACATATCATTTGTGGTCTAGCAACCTCTAGGTCTACTTTCTTTGTGTTACCTTAGTAGTAGTTAGCTTATCTATCATATTTCGTTTTATATTGCTCAGACTACATAGACTTATACTTGAACTTCGCATCTTTTTCAATTGAATTTAAAGTCACAAATGGTTTGTACCTGTGTACTATCATATTCCAAACATTGAATCGTATCACACATACTATCTTATTTATTTTTTCAGCTTGCCTCTCCTTTTCCCTTGTTTTTAGACCTATTCTCCCCCTAAAATTATAAAACCACTATGGATTTGCGTTTTAAGATTTTAATGGGAAAGGAAAGACACTATTGTAATTAAACTAATTAAACAAACACAAAAGAACAAACTAAAATAACACTAAAATTAAAAATGAAGAAACTAGACACGACGTATCGGACTATACATGGTCATCTTCAGGAATGACCTCACTTTTCTTTTTAACCACGGCAAATGACCTCTAACAATATAGAAAAGTGTTTGTCAAGCCTTTGTATAGAGGTCAGCGCGTTGAAAATCAGTGTTTATTTTTATCACATCGATTAAATTCTTTTCAAACATCACATATGAAGTGATATTTGATATGATGTTTTGGTCTTAGGATGTTGGACCGGGTTTTTAGTGACTGCAATCGCAACAAAGTTATCAACAAAGATAGGAGTGGAAGTGAAATGCAAACCGTAATCCCGGATTTGCTGTTGAATCCATATGATTTGAGAACAGTAGCTTGCAGCAGCAACGTATTCAGCTTCACAGGTTGACAATGCAACCGAGGTCTGCTTTTTACACTGCCAGGTTACTCATATATTCCCAAAGAACTGACACCTGCTGATGTAGACTTGTAGTTCATCTTGAAGCTTTCGTAATCCGAGTCACTATACGCTGTAAGTTCAAAGTCATCATCATGAGGATACCACAACCCAAGTGTGGGTGTGCCCTTCAGATAACGAAATATCCTTTTGACCCATTTAGATGGTTCACCTTAGGCTTTGCCTGATATCGTGAGCATAAACATGTAGCATACATGATATCAGGTCTTGAGGCAGTGAGATATATGAGAGATCTAATCATCCCTCGGTACATTATGGCATCTACCAGGTACCATTCTCATTGGGTGCTACATCATGGTTTCTAGCCAGTGGAGTGCCAGCTGCGGAAGCATTCTCATGTCAAATCGACTGAGAATATCCCCTACATACTTGGTCTGATGTAAGAAGATCCCATTGGTGTCTGATCCACCTGTATCCCAAGAAAGAACTTCATCTCCCCCATGGCACTCATCTCAAACTCCGCCTTCATTACTGCTTCAATTCTTTGCATTAATTCTTCGTTCTTTAAACTAAAGATTATGTCATCTACATAGATCTGTACTAGCAGTAAGTCTCCATCTTTTTCTTTGATAAACAGTGTGTAGTCAATGACTCCACTGCGAAAGCCGTGTTTCACAAGATGAGTCGAGAGCTTCTCATACCAAGCCCGTGGAGCTTGATGAAGCCCGTATAGAGCCTTGTCGAGTTTGTAAATCTATCCCGATGATATGGATCCTCAAATCCCCCTCGGGTTGACTGACATACACTGTTTCTCTGATCTCACCATGAAGGAATGCACTCTTAACATCTAGTTGATAAACTTTGATTTTCATATAAGATGCATAGGCAAGGAAGATGCGGATGACTTCCATCCTTGCCACTGGCGCAAATACTTCATTGTAGTCGATACCTTCAACTTGTCGAAAACCCTGAACAACAAGCCGAGCCTTGTTTCTGATGATCATTCCCTGATCATCTTTCTTACATTTCAAGACCCATTTTGTGCCAATGACTTTAAAACCTTTAGGTCTATCCACTAGTGTCCATACACTTAACTTCTTAAACTGAAGGAGTTCCTCCTGCATGGCACTAACCCAAGCCTCATCATTTAGTGCTTCACTCACATACTTTGGCTAAACTGAGACACAAAGTAGCGTTAGGCACCGTCGTGAAGGTATCCTTTTTCCAGCACAGAGGCATAATCAGCTGTGTACAGCTGATTTCTAGTCTGAACCCCTGATCTCACATCTCCTATAATATTATCCAAAGGATGATAGACATTTAGACGTGAGCCAAGAGTTGTCGGAACAACCACCTTAGAGTCAAGATTATGAATACTTGGTTCTAGATCTGAGGCAATAGGAGTCGGAGGTCTGAAGGTTCAGAAACATCACTAGCCGATGTTATGAACTTGTGGTAGTCGGAACCTGTACATCCTGGTTGATCTGATCATTTTCTCATTTTCTTCATTAGAGGAGGAGTCACTCACATCAACTGCTCCCCCTGAGTTGGTAGGATCATGACTTGTTGAATCTTGAGACGGTGTGTTCAAGACATCGTACAACATCTTGTTTGTCAACTCATCTACTGAAGAAGAAAGAGGTATGTTGAAGGACTTGAAGAATCCATCATAGTCGAAGAAGTAAGCAGGCCCTTTTCTAGCAGGCGGTGTGATATATCTCTGAACATCAACATTACACCACACCTCTACTTGACCCATTGAGTTTTGTAAACTCTCTTGTTCGGTATGTTGTATCCTAGAAAGATCCCTTCATCAACCTTCTCACTGAATTTTCCCTCCTGAGTCTTCTTCAGCAGGGTGCACGGAGCACCAAACGCCTCGAGATATTCCAAGTTAGGTTTACGTTGCTGTAATAACTCGTAGCACGTTTTTCCATGCCGTTTTACTACCAGAACTCGATTAAGAGTATAACATGCATTTGCCACTGCTTGATTCCAAAATTGGATAGGCAGTTTCGAGTCTGCCAGCATAGTCTGTGCCGTCTCTATTAAGCTGCGGTTCTTCCGTTCAGCAACGCCGTTCATCTGAGGGGTATAAGCCGAGGTAAATTGATGCACAATTACCTTTTCCTGGCAATAGTCCTCCATCCTCTGATTCTTGAACTCGGTTCCGTTGTCTGAGCGCACCTGTCGTACCTTCAGCTTGTATAGGGATTCTAGTGTAGTTACCAATTTCTTGAAGGATTCAAATGTTTTTGATTTGGATTTCAGAAACATTACCCAAGAGAACCTTGAGTAGTCATCAGTAACTACATAGCAATACAGGTCGCCTGAGATGCTTCTTGTACTGACTGAACCAAACAGATCCATGTGAAGGAGCTCAAGAGGAAGTTCTATAGAATGAACTTTCTTTTCCTTATGAGACTTCTTCGTCTGTTTGCCCTTTTTGCACAAAACCAAAATCCGGGCGTTGGAAGTTTTTGACATTTACTCCTCTCACAAGATCATTCTTGATCAAGTGATTCATTTTCCTTAAATTTATGTGTCCCATTCTCCTATGCCAAGAGATGGATTCCTTCTCATAGCTTTGGACAAGAAGCATTTGATTTCACGATCCTTGTGGAGGCCTTTGAGAGATCCAAGACATAAAGATCATTATATCTTGAAGCTGACATTAGGATCTGGTCCTCCGGATCACGTAGTCCTTCTTTAGAACGTAACACTTTTTGTTGTCAAAACTACCTTGAATCCTTTATCACAGATTTGTGAAACTGAAAGCAAGTTATTTTGTAATTGTTGGACATAGTTTACCGTATTCAACTTAACTTTCTCATTTCCCACTTCTCCTTGGGCTGTGATGCACCCGCCTTTGTTTCCAGCAAATGAAACATGCCCTCCTTTAATTTGTCTGACATTTGATAAGAGAGCTCTATTCCCTGTCATGTGCCTGGATGCTCCGTTATCTACAATCCACGTGTTAGTCTCAGCACTATAGCGAACACCCTACACAATCATGAAAACATTAGTTCATGTTAGGAACCGAAGCCTTAACTGGCTTGGGTTTCCCTGAGGCATCACACATCATAAACTCAACCCATTGACCCTTTGAGGTTGAGGGAAGCTCAAATTTATGTTTGTTCTCATTTTCAACACTGAGGAGGTTTTTTCTTTCCATAATCCAGATTTGTGTAAGGCCTGTTTGTGATAAACAGACGACTGGCTGATGGATTGAACTTTAGGTTCACTAGCCCTTTTTGGAGGTGTCACAGAGTTCCTCTTAGAAGAGCTAGTTGTAGTTGGAGAAAGGTCAACTTTCCTCCTCGGTGTCTAGGAATAGGGACAGTGAGACACTATGTGACCATACCCTCCACAATTATAGCAAGATCTGCTTTGAACTTGATGGTTTCTATTTTTTTTGTGGAGATGTAGATGTCACACAGTTGACCTTATTATGTTTGGATTGAGACACTTCTTTGTTAGATGTATGAGTTGGTTTTACAAACTTAATTGCTTTACCTGGGTTTACATCTTTGATCTCTTGTTTACCTGGACTGTGACATGATGCACGTGATTGCTTAGGTTTTATAGTCTTTTTAGATTCTTGTTTGACTTTGTTTGATCCTGACTTTAAAATAACTTTTTCAAATTCTTTTTCCAGGTTAACACAAGGCATCTTTCCAATTGCCTTTGAAGTGGCCTCCTTCTGTTTAGAGTCAGATTCACTTGATTTACCTATAGAATCTGGATCATTAACTAGAGGAGTGGACACCACGTGATCCTTGATGGGGTTATTCTTACGGTTACTTTTTGTATTTATCAAGGTCTCAAGCTGTGGTGGAACCACTTTGTATCCCAGCCCCTCCCTATTATTTCTCTCTCTCACTAAGTGTTGGACACTGTCTGATGAGCTTGTCCAACTATGCAGTTTTTGTTTTAACGAGTTGACTTCTACTTCTAAAACAACTTTTTGCTTCTTAGTGTCCTCTAGGGAGTTTAGATAGTACCTAATGTCATTCGCTTGGTTAAAGCAACTACCTCAGTTTCCTTAAGCTGTTTATTCAATAGGTCTATCTTTTCCTTGTAACTGTGCTCGTTTTGTTTTAACACTCTATTTGCTTCTGTGCACAGTTCCAGGTCCTTTACTAAGCTATTATTATGATCTAATAACCTAGCAAATTTTAAATCTATACTTTTTCTGATTTATTACATTCTAAGCAAGCTTGATTATTAAACAGCTGGTTAGTAGTACTTACCTGAGATGTTGAAGAGGAATCAGCTATGAGAGCAGACTCGGTTGTCTCGGTTCGGTGAGTCAAATGATGATGCAGATTTTTCTTCTTCGGGCAGGTGGTTGACCACATTTGCAGTGTCTTCAGAATTTGACATCACGAGCTCTACTGCTATTTCTCCCTCATTGGCAGAATCGTCATCAATATCCTCCACACTAGCTATGTTGGACTCTCCCGGTAAGACAAACAGGAAGCTCCAGTCCTGTCCTTCATCCTCGTTCGCAGTAAAGGCTTTTGGGTCCTTACTGGATGAGGTAGAACTACTAGATGTAGGCTTGTCCTAACAATTAAAGGACGAGAAGGGATTGCCATTACCCGTCTTCTTTGGTTTTACATACTCCCTCTTGAAGTGTCCCTTCTCACCGCAGTTGAAACAAGTAACCTTTGACTTGTCGAATCCAAAGGTTGTGTCTTTTGTGGCAACCAACTTCTGTCCGGTCTTTTTGACAAACTTTTTAGCTCATCGGACAGCACTTGCCAGAGCCCACATTATGTCCATCCGTTCCAACTCCATCTCATCCACCTGCTCATAATCTTCATCTTCCAGGTGGCAGTTTACTATCTTTCCAGCAACTAATCCATCATAGGATTGAACCACTACAGCTAAGAGGTCCATATGTTCTCTGGCCACCTCCACAGTCACATTCCTGAGTTGTCAGTTTTTAGCTTTGTTGCGTTAGCTTCAGGTATCATATATTGGGTGTTGGACGACCCTGACGTTTCGGATCCTGAAGTTGAGGGTTGTGCTGGAACTACTGCGCTTGAGATGAAGGCGATTTGCAGTGGTGCTCCAGATTTTTGACCGAAGGAGTAGCATTGTAGAGTGTAGGATTCTGATCGTAGTTAGCCTTTTGGGCTTGATACTTCATCCTAAGCTCCTCTTCTCTCAGTTTCAGAATGAAGTCATTTATCTAACTTCAAGAGCATTCCATTCTATCTGAGATTTGAAACAAACGAAGCCTATTTTTCTGGTAATCCATCAGCAAAGTTGGATACCTTATCCTCCATCGAAGTAACCACTCCATGAGTGTGCATCTCCTCATCAAGTGGTAGAATCTATCGATCACATCATCAAGACTTTCTTTTCCATAGAAGAGAGTTGTCAAACTCCTTCTTCAAGGCTTTTGCCTTGATGGCCTTCAGAGAGGCATTTCCGTCATACCTCTTCTCCAACGCATCCCAAAGTTTCTTTGCTTGAGTATACTCTGAATACTGATGAAAAATATCCTTCGGAATAGACTGAGTAAGCAAAGCATAGACTTTTTTCTCAGCGTTGTGTTTTACTTTCTATGCATCCGACATGCCACTTAGAGTAAGTTATACTTCGTCAGCTCCTACTGGCATGTTGTACCCCGACTCTATTGCCTCGCACAAATTTGTATCTACTCCATTTAAGTAGATTTCGAACATTGCTTCCATTGTGGGTAGTCGTCTAACGTGATAAGCTTCGGGGGTTTATTGTGAATCCCACTTCGTTCTCCAACAACAGTAGATTCTGGATATGAGTATCTCTACTAGCTGTGTATGCTGAAAACAGATCCTCCATTTCACTTAACTAGACTGTTTAACAAACTGCTGATGAATGCGAATGAAGGTATGCGAATGGGCTTATTCAGGCGATTGAAAAAATACGGATGGTTCAATCGTGAGACTAAACAAATGTGGATGAGTCAGTCGTCCAAATGAACTAATGCGGTTGAGCAGTCCGAATGAGGTTCTCAGTCGTATGAATGAAGGTACGAATGAGTCCAATCGTGCGGTTGGAGAATGCGAATGAACTCAGTCGTGCGATTGAGCCAATCGTGCGACTGAACTTGCTGAAGTTTAATAATTCGTAGGTTAAACTTGTTTTGGCCGTAAAAACTCGAATTTTACCAAACCCTAATAGCCGTATGCCGGAAAAACTATACTTTTCGATCAGGAAACGTCTGAGACTCCGTTAGACACAAAAAGATTGCGTTTTTGATGCAAAAACACAATTTTTGTATCAAAACTATTGAATCAACACGTAATCAAGAGCCAAGCTCTGACACCACTTGTTAGGAACTGGTATTTGAACGAAACACCAACTGATTAACGTGTTAAACTAAACCAAATAGTGTGGAATCCTATTGATTTGCAATCCAATTAGTGAGAACGCACGTAGAAACAATAACGTATTGAATCAAACGTCAAGAATCGATCTACAGCGTTCTATGAACTTGGAGTACGAACTTAGAGGCTTCTGGACGGCTAGGGTACGTCTGGAGTCAAAGTGGATTGAATCCTTTTCTTTTTCCACGAATTAGGTGGTATTTATAGGTTAGGGTTGCTCATTCGGCCGATTGAACCATTAGCATGGTTCATTCGTGTGATTGAGCCATGCGGTTGATCCATTCGCACGACTGAGTATTCAGTCGTGCGACTGAGCCAATCTCATGTTATAATCATACGACTGATCCAATCTCCTGGTCCAGTCGTGCGACTAAGTCAATCGTATGAAGTTGTTCATGCATATGGTCCATTAGCATGGGTCATTCGCATGATGACTTCATGTTATTAAGTTTGAATGTATTATTGTCATAACATTATTTATATTAATTCAAACAACCACAAACCTATATAATCAGGTCAATATGCGTTGAACCACTCATTAATGAAATATTAAACATTATAAATACAACCAAACATTTGTATTTCATTAAGTACCCAATGATTACATAAGTGTAAGACAATAAAGACATATACATTCAGATCAGAATCTAGGTACATATGTATCAACACATGTTAAATATGAAAACCTAGTAAAATAGATCTGATAAAAACAATATAGAATTAAGTATCCTATATACACATGTGTAATAATTTTAATACGCACTTTAATCTAATATTTAACAAGAATGCTTTAGTAGTTTCTTAGAAAATATCACCAACTACACGTATATACATGTGTAAAATAGATTTATCCAACATAAAAAATATACATATTTTTAACTTTACAGATCTGAGTAATTCACTAAAAACACTAACAATTAAAAACTCAGATTTAAACGTTGAACACCACACAAAAAAACTTAGATCTTTCCACGAATAACAAAAAAAAAACCACAAGACCGTTGGTGTAGCACCCGGCCCCTTAGAACACCAATATTAACCACTTTGCCCACGAGGAGCTGATGGATTTGATTTTGGTTGCATGGGTGAAAACTTTCTACGAAGGTCACCCATCCCTGGATTACTACCACCTGAACATGCTTAACCTTGGAGTTCTCCTTTCATCCACAACCAATACGCCCAAAACACATTGGTGATATTAGAGGCCAGACATTACTTATGAACAAGGAATCTCTACTGTCCATGACCGATATGGTATTTACGTAGGGTATCACAATCACCCCTCCCCTTTGGACTAATGGTACTCGAAAAGCCCCAGAACTCACCATCCCCGGTAAGATTTGTCTCACCATCCCTTAATACCATCATGTAACACCCCACCCGAAATAAGGATGACTTTTCACAAAGTGCAATAATCAGAGGTGCTAATAAATGCGAACATAAATAAGTCAAACCAATATCGTTACATTAGTTTAAAAACCAAAATATTAAACTATATTATAAATGCTACAAGTCTTATTTAGTTATTTCTCTTCGCTTTCTAGCTTTTTCTTTAACACTCTTCACACACTCCCTTGATTTCCCTACATACGTACTGTGAAGAAAGAATACGACTGAGTGATAATGATTGTGACACCATACACAAATCCCACATTAGCCATGGACATGAGAGATTCTAGGTTCATAAGAAATGGTTGGCCTCTAATGCCATCAACACGTTTTGGGAGCATTGTCTTTGGACAAGAGGAGAAATCCATAGTTAACCATGCTTAGAGGCAGCAATCCAGGCCCTTAAGCACGCCAACTAGATTGTTGCCACCTGAGCGCTTAACTGTGGAGTTCTCCTCTCATCCATAGCCAATATGCCTAAAACGTGTTAGTTATATTAGAGGCCAGACACTCAATATGAACCAAGAATATTTCTTGTTCACGGTCGAAGTAGGATTTACCTAGAATGTTACAATCACCACCAAGTTTGGCCTTATCATTCTCTATGAGGTTCACCCCACCATCCCATACATGGATGTGGGATTTGCTTAAGGTGTCCCTCTAACACCCTCGAGAACTCACCATCCTTGATGAGATTTGCCCCGCCATACTAAATGTCATAGGAGTGGCTTTGATACCACTTGTAACATCGAGCCCCTCGTACGATCAATATTGTTCACTTTTCCCACTAGGAGCTCATGAATTTGTTTTTTGTTGCCCAGGTGAAAACTTCCCAAAGATGTCATCCATCCCTGGATTGCTGCCACTGAGTACACTTAACTATGAAGTTCTCCTCTCATCCACAACCATTGCACCCAAAATGCATTGGTGTTATTAGAGGCCAAACATTTTTTATGAACCAAGAATCTTCCTGTCCACGAATGAGGTGAGATTTGCTTACGGTGTTCCAGCTGGAGTCGCCATTGTCATTTTCTATAGATGGTGGTCAGCCATTGTCTTCATCCTTGCCATTTCTTTATATTGAACACCAACAAAAAAACATCAGTTTGTCGTTACCCCATTGCCGGCGTCACCATCGTCGACGCCGTCATCACCGTCGGCATCGTCACTATCACCATCATCAGTGCCGTCACCGTCACCATCGTCACCGCTTTAGATGATGGTCAACCACTGTTGAAAGCTTTCATATCTTGATTTTCTCTTGATCTCTTCCTGTATTTCATATTTCAAAGAGAAAAAAATATGATAATGAAATATAAGAGATTTAGTTTTACAAAGATATTGTTTGATTGAATAAAAATTCAAATTCAAAAAGTAATGTGATGTAAGTTACTATAATGTAATGTAATAACTTAATGTATCCAAAGTCAGGTTAGTAGCAAACTTATTCTTTGTAATGTAAAAACACATTAGTGTAGTTTAGTTACATTATTTACAACATTTTGTAGAAGTTAAATTGGGTACTTGTAATAAGTACCCAATTCTTACGTATTATTATTAAATAATAAATATAAATTATTCTTAACATCGAGTTTATAGAAGTTAAATGGCTTAAGATAGGTTAAAATGAACATACTTATCATATAATAACAACATTTACATTACATCAATTGCATTAAAGTAACACCAATTTTTATTAATTACATTATTACATTATCATATGTTACTTACACTATATTAGATCACCATGATGTAAGGCTACATTGATATACAATGTTTTCGTTGTAATATAAGGTTACACCGGTGTACAAACTTTCTACACTAGTATAAAAAGTTATTATTCACTTGTTTCAATTATTGTAATAAACTTATACTCATGCATGTTCATCTACAACTTATACTATTACATGTACAACTTGCTTTATGCAAGTACCATGTTCATACAATTAAAAATCTGCTTACCTATTTTTTACAACTAAAATGGTAAGAGAGTTTATACAAACTTATTATAATATAAATGCCTATATAGTAACATAAATAAGTAATAAAAAACCAACAAACTAAAAACCAATACTCTTTAATAGTGTTGGACCCAGAAAAGTCATACATGCCAATTCAAGTGGTGGGTTGATGGTTGTTCTGCTGAAAATCCCACAAAGTCCAAGAACAAATGCATGATGAAGAATCTGCAAAGAAGAATACAAGTGTTGGCTAACCACTTGTATATATGGATGACATAGAACAAATGCTGACAAGTATTTTTTTCTTTTGCATTAACAAATATGGATAGCCGGAAACAAATGCTGACAAGTATTTGTACATCCGTATTAACTAATGCGGATGCCTGGCAAGAAATGCGCATAGTGTTTATTCATCCACATAGTTGTTGGCAAACCAAAAGAACCAATGAGCCAAGATCAGAAAACCTCTAAGTCCCACATGGTATCACAACAACTGCTGAAAGCTTCATCAACAGTTTGACAAGTGCTGAAGACTTCAATAGCTGAAGATCAAGTGCTGAAGACTTCAACAGCTGAAGAACTAAAGTGCTGAAGTACAACAGTGAAGAACACAAGTGCTGAAGCTGAAAGAACACAAGTACTGAAGTACAACAGTTGAAGAAGAGTTTACAAGTGCTAAAGATCAACAACTGATGTACAATGTCTGAAGACAAAGACTGAAGACATCAGCTGATGATATCTACTGAAGTCATCAGCTGATGAAAATCTGAAGGTCAACGTCTGAAGATCAAGTACTGAAGCGTCAGTAGTTTGTCACAACTGCTGAAGAGTACTTCTTTAGTAGTTTGTCACAACTGCTGAAGAGTACTTCTTCAGTAGTTGTGATATCAGTAGTTTATATTTCAAGTTTCAGTAGTTTTGTAAAACGACTGAAGAGCTTGTTCTTCAGTCGTTGTAGTTTCAGTAGTTTTTATATTTCAGTAGTTATAACAACTGATAACACTTAGAACTTTTTGTAAGAAGATGTCAGCTGTTTTGACATCTTCATAGTTGTGTTTTAGTTGTAATAAATCTGTTAGATGTCACTATCAAGTGACATCAGCAGACGTCACATCTCTTATATAAGAGGTGTCGACCTAATCATAAGTGTGACATTCTGTTACCACGAAAGCGAATATTGAATGAAATATATTTGCAGATATTCTCTCCTCTGTAACCGTCTTGTTCTTCATTGAATATCGTTTTGTTCTTGTGAATCGACTAATTCATTGTTTGAATTCCGCTGCAATACTCGTCATCATCAAACATAGATCACTGATCCTAACAAGTGGTATCAGAGCAGGTTAATCATTGATCGATCTAACAATTGATCATTGAAACTGCTATTGATTTCTGTGTTTGATTGAATTAGCGCATTTGCAAAACTGGTTATAGATTATTGAATTTCTGCCGCTTTCGTTCTTTTATTTTGAGATCTTCTGGTTCAATTGTTGTTGCGTTTTTTTGTTCTAAATCTGTTTGCTTAACCGATTTGATTGAATCGAGATGACGACTCCTTCTAATGATCCTCACATACCGGTTCCTCAACCAAGCCTCCGATGCTGGTTAGGACCGAGTATAACATATGGCAACAAAGAATGCTTCATCACCTATCTGTTTAAAGTTCAGGTTGTTGGACATCTGTGGTACATGGACCACATAAGCCTATGGTGAACAATCCGGAAACCAATCAAATGGTTCCGAAGAAGAAGGAACAATACTCTGATGAAGATCGGAAACTATTTGAGATTGATGCTAAGCCCATGGAATTCTGGCCATGGCATTGCCTAATGAAATCTATTCAGGGCTTATGCATCATGAAACTGCTCATGATCTCTGGAATGCCCTGAAGGAACAATTCGGTGGCACTGATGAGGTCTTAGCAAACATTAGAGAAATCCTTGCCCACAATATGAGACATTCTCTCATAGAAAGGGTGAGACACTGACTCAACAGTTTGAGCGCTTTTCCTGCTTGATATCTGACCTGAAAATGGTGAAACAGAATACACCCATACCGATGAACAACAGATTCCTCAGATCACTGTCTGAGAGATGGGACACATACAGCATTGTTCTACGCTCCAGTGCAAATCTGGACGGCCTATCTCTCACCCAACTTCATGGAAACTGCTACATTTGAAAGAGAGATAGAGCAGAAGAGGAAACTGTCCTCATCAGGAAAGCTCACTGATGACTTTGTACCAGGCAACACTGCCTTGGTAGGTCATGAGTCAGAATATGCTGCATCTGAAGAGCATTATGATGAGCATATAGATTTCTCTTCAAATAGTTCTGATCATGCATTTGTTGGGATTGAAAGTCATTCTGGCAGTAATAGTGACAATTATTTTCATCATGGATGATCTGAAAGGAATAGCTGATGATGATCTAGAAGAGATGGATATTCTGAGCCAGATGGCACTGATTAATATCAGATCTCAGAAGTTCTACAAGAGAACTGGCAGGAAATTTCCTGGACTCTCTGGCAAAACCAAAGTTGGTTTGACAAGAGTAAGTTGAGGTGTCACAAATGCCAAAGGCTAGGACACTTTGCAAGAGAGTGTAGATCAACTGGATCTAACTCTTCTGCACCCTTTGTGACTTTTCCTAGTACTAGTCCACAAAACAGAGGGCAACATCCTGCTGGTTCTGGTCATTATTCACATCCTAGATCTCCTGCATACTTTGTTCCCCAGGGTCAATTGTCATATCCTTATCCCTGCTATTATGTGCCTCAACCAAATTCTGTTCAAGCTCCAATTGCACAACAACCACAAGCATTGCCTGAACCACAGCCTTCCCAATCTCATCAACAAACTCAACCTCAACAACACACTTCTTCACCCCAGGAGTTGTTGACTGGAGCAGTTTACCAGATGACATGTCTGGTCATGAACAACTGTTCTCAGTGCTGGTCAACACGGTGGTGACAGTCCATTTGGAAATCTAGCTCTTATGCTTTGGATTCTGCTGATACTTCATCCTCTAATGCCTCTACACCAAGTATCACAGGTATCCTCTGAGGCAAAAGCCAAATTATGTTTCTGACACATGCATAGCAGCATTTGCATCTATTAGAGAAGCAAATGTAGCTTTAATCAACAAGAACATTGAGCTAGAACAGATATTTCAAAAACCAAGCTGAATTTGAGTCTGTGCTTAATGATAAAATGATGAGATTTACAAATTGAAATGCCAAATAACTGATGATAAGGCTAGGGAAGAGATACTTCTAGAGAGTATAAAGATCTCAAAGAAACCTTGCAGTTACCCAGGTAGAGTGTGATAGATGGGTACAATCATGCAAAGGTTTTGAAATGCTTCTTAGTAAGCAATCTGCTTCCAATGTGAGTTTGGCATTGGTTACATCACACTGCTCCACCTACAGATTTTACTCCAAGAGCAGAGGTAGAATCTGATGGTGAGAGTGATAACCATCCATCTCATCATGTGATCTACTTTCTGATACAGCACAATCAGAAGTAGCAGTCAGCATTAGCCCTCTCTGAACCTATCAGCTGATGTTGATGGTTCAAATGCTGACACTCACATGATCAATGAGTTGATCAACTCAGGATTAATTCTGAAGTCCTGAAAGGACTAGAAGCAGGATTTAACCCTGAAGTTCAAACTCCAACTGCTGTCAGTACTGAAAGAGAAGAAAACTGCCAGTAGAAAGAGTTTGAAGACTACTAAAGAGGCAGTCAAGAAAGCAAACAATGCTTCAAAGCATTGAAGAGCAAGTCTTCTGTTGCTTCACCCCTCTTTAGTTGATGATCAACCTAAGATGAAGAAGAAACCATGTGAAGTATGTGGTTTGTTCAATCATCTTACAGATGATTGCTCGTACAAAAGAGGTTCCAAACTCAAACAAAAAGAAGAAATTAAGAGAAAATGGTAAAATGAAAACTGAGTTTGAGACCACATTTGTATCAGCAACATCAAATCCTGTAACCCTTAAGTCCTCAAAGAAATCCAAAAGGAAGGGGTTAAACAGGTGACAGCTGAGAGTGCTCAGAAGAGAAGGTGCAACATAGGAACTTATCAAACTCCACTGGCAATGTGTCTGATGAGCTGAAAGCTTTATCACAAATCAGACACAGCTGGTCATGATGGTTCAACATCTGTTGGGTAGAGTTAACCAACTAGATGCTCCTATGTTGAAACCATAGAAAAGGAGATCCAAGCCAAAGGATTCCTCTTCTTCACCATCTTCTTCCTCTCAGGCTGTTGTTTCAAATAAACCTGTTAGTTTACCATCTATTGATGAGACCAGGCCCAAAACCAAAAAGGTTTGGGTCTCTAAAACTAACTGATTGTTTATTTTTGCAGGGTTCTCCCAACATGCCAAAGTAGCATCTGGTATGTAGACAGTGGGGATCTATGCACATGACTGGGAACAGCTCTCTTCTTCATGACTACTCTCAAGAAAGAAGGGATTTGTTTCTTTTGGCAATGATGCTAGGGGTTACATCATTGGTAATGGCTTTGTCTCCAATGGAGAAATCAAATTTGATGATGTTAATCATGTGGAAAATCTCAAGTACAATCTCTTGAGTGTCAGTCAAATGTGTGATAAAGGCCATGTTGCTCTTTTCACCAGTCAGAACTGTAGGATTCTGTCATCCAAAGTTTTGCACTTGATTGACAAGGTGTTGGATGATCACACTCTCCGAGAGCCAACAGGACAGGAAGAGTGTATGCCTTAGATCTTTCCAAGAAATAGATCTCAAGGCAATCCTTGCCTATTTTCCAAAGCCTCTTCTCAAGAATCTAAACTGTGGCACAGAAGGCTGGGTCATGTTAATTTCAAAAACATGAATCAGCTTATCCATAATAGTTTAGTCAGAGTTTTACCAATAAAGAGTTCCACTGTGATGAACCTGCACTGCTTGTTTAAAAGAAAACAACACAAAGTCTCATTCCCTCCTATTAAAGAGCCTAAGTCCACTGCCTGCTTGCAATTACTGCATATGGATCTATTTGGTCCTGTGAGAGTAATGAGCATGGGCCAAGAAGAAATACTGTCTGGTAATTGTGGATGATTACTCCAGATTTGTATGGACTTTCTTTCTACATTCAAAGGATGAGGTTGCTCAGAAGGTTATTAACTTTGTGTTGTATATTGAGAAGCAGTATTCCCTTCCAGTCAAGTGTATCAGGAGTGATAATGGAACTGAATTCAGGAATCATACACTTGATGACTTCTATCTCTCAAAGGGAATCAAAAGGCAGTTTAGCATCCCAAGGACTCCAGAACAAAATGGAGTAGTGGAGAGAAAGAACATGACCCTCATTGAAGCTGCAAGGTCCATGTTGGCTGACTCTGGTTTGCCACTGACCTTTTGGGCTGAAGCTGTCAACACAACTTGCTATGTGCAGAATAGAGTTTTAGTAAATCAGAGGTTGATGAAAACTCCATATGAAGTTCTCCATCATTTGGCTCCTCTAATTTCATTTTTCAAAGCATTTGGGTGTCCCTGTTTTATTCTCACACAAAGGATCATCTCCATAAATTTGATCCTAAGGTGGATGCTGGGTATGGTTGGTTATTCATCTACTTGCAAGGCATACAGAGTCTTCAACTGCAGAACAAAGATAGTTGAAGAGACTCTGCATGTGAAGTTTAATGAATCTCCTTTGGACAAGATTCCACAACCCTGTGGAGTTGTTTGATTTGGACATACTGCAATATGTTCCTTATCACCTCCAGCTGTTGCAGATCCTGTGGCTCAATCATCTTCTGCAGCATGTCTTCCACTTGGTGGTATTGATGATGATGAGATAATATCAATACTCACCTATTCAAGTTTAGTGACCAACTGCCTGTGTCTGCTAAACTTGATGTTCCTGTAGCTTCAGCAGTTCCATCCATAACAAATGCTGATGAGATCTCTGTTTCCTCTGCATCTTTTGAGTTACCATCAAATTCTTGGTTTCAAGAGTCTACATAAACATCTGCTGCTGCTGAAGGTTCTACAAACACTTGCACAGATCTCATGTTTATCAAGAACTGAAGAATCACCCCATGACTCAGATTATTGGTGATATCAATGCTGGTGGTTTCAACCAGAAGTCAATTGTCTAACTTCTGCTTCTATGCTCTCTTCATCAGTCAGCTAGAGCCAAAGAACTACCATGTTGCTTTGAGAGACAATGGATGAGTTGAAGCTATGCAGCTTGAGCTACTTCAGTTCAAGAAACAGCAAGTGTGGGAACTTGTTCCTCTCCCCCAGGTAAGTTGCAATAGGCACTAAATGGGTGTTTAGGAATAAAACCGATGAAAATGGCTTATTGTTAAGACAAGGCTAGACTGGTTGTACAGGGATTTCATAAGAAGGTATTGATTATGATGAAACCTTTGCCCCTGTGCCAGACTAGAGGCAATCAGATTATTCTTAGCCTATGCTGCATTCCACAATCTAAAGTTTTTCAAATGGATGTTAAAAGTGCATTTTTATATGGTAAAATAAGGAAGAAGTTTATGTGTGTTAAACCCCAGGCTTTGAGGATAATAAACATCCTGAATGGGTGTACAAACTTGATAAGGCTCTTTATGGGTTGAAACAAGCTCCTAGTGCCTGGTATGAGACACTCTCTACTTTTCTCTTAAGAATAGTTTCACTAGAGGCTCCATTGATAAAACTTTGTTTATTAAGAAGGTGGATCAGCATAAGCTTATGTTGATTATATTTTTTGCATCTTCTGATCCTCAGTTGTGTGATGATTTACAACTTAATGAAAAAGAGGTTTGAAATGAGTGCAATGGGAGGATTACAGTTTTTCTAGGCTTGCAAATCAAACAAAGGCTGATGGAACCTTTATTCATCAGTCAAATATACAAAAGATCTTTTGAATAAGTTTAATTACAAAACTGTAAGCCCTGTTCTACTCCCATGTGCAACACCACACAACTGGATGCTGATCAGAAGGTAAAGCTCTTGATGAAACGCTTTACAGATGTATGATTGGGTCCTTGATGTATCAACAGCTTCTAGACCAGATATTATGTTTGCTACATGTGTTTGTGCTAGATTTCAGGCTGCTCCTAAAGAGTCTCATTTGATTGCAGTCAAAAGAATCTTTAGATATTTGCAAGGTACACAATCTCTGGTTTATGGTATTCCACTGGACACTCTTGCAAATTAGTTGCTTTTCAGATAGTGACTATGCAGGGTGCAAGTTAACTAGAAAGTCAACTTCTGGTGGTTGTCAATTCCTAGGCAACTATTTGATTTCTTGGCAAAGTAAGAAACAAACATCTGTTGCCTCATCAACTGCTGAGGCCGAGTACATTGCTGCTGCAAGTTGCACCTCTCAGGTACTCGCTTCAGAATCAAACTTCGGATTATGGCATTACAGAGACTAAGACTCCATTGTTAATGGATAGTGCTTCAGCTCTGTGTATTGTCAAAAATCCAGTCCAGCACTCTAGGACCAAACATATAGAGATCAGACATCATTTTATTCGGGATTGTTTTGAAAAAGGTCTGATTGATCCTAAGTTTGTGCCTAGTGCTGATGAGCTTGCAGATATTTTTACTAAGCCTTTGGATAGTTCTACTTTCCAAAACCTTGTGTTAAGGCTTGGTATGATGCAGATAGAATAAGTGACAACTACTGATGATTTCAGTAGTAATTATTGGTGATCATTGGTACCCATGTCACATATAAGTACTGATGAGTCCTTTTCCCTTCAGTAGTTTTTATAACTACTGATGGCTAAATGCCTCACAAGTACTGAAGTACTTTATCTGTTCCAAACTACTGATGTAGTTAAAACTACTGATGTAGTTAAAATACTGAGTAGTTACAACTACTGAAATCAGTATAAACAGATAAGTACTAATGTTTATGAAACACCTGAAAATCAGATGCAAAGTCTGATGAGTAAGTGTTGAGGACAACATGAAATAGCTGAAAGGCTATGAATTGATGACAACTACTGAAGAGAACTTTCTCTTCAGTTGTTTCAACAACTGCTGTTTCATTCTAAACAACTGAAGCAAAACCATGTCTTCAGTAGTTTTTATAACTACTGATGACTAATACCAAGTCTTCAGTTGTTTACAATAGTGTGACAAAACCACTGTCTTCAGTAGTTTCACAACTACTGATGACAAACACCAAGTCCTCAGTTGTTTCAATCATCTGAAGTCAAAACTACGGTCTTCAGTAGTTTTCTAACTTCTGATGCCTAACACCACGACTTCAGCTGTTTCAACGTCTGAAAGGATAATACCATGTCAACAGTCGTTTAAAACTACTGATGACTAACACCACATCCTTCAGTCGTTTTCTTACCCGTACCCTATAAATATCCCTGACCTAATCCTTCAAGCTTCATCTTCTTCAAACCTAACGTTCCTCTCAAAACTTCTCTCTTCTCAATTGCGTCCATGCAAATTAAACCGCGACACAACTGTGTTGCCTACTTACTAAATCGTCTGTCTGGGCTAAGTTCGATACTGCTATCGATCTTATGATTCAGTCCCAATACAAAACGGCATTCTTCTGAATCCCATTCTACATGCCGAATCCCTCCAACAGTTTGGATGAACGTCACCTTACCACTGGGGAGAACAACACACCATCTCTCCAGTCGGTCGTCAACAACAAAGAAGTGGTCATCACTCCTGCAATAATCCGCCAAACTTTCATCTGGATGATGCTATTTCTCCTGCTGGATATCCGAAGGGCACCACAGATCTATCCTTTGCCCAACATGGATATCAAGGCAATCTCAGTGCCTCCACTATCATGAAGAAAAACTTCCATGTCGCCGAACGCCTAATTTTTCACATGGTGATGTATGTTGGCTCCTAAGACTTCGTCTTGGGATCAAATGTCGTCAAAGTGGAAGCAGGTAATGTATTCTATTCTTGAGCAACAACCGTTAAACTTTTCAGAAATAATATTTTCGGAGCTCAAGGATATGGCTCAAAACTAACCGCTAACCGTTGGATACTATATCCACGGTTCATAATGGCCATCATTACAAACCAGCTTAATGCTGAGGGACTTGTTGCTTGGGAGTCCCTGCTACGGCTGTTCTGCGGAAGTATACTCCCGGCACAACTCTGACCAGACACTCAAATTGGCTGCCAAGCTGCGCAAACCCACGCAGCTGGAACCCACAGCCACCACTCCAAATCAAAAGTCCCCACCAAACCCACCAAAAGAAACCCAAAACGGCTACTCAGGAATTGAGTCCCCTGAGGATGCCCCTGCAACACAAACGCAGGAGATATCCACTGGTCCAAACCCCTAGTGGATATAAGGACTCTTCCAGCCATAGCCGCTCAGGATTCCTCTCAACAGGAGCCTGCAGCAACCACAAAAGGGGTACCTACACATATGGGATCTTCCTCACTTGAGGGGATTGCCATTGAAGAGCACCAACCTCCCCAGGTGCACACTGCTTCTATCCCTTCACCCCATCAACCCGCCCTCACAGCCCAACTTTAATAGTTGCACAAGTGCTGACTCAACTGCACTCCTCACCCCCTCCCCAGAAACCACTTACTACTGGGAACACCTCTACAATTGAGGGGGAGGAACACAGTGCAATTGAGAACCCACAGCACAGGGGTTTACCACTTCTATCTCCTGGTGTAGATAAGGAGATTAGAATATCTAGTGAGGCTGTCTCCTCTTCTGATCAGCATATGATCAGAATGAGGCTGGTAACATTGCTAAGACCTCACTAGAGGCAACAGCTGATGATGGACATTGTCCTGAGCTGGAAGTCCCCAGTACCAAGCAAAAGGGGCACATGCAACAACTGGTCTACACCCAGTGCATGTAAACCCTGCTCCACGCAGGAGGTCAGGTGATTCAGCTTCGGCTGATGATGACCTGGGCTTTTTCTATGATGTTCTTGCCCAGAACACAATCCTTGAAGAGAAAGTCAGTAGCTGCAAAACCTACTTGACCAACTCTCACAAGGAGAAAGACCATCTGCCTCCACCAACCCACAGATGGCACCTTCAGTTGAAGGTCCCCAAACACCGAGCCACTCAAAACTCAACCACCTGCCTCTACTTCAGGCCCTATTTCTCAGGAACGAACCCTCCTGAGCAAATAGGTGCTGTACTTCAAAATTCCCTCCCTCTCATCACACCCATAATCACTGATATTGTGACTAAAGCCATTGATGAGAGGCTTTCCTCAACTTTACAACCCTTGATTGATGCTGCTGTGCAAAAGACACTTTCTGCGGTACAAAACCCCTTCCTCCAATGCATCCAAAAAGGGGGAGAGTACTGCAATGAAAGAAAAGAAGAGGAAAAGAACAGAGGAAGAGAAGGAAGAGAAGAAAGCCCAAGAGGAGGAGAAAGAAAAGAAACCACTGCTCACTTACAAACGAAAGAAAAGTGCTGATGATCATACTGCTGAAAACAAATCCTTGGAAGAGCTGGTAAAAGAAGCTGACACTACACACAGCCGATCCATGGATAAAATAATTGAACAACTCTTTAGGCAAGGGTTTGATACAACCACATTGGATAGTGAGATCAGAAGGTTGGAAGTGCAAGAAATTCAAACCCGATGGGCTGGGTATGATGCTCTTGAAAAAGAGAGATTGGAGATCATGATACGCTTCATTGCAAAATACTTAGGAAGATCTTTAATGGAGATTCGCGCGTGGACCAGGGACAGTATTCTGGCTATAGCCACCAGAATCTGTGTCTGAGCAATTCCACAAGGGGATTAGTTGAAGCCCTGATGAGGCTGGGGCTGGTAAAAGGTTGGAAATGGCTAACTTACAAAGGCGAAACTTACTACAAAGATGCTGGATCAACCTTCCCTTCCACCCACTCAAACACAGCCTACCCCTCAAATCTCCAAACCAATCTCTAAGCCAAAAACCAAAACATCCTCATTCTTCAAAACCAATTCCTTACCAACCAACCACCATCCAGTGATGCACCTAGAAGGAGGAGAAGGGTGCTGAGGATGGAAGAAGAAGAAGAAGAAGAGGATGAAGATGATAGTCTGCCACTCTCTGCTGTTCTAAAGCTACCAAAACCCAGAAGTCAACCCATGATCACACCTGACTCTCAAAGGGAAATGGTCAGAGTCAAGATAGAAATGAAGAACAGCAGAAACAGCACGATGAGCAACTACTGAAGATGGTTGACAAGGAATTTCCTCAGTCATCATCTATTCAAGCCATGAAAGGGCATGCTCAGAGGCTGTACACTCTCAGGCACACTTTTCAGTATCAGAAGGAGAGAGTGAGAGTATGGCCAGACCCCAGGGTGAGTTCTAGAATCCATAAAAGAACTATTCCACACAGATACAATGGCCAGGTTAGAAAACAATAGATTCTACCATCATGTTGGCCATTGTAGTCACACCTTGGGAAATCATTGATGAACTCAAGAAAGCTCATCAAGCAAAGATGACCCCTCAAGCCTTACTAGAAAACAAGATGATTAAAAAGGGGTTTTTATATAAAAAGCTTGAAGACATCGAGAAGAATGAGCTCCAGCTACTCCTTGAAGGCACCCATCCTGATGAATTTGTCTATAGGGAGGTAACTACAGTGGAGCTGAAAAATGGCAGGACCATGAAGTACTTATCTGAGTACTATGGTCCAGAGTTCTTCTTCGAAGGAGGAGTAGAAGAACTCTCCAAGGAGAACAAGTTGTTCTCCTGAGGCCTATGTTCGAGAGTCATACAGACTCATTATGGGGAAGTAAATCTCATGAATGGGATAACAACTCTATGTCCAGTTCCCCAAAACAGAGTTCCCATTCATACCTTGCCAAACAATATCTAAGATTTCTTCCAGGCCGGAGCTTACATGGGTCATCTTCTCTACTGATCAAGAAGGAAAAAGACCAATCTTTTGCCAACAATAAGTGGGATAATAAATAATTTAAAGGTTTTGGCTGCATTGGTTCAGGGGGAGTTTGTTGGACAAAAGAACCAATGAGCCAAGATCAGAAAACCTCTAAGTCCCACATGGTATCACAACAACTGCTGAAAGCTTCATCAGCAGTTTGACAAGTGCTGAAGACTTCAACAGCTGAAGATCAAGTGCTGAAGACTTCAACAGCTGAAGAACTAAAGTGCTGAAGTACAACCTGAAGAACACAAGTGCTGAAGCTGAAAGACCAAAGTACTGAAGTACAATAGCTGAAGAGTTTACAAGTGCTGAAGATCAACAACTGATGTACAAAGTCTGCAGACAAAGACTGAAGACATCAGCTGATGATATCTACTGAAGTCATCAGCTGATGAAACATCTGAAGGTCAAAGTTTGAAGATCAAGTACTGAAGCGTCAGTAGTTTGTCACAACTGCTGAAGAGTACTTCTTCAGTAGTTGTGATATCAGTAGTTTTATATTTCTAGTTTCAGTAGTTTTGTAAAACGAATGAAGAGCTTGTTCTTCAGTCGTTGTAGTTTCAGTAGTTTTATATTTCAGTAGTTATAACAACTGATAACACTTAGAACTTTTTGTAAGAAGATGTCAGCTGTTTTGACATCTTCAGTAGTTGTGTTTCAGTTGTAATAAATCTGTTAGATGTCACTATCAAGGACATCAGCAGACGTCACATATCTTATATAAGAGTGTCGACCTAATCATAAGTGTGAGATTCTGTACCACGAAAGCGAATATGAATGAAATATATTTGCAGATATTCTCTCTCTATAACCGTCTTGTTCTTCAGATATCGTTTTGTTCTTGTGAATCGACTAATTCATTGTTTGAATTCCGCTGCAATACTCGTCAATCAATCAAAAATAGATCACTGATCCTAACATATGTCAATGCTGATGACCAAACACTAATTTTGAAGTTCACAAAAAGAAATGCTAATCAAGATTAACACACCCATATTAGTCAATGAATGAACAAAAGAAATGCTGATGAAGATAAACTAGTTATCTTATGTATAGGTCAGGGGTAGTTTAGTCATTTTGTAAATGGCATCTTGTCAATCTTATATAGAATATAAAACCTCATATGTGAGGCGACTGTTGATACACATTCTAGACAATTAGAATCTTTGGTTTACAAGGTGTCTTGTTACTATTTAATGCTCTTATCCTAGCATTCATTGTAACCGATTACCTTCATTAAGACAAACAACATTTATAAGTATTTCTTGCATTCAATATTCCTTGATTGTTTGGTTCCGCGTTATAATCATTGACTCAATCATCATATTCAATCCTTGTAGATTCACATCAACAGAGAATATCATTCTCAAACCCCAATGAATTGGTATTAGAGCTTTGGCTCTCGGTTCTTTTCATATCTCCCTAGATCTGAGCAGAACTCGATTGATTTGGTGATTGAGTTACTATTTGTAACATCTTGTAATTTGGGTTAATTTATTGTTAGTTTTGTTAAATTCTTGTATGGGGTAGTTGTGTCATTCATGAGACTTATAGGTTACTTATGCCATATTGGTCTATTAATCATTTAACTTGAAGATTATAATTATTAGATAACAATAACTAATATAATGATTTTAATAAATGAAATAATAACAATAAAAATTATAGTAATAATAAACAATAATAATAATAACAATAATAATAATTATTAGGTTTAGTAAACTTAAAATGGTTGAAACTTAAAAAGAAACAAAGTTTAAGGGGGTTATTGTTAATTTACAAACTTAATATAAAGGTTTAAGCATAAAATAATATAGTTAACTACAAGGGTCGAATTGTAACTTTAAAAGTTACAACCCAACCCCCCGCCCACTCTAAACCCGTGAATCCGGCGAGAGCTCGGCCATTCTCCGGCCGAGCTCCGGCGGCTTCAAATCACCCGTTTTTACTTCAAATCTGAAACCAAAACCGACCCAAATCATTCTTTCTGTAGGTTCGAACTTAAATGCCTGATTTAATTGAGTTAAACCATCGGTTATACTCGAATCATCGAGTAACCGAGGCTATCTAATGCAAAGAAACCGTTTGAACGTTTAAGGCTAATAATGATCAAATTAACTAAACCTAACGAACGTTTGTCTGATACTAATCATTACAACTCCCAATTTCATCTGAATCAAACGCGAGCATAAGCATTCGATCATTCACCTCTTTCGCGAACCTGCAACTACTCGAATATCATCTTCAGAGCATCAAAACTCAAAATCAACATAGGGCTTCTCATCATTTAGCCTATTCGAAGCTTTCTGTGAAACGAATTGGAGTTTCATCATTGATTATAACCTGAACGAATCGCAACACAGTCACGGCTGTTCTTCGAGTGTCATCATCAATCCGTGCGAAATTCGGGTAATTGAACATACTACATACTCGATTCAGTTGGGGAAAAAAGCCCTAACAATGATTTGTTTAAAAACATCATTTGATGCTTCAATTGGGGGACGATTGAACCTAGGGTTCATACGATTTGGGGGATTTGGTGCTTGGTGTTTTGGGTTAAAACGGGATTATGACCGCGGCTGAGAGCCTTGGTTCACTGGTTACCCACTCACTTCTTGTACTAGAGGTCCCGGGTCGAACCCGGCGACCTCCAATAATTTTTTTGGCTTTTCAGCCTTTAAAAAGGTATTAAAATTTTCTGAAAATTATAAAAAAATGTTTTGTAAACTTTGTTATTTTTAAAGCTATCCTATTATTTTCTATAAATTTATCACTTTAATCACCTTAACAAATTTTCTTATAAAATAAAATTAACAAGTATATTTTATAAAAATAGACTTATATAATATTGTAAATCATTTAATATTATTTGGACACTATACAATTATGGATTAATCATGATAATTATAGAATTTATATATTTTTATAATTAACCTTCACAATTATTATAAAGGATTTAATTCCTTAAAATTTGATACATGACATTTTCTTGGACTAAAACATATATATGATCTCTCTAACCCACGTCATCTAATTATTAAGACCTCAAATACCAAATTGAAACCCTAGTCTCGTTTAACCATTAAGTATATTATTAAATTGTAACCTTGTAAATATATATTTGTTTAGGTGCATTGTGAAAGACGTTGAACGTTGAATTATTTCTTTATTATTCATATTAATCATCAAATATATACTATTTGATCATGTGAGTATTCTATACCCCTTTTTCCTATTTTCACACTTTGGTGTGAAACATGTTAACCTATACTACTGCACTCGTAGACTTATTTGAGACTTGTAAACCTATGGCAATTCATCTTGTAAAAGTCGTGGTTAGGAACTTCGTGATTACCATGTTGTTGGCATTATATGTACAATCATTAACTTTTGCTAGCCCAGCGAAGTCATAGATCTATGGGTAAGACAAGCCTGCTTGGTTGATCCAAGTACACTTAGCTGATCGTATATACTTTTAACGTTTGAGACTTGTAAAATTTTGTCGAGGTTTGATTGTTGCATTGTTCATAACATCCCTAATCACTTTATTCACTAACTTATGACTTGAATTGCCATCTTATTATATGTATGGAAACTATGGAATGCTCACCAACATTTTTTATGTTGACTTTTTATTTTTTTAACATGTTTCAGGAAGCACCCAAGTTTGATTTCCACACATTGAAGCCTGCACATCTAGGAATGGACCTAGATTAATAAATAAAATAGAATGATTTGTTACATTCTATGTTATGTTTTTTTTATTTTCTTTGAGACTTATAATTGTATGTGACAAATGGAACTTATGTTTAAATTATATTTGATTATTAATAGCGTTATGTGGCTATGAACGATCTAACTCTCACTCCTCGACGTTTGCCGCCGTGGGGTTGGTGTGACAGTATTAGAGTGTTCAACTACCTCTACTTAGTAAACTGTAGAAATCTCTTCAACAATCATTGTTCATCTGTACTTATCTTCAAGAATAAAAACCATGAACTGTTGTTACAACATAAACATATAACCATCAGCAGATCTGGTTATGCATAAGCCTGTTTGGACTATTAGGGACTAAGTTGAACTTAAAAATCAAACTAATCATTATTTAGAAAGGTTAAAACAGCTTACTAAAAATGGATTCACATAATTCTCTGAACTTGGTCATACTCCAAAACCACCCATGCTTAAACACAAATCTGAGTTAAGCAATGGAAAATCAGATTTATAGTCTATATTACACGTGTAGATCCAGACTACTAGATTTCAATATGTAAAGGCCCTCACATTCAGTGACACTTTCTGCTAATCAAGCTGCAATATACAAACCTCAAGAATACCTATTAACGATCTTACACTTGATGATGATGATTACAAGAAGATAAAAATTGATCTCAAGCTTATTCTATACTCACTAAAGCACTAAAATGGATGTGCTATAAAGATTAGAAAAGTATGGAACTGCTAAAGCTGTTTGGGATGCACTGCTGATAATGTGTGAAGGCAATAGTGAAGTGGCTGAAATTAACAAGGACAAGCTTGTTAATCAATATGAAACCTTTCATCACTCCAAGGGGGAGTTAATTTCTAAACAACTACATAGATTTGTGCTGCTAGTGAATGATTAGAGATCATAGGGGTAACATACAAAGTCAATGAACTGAACAAGAAGATGCTTCACAGTCTTCCACAAAGTGGAAACAAAATATTACAATGCTGAAAAAACACTCTTGATCTAGAAAGTACACCTTGGAAATCATGATTGCCAAGATAGAAGCTCTTGAACATGATAAGAGGAGCAAAAATATTAGTGGACCTCGAGTTATTGAAGCTTATAAATTTCCATCATACACTCACTCTATAGAAAATGAATTCATCACTAAGGATGGTGATTTTCTTTCCTCAAGTGATCAAGTGAAGACAAATGGTTTCATTGCTGCTCCATAAACTAACAAGCCTTCAAAACCATCACAACCAACATGGTTCTTTACAACTCGCTCAACTACTCCTGAAGACCCAAGATCAGAAGTGCAAAAAAACTTACAATTCCTTTGTTGCTAGCTTTGAAGCTTATCTAGGAGGTAGACTCATTTATGCTCATCTGATCAAGAAGGACTTGGAAGAAATGGATCCAGATGATGTGGAATAATGGCTTTGTAGTGGCAAATGGCTATGATTGCAATGAGAGCCAAGAAGTTCTTTAGAAAAGGAAGAAAGCTTAGCCTCAATGGAAACACCAAACTTGGATATGAAAAATCCAAGGTAAAGTGTTTCAACTGTGGCATGACTGGCCACTTCTCTAGAGATTGCAATGCTCCCAGAAGAAATAACAACAATTTCCAAAGGAATTCTCAAGGTCAGTCATCTCCATAACCAAGCACAAGCTTTCACTCTAACAATCAACAACATTAGTATCATCATCAACAACATCAACAACCATAGCAGAGTGAGCAACAACTGACTAATCAAGCTCATGGAAGCAACCACTCATCCTTAAATTCTTTGGTCATCAGGCAAGAGAGAGTACGTGATTGGAGTCTGTATGCAGAGGAAGTGAAGCCTCAATTTTAGAATCATGCACTCATGGCTCACATTAATGATAGCCCATCTCCTATGCCATCTGAGGTAAAATCCAACATTTATGGTGATAAATGCATTACTAAACTGCAAGGTTATCATGAGCACAATCATAAACTGGTTGATAAAATAAAAGAAGAAAAGGTCAAGTCAGAGATGCTTAAGAGAGAAATTAAAGGCTTTGAAATTAAAATCAAATCTCTCATATCTAACATTGAAAAATTGCATGGTGAGAAGTACATTCTTGCAACTAAGAATGAGCAACTAACTAAAAAGTTAATCAAAAGTTGAACGAACACTTACTGAAGTGAAACTTGAATAGTTTCAACTATCTTCAGTCAATCTGCAAGAGATGCTAGACTCACAAAAGGATCCCAAGGATATGTCTAGGATTGGGTATAATTCTTTTCCTCCACCCTACAATGACAACTACACTGTAATGCCTGAATCTATTACACTCAAAGAGCAAAATGAACCTAATACTATTGAACCAAATACAATAGTAAAACAAGTCACATATCCTTAAAATAAACCAAATGTGTACATTGAAACAAATGAGGTGAAAATTAAATTAGGTTACCTAATTAAAATCAAGGAGTGTTCAGATGATATAGTGAATATCATTAAACCATCAAGCCCAATCAAAGCTATTGTCCCATTTGTGAAATTTATACCTGCAGTTTCAAAAGGGAAAAAGAAAGCTATGGTGTTAGTGAAATCTTTTGCTGAAAGTAGTTCTGATTATGTGATTAAATCTCCAACAATTCAAGCAAATTGACAAGGTTTCACTGCAAAAAAAAGTTCATTGATTTCAAAAACTAAAAATCAGTCAGACCCACAATTATCAAAATCAAAACAAGGAGTAGTTTTGACATCTGCAATAGGGACCTTGTAAATCAGTTTGAACTAGAAGTCAAGAAAAGGTTGAGGAAACAAAAATAGCCTAAAACAATCAACGAAAGTAGTGTTGTGAAAGAAAATACTAAAAAGGCTGATTTTGCTTCTTACCTTAAACCAAAGATTTGACTCAGTTTTGAATGGGTAAATCAACTGAGTCAGCAATAGCAAAATCAGGTTCAAGAAACAAACACATGTTATTGTGACATTTGTGAAATGCCTACTCACAAAACTGAAGAGTGCTTTTTTAAACAATACTGGTCTATCTGTGACATGAACAATCATTTCACCAAAACTATTATTTTAATAAATATTGTTCAGTCTGTGATATGAACAATCAACTACATCTGATTGTTACTTCAAGCAAAAAGGATTGAGAATTCCCCAAAACAAGCTAATCTTACCAATATCATCTGTGAAACCCAAAGTCAGAAGTCACTTTCATAATAATCAATCTAGGACTTCTAGCTCACATAATAATATGGGTAACATAAAATAGTTGAAGAAGATTCAAGAAAAAATATCATAACATCAAGCAAACATATAATCTTCCCAAAACAAAAATGATGTTTGATAATAAAAAACAGGTCAGATTTCTTTAAGGAAATAGGGACCAAAGGTTTCATTATTCTTTTTGACTCTTCAGTTGATATGATGAGATGAAACATTCAAAGTATCATCAGAAATCTCCAAGAACAACTCTCTTTAAGTAACAATACACAAATGCTGATGAATAAAACTCATTCGCATTTGCTATAGTGAATTAAAATTGACCGCATTTTCATGAAACTTTTAATGTTTGTAGAAGATATTAATTGACTATTTAAAGCCATTTTAAAAGGTAATTTAATAGTTTTCAAATTTGAGATATTTCATAGTACGACGAGCGAAATTCACTGTTCTTCATCACTCATCATCTTCATCATCAAACCTGTGTTCTACTTCCTTCTTACATCATTTGTCCTCTGTTTTGATTCTCTACAACTGTAGTATCAAACAAAAGGTGATAAGCTTTTAAATTTATGACATAAAATGTCAGACTTTTGAACCTGCAATGAACTTAGAACCCTAGGTCAAACATGATGATTCAAAATCAAACTTAGATTAAGAAATGATGATGATTTTTGACTACAATGAACAAGTTAACAAAGAAGATAACAACAAACAAGTGATTTTCACCATGATTTTCACTACGTTGTTCATCGTATGAACAAAGCATAATAAGAGATTGAAAATGAGAAAAAAATCTTGATTCTAAGAGTTAAAATGAGTTAGAAACAACCAAAATGATCACTTCAAGCATGCATAACAAAACAACAGTGATTATTCATGATAACATCAAGCACAGGTATAAGTCCTATGGAACAGTACCTATAAGCATTCAATTTTGTCGATAAAAAGTCAAAATGAGAAATTCACTTGATGCACGTCCATTTTTTATTTTTCATTACCAATGGGGAATCTTTCTACAAAATATCTATCTGCCAAAACGCAATTCGTTGAGTTCAATCCAAGGCAGACCTTGCATCGATGTCCTTCTCATCCAGATTTCCATGCCAGACTAATATGTTGAGTATTATCATCTTTTTAATTCATATGCCTCTAAAGTAGGGTACATGGAAAATCTCACTTGGAGCAAGCTCCATAATGTTAGCGGTTATCTTGACCCTGATGTACCCAAGGCAGAAGGTGTAAGAGACATGATCAGATTTATATCCACTGCCAGAATTGCTCATGCAATCACTGTTAGACTAATCATCTATGAGAGATTCATAAGATCTTTTTGGAGCACTACTAAAATGATAGAGATAGCTGGTGTATGGACTTTGTTTGGAAGAATCACTGATCATCATACTCTGAACATCACTGAACAAACTGTGAGACAGTGTCTACAGTTTGGGGATGATTCCAACTCTCCCTTAGAGCTTGAAGATGATGATATTACTACTTTATTTGCCAATGTTGGATATGAGGGAGGATATGAAGGCAAACAGATTGTTAAGGATTGGTTGACTTACAATGGAGGTTCTTGATTCATCTTTACCAACATTGCTTGTCAAGAAGAAGACTGGATGGAATGACATTCTAGTGATCACCTCATCTGCTATTTGTGCTTTAAGCACTAAAAAACCATTCAACAGACTGGATGGAATGAAATTCTTGTGAGCTTCATCCATAATCCTCACACGTAGATCCTCGAGACGAGGAATCCACACCCGTCCAAATTGATTTTTAACACCAAGCGTGTTTTCACCCAATTCTCCAACCAGACCTCTCATTCTTTCAGAGTTTAGATGATCTTCTTTTAATGCCCCATCTTGAAACTCCTTGACTTGCTCCATTACATCAAGGTCATGATCAGTGGTACGCTTTCACCCGAATCGGCTCGGCCTCTCCTTTCGGCTAAGAGCATCCACCACCACATTGGCCTTGCCCGGATGGTAATGGATCTCACAATCATAATCCTTTATAAGTTCTAACCACCGTCTCTGCCTCATGTTCAGATCCTTCTGCTCGAAGAAGTACTTCAAGCTCTTGTGGTCGGTGAAAATGGTGCACTTCGAACCGTAAAGATAGTGCCTCCAAATCTTTAGTGCAAAGACCACGGCTGCTAACTCCAAGTCATGAGTAGGGTAATCGACCTCATGAACCTTCAACTGTCGGGACGCATAGGCTATAACCTTCCCTTTTTGCATTAACACGCACCCCTAACCTGAATAGGAAGCAACAGAATAAACCACCAGATCTTAGCTCCCATCAGGTAATGACAGAACAGGAGCTTGAGTCAACGTCACCGTCAATTCTTCAAACGCCTTCTCTTGAGCTTGACCCCATACGAAATTCACATCTTTTCGGGTCAACTTGGTTAGTGGAGAAGCGATATTCGAAAAGTCTTTAATGAATCTTCTATAGTAGCCCGCTAAACCCAAGAAACTATGAATCTCAGATGGCGTCTTCGGTGACTTCCATTGCATAACCGCCTCCACCTTTGCCGGGTCCACCATGATCCATTAGGATTCACCACATGACCCAAGAACTGAACTTCACACAACCAGAACGCACACTTAGAGAATTTTTCAAACAACTTCTCCCTCCTAAACGTCTCCAAAACCTCCCGAATGTGATCGGCATGCTCAATCCCACTCTTTGAATAAATCAGGATATCATCGATGAACATAATCACTGATTTATCCAACATAGGCCGACACACACGGTTCATCAGATCCATAAAAGCAGTTGGCGCGTTGGTCAAACCAAAAGATATGACAAGAAACTCGTAGTGACCGTAGCGCGTGCGAAAAGCTGTCTTAGGGATATCCGACTCCTTCACCTTCAACTGATGGTAACCATATTGAAGATCTATCCTTGAAAACCAACTGGCTCCTTGGAGTTGATAAAACAGATCATCTATTCTTGGTAGGGGGTATCAGTTCTTCACCGTCAACTTGTTCAGCTCTCGGTAGTCAATGCACAACCTCATACTACCGTCTTTCTTCTTCACAAACAGGACGGAGCACCCCAGGGAGAGATACTCGACCTAATGAACCCCTATCGAGTAGCTCTTGCAACAGCTCCATTAGTTCTTTCATTTCCGTGGAGGCTAACCGATACGGTGCTTTGGCAACGGGTTGAGCACCGGGTATCAAATCGATTTGGAGCTCAATCTCACGATCTGATGGCACGCGGGTAAATCTGCTGGAGATACATCCAGAAAGTCACAAACAACTGGTACATCAGATAGTTGTGGGTTGGCGTGTCCACATCCTTTACGTAGGCCAAGTAGGCACTACATCCACGTCTCATGCACTTTCCCACCACCGCCATCGAAATCACCTTCGGTATTGTTGTGACGCGGTCACCAAAAACCATCACCTTATTCCCGTTAGGTGTTGTCAATCAGATCATCTTCTTGCAAAACACGATGTTTGCTTCATAGGTTGCTAACCAGTCCATCCCTAGTACTACATCAAATCCACCTAGGGGTATCACGTGTAACCTAGCAGCAAACCTATGACCTTCTAGTTCTATGGCATAGTCCTCAATCATATTAGTGATTCTAGTGGACTTACCGATAGCAGTTTCTACATCGAATGGTGCACTGACCTTCCTACTACTAACAAGCAACTTAGCACAGAAAGTAGTGGAGATGAAACTCCTGCTAGCACCAGAATCAAATAAGACAGAGGCATATGTTTGGTTTACTAGAAACATACCTGACACAACATCGGGATCAGCTCTGGCTTCCTCCGGGTCATAGTGTAAGCTCTAGCACCTGCCCTCTGCCCTCCTTCTTTCGGCTTCTTATTCCCCGCTTTCGAGCTCTCCGCCCTCGGCTTCTTACAGTCTCTGGCAATGTGGCCAGGCTGACCACACCTGAAGCATACGTTCATCCCCATCCTGCACTCTCCAGCATGCTCCCTTCCACATTTGCCACATTTCTTCCTCCCTACACCAGCTGTGACCACACGTCGGTCACCTACCTTCGCCACCTTATTGTTTGGGGTAGCTCCACCACGTCCAAACCGTTTCCCATTCCAGTTCCTTCCATCCCCACTCCTTTTCTTCACCTCAGCCACCACCACCACCTCGCGCTCATCATATAATCTACCAGCTAGATCAACCACTGACCTAAAAGTGCTCGGCCAGGCAATGATCATATGCCTACAGATATCCGTTGCCAGCCCTTGGATGTATCTCTTAATCTTCCGTGATAGTGGTGTCACTTGATCGGGCACCAGCCGCTCCATTTCATTGAATTTAGTGGTGTACTGCTGGCGTGTCATTGTTCCCGCCTCCAGCTATTGGAACTCCCTTTCCACCTTATCCATCTCTCTATGAGGAAAAAATTCCTCAATCACTAACTGCTTCAGTTCGGGCTATCTCATCCTCCCAATGGCCCTGCTACCCTTGGCTTGGACAATGTTGTCCCACCAGCACAAAGCCGAGTCCACAAAAGAGTGGGTAGCAAATTTCACCTTCTGATCTTCATAGCACTCACTAATGTTGAGGACAACCTCCATTTCCCTCACCCACTGGTGAGCAGCTGTAGCAGTGCCATTCCCATCGAAAGTAGGGGGCTTGCATCTCATAAACGCCCCATAGTTGCAGCCTCGGGTCGCCTCCGGCGCAAGCTCTTCTTCTTCCTCGCCATCATCATCAGAGAGAACCGTTTCCGGCTCTGGTTGTTCTTGTCCTCCCGAGGACCTGTTCCTCTCCTTTCTTTCCCCATCCCTTACAGTCTTGATCACTTCGGTCACCACAGACGGTAGAATCGTCTGCATGACCTGGTGAACCTCTTCCACCACATCCTCCTTTACTCAGGCTCTTAGATTGACGCTCTCATCGCCACCCTCTGGATGAGGGGTCTCTGGTTCTTCATGAACCACTTTCTCGACTCTAGGTCTCCCTCTCTGGAGTCGCGGAGCAGCACCATCACCTCCACCACGAGAGGCTTTTGAAGATCTACCGCCAGCCATCCTCTAAGAGCACATTATAAGATTCAAACACTAACGCGGTCATTCGAGGTAACACTTAGTTTATGTCAAGTATAGTAAGTCTCTAATTACAGTGGCCAGTTATGATTAGCCACTTACTTTACTCTTCATACCCCAAGCATCTCCTATCCTGACTTAATCAGTATCTAAATCTACTAAGAGCACGTAATCAAATAGCATGCGCACATAATACCGGTTAACATTAGGAAAAGACATACATGATGGCACATAGCTACTCGGGCTATCATCCATCCCTTTGTCCCATTTTCAGTTTAAGTTTAGGTTTTAAAAGTTTATTAACCCAATTCTCTTAAGCTTTGGCACTGATACCAACTTGTAATGCCCCGTTCCCGGGAACCCACGGTCGGTCATTCACAGCAATTAAAACATTAAACATTATAATTATACAATCTTAAGTAGTGGAAATAATTTATCAAGAACCATTAATTTCATTTAAACCATTGTGGTTGAGCAATAAAACACTCTTTAACTGATTACAAAAGAATTGTTTTACTGCATTACAAAACAACAGCAACATAAAGTACGAATGGATGTTAGTCTTTCCCTGTCGAGTAGCTTCCCCCTCGTGCCATTCTCAGCAATAATTACCTGCCAACTAAAAATGTATATAAGTCAGTGTTGCTGATTGAGCTCTAGCTTTATAAGTAATAAAATACTTTTTGTAGGTATACATATGAAAATACTCTGTTCATGAAATCTTCATCTCTTTATACGTGAGCACAGATTAACTATACAATCAGGTAATGCTTTATCTCTTTACTTTATGCCTTGTTTACTCCATATTCTTTTATATTTATATTTCACTGTCTATGTGGACCAATGAGTAATACCCCAACTATTTGCGCGATGGAAAACGGGTGATGGGCCATCTATATCCCTCGAAAGGGTCAACTGTATCCCCCGAAAGGGTTCTGTGTACTGTGTACAAGGCCAACTCAATCACCCAGGGTACGCTACAAGGGTCCTGCCAATCTCAATTGATTGGCCCTATGTGCATAATAGGGTAGCTAACCCGCAACACAGTTGAGCTAACGACAACACGGTCGTGTCCCTCCTATGAGCTTGCAAGACTTGTTAACATTTTATTAATGTTCCTCTTCTTTTCTTTATTGCTCTTTTACTTTATTATTACTAGATACTTTACGTTATGATAATAACACACCACATAAAGTCACATACTATAAGTAATAATAAATAATAATAACAATAATAATAATAAGGAACATCATATGTAATCATATCATGCATGGAACATCATTATTATTCAGCCCTAGTCAACTCTGGTCAAAACCTTAAAACACAGACTCCTAGAAAATTCTGTATAATTTATAAGTGTTAGGCGCATGGGAACTATTTAGGCACATGAGCCCTGTTTGGGCGTTTCACCACTATGTAGGCGTATCAACCAACACTTAATCATTTTATCACTTAGGTGCATGAACTATTCAGGCACATGGGCACTATTGATGAGTATGAACACTTAGGCGCATGGATATTTCAGACGCATGGACACTTGGGCGCATGAGTCACTTGGGCGCATGGGCACTATTGGGGCGCATGTGCACTTCACTTAGTCGTCTGACCAATATTTCTAGGCGCATGGACCACTGTTTAGGTGCATGGGCTGTACTTAAACATTTCTAAGGCAAATCTTAAGCGCATGGACTACTATTTAGGCGCATGAACTACACTTAAGTTTATGATTAAATTCTAAAATACTTATTAATTGTAGCAGAAAGATCCAAGCTTAAAAATCTCGTTCATGATTAAAACTGATAAGAGTAAAAGTTTATGATTAAATGCTAAAATACAATACTTATGAACACAAAAGTGTTTAATGCTTGTTGCTTATTGATTTGATGATGAAACCATCATCCATGAAGGATGATGATATGATGTTGTTGGTGATGCAAATAATTCACACGCATTTGGTAGTGAACCATTCACCTACAAATGATGATAAGTATTGATATTTATACTAATCTAGAATTTACAATAATTAAAAAATGAACCTAGACTAATACTTTTGTTGCTTTTGTTCTTCAATCATCATCTTCAATAATAATTGGAATCTTCAATTTCTTCAAAGGTAGAATACCCAACAATACTCCCCCTACATTGTAGATTCTGATGGTAAATGAAGCTTGATCGTGTTTTTATGGATAGTTGTTCAAATCCAAGACTTTTGTTTTTGTTGTTGTGGAAGCGAGGTCTTCAAACCTTTGAACAACTAATCGTATTTGGTTTTGTGACCTGAGTCACATACCCAAACTTGAACACTTGTGTTTTTGTTGTTGTGGCCCCTACAAACACCAAGCCCAATTTGTTTATTTCATAGCCCAAGTCTCAAGACTTTTTTTGTTGATCACACAACCCAAACACTAATCTAATCCAAGCCAATAGTCCAAACCCTTCAAAAACAAAACTAGTTACCAAACTACATCTCATTATCGATTCCTTGTTATTCTTTTTTCTGCTTCCAAATAGGTGGTATCAGAGCCAAATGCTCATTGATTTTGATCGATTGATCTATCGATGTCAGAATTGTTTAATTTTTGCTTGTTTCATTATATTTATTAGTTTTTTATTAGATCTACTGTTTTTGAGCAAATCATTTTTGGCGTGAATCGATTTCTTTTTTGAACATTAAAATAGTGATTTGTCTTTCAGGGAGCACTGTTTCATTGCTCAATTAACTTAGATCAATATTCACATCAATTAAATAGTAGATCTAGGTTATTGATTGATATTCATCAATTGCTCAAATTAAATTTGAACAAATACATTAACAAAATCCTTGATTTGATAATTAATTATCATTAAAAGGATTGACTGATTTGTGACCACAATCATTTAATTATTATTAATTGAGTTTTGTCACTCATTGGTTCATTACTTAAAGGATACTCTATTTTAGTTACATTCTTAGATTTTAACTAAAAATTAGTAACTTTGGTGGATCATCATACCAACCTCCAAAGTTGGAAACATAAGCAGATTTTAAATCCTAGAAAATTAAATTCAGGAATCATGTTAATTATACTCATTCTGACTTGTGAGTATCAATAACTAAAGGTCCATATATTCCACTCACTATTGGGCCGAATTATAATGACAATAATCGATCCATAAGTATAAAAGAACTATCACCTAATGAAGTTAAGAAGGTCAAAGTCGATATTAAAGCATATAGTCTGCTTAGTATGGCTTTACCTGAAGAAGTATTAATTAGATATAAGAATTATAAAACAACAAATTCCTTGTGGAGGATACTTCATACACTTTGTTAAAGGAGTGATGAAATCAAAAGCATTAGGAAGGACAACCTTCGTTCACAATATGAAACCTTTCATCATATTGAAGGTGAATCAATTTCTCAACAACTCCATAGATTTATGCAACTTCTAAGAGAGATGAACATCTTGGAAGTCTAATGCAAATGAGGAATTAAACAAAAAGATGCTCCATACTTTGCCTGAAAGTTGGACGCACACTGTCGATGTTAAGAACACCATAGACCTTAAAGCAACTGGTTTAGATATATTGGTAGCTAACATGGAGGCTTTTGAAATGGATGGAAAATCAAGAAACAAGAGCGTGGGAACCAATTTCTCACCCTATCAATTTAAAGAAACAAAAAGTGTTAGAAGTGCTTTATTTCTAACAATGATAGTGAAAACTCTTGTACTTTGAGTTAAGATGATGAAGAATTGAGTTTTTATGCATCAAAGCCTTCAAAGAAATTTTCTCAAAGTAGACCAGGAAAGGAAAATGGAAGAATTGATGATAGAAGAAATGCATCTACATCATTAACAAAGTCTTAATTAAGCAACAACCAAATAGAGCCCATCACTATGATTCTACACTTCGAAGAACAAAATGCAGCCTTTGCAACTTTTAGTTCAAGTTTTCAAATTTATTTGTGAAGCTCTTTAACATCTTCCAACATTTTCCAGCAAGACTTAGAAGAAACACATCCTGATGTAGTAGAGGAGATGGATCTTTAATGGCAAATGGCAAAGATTGCTTATAGAGCGAAAAAGTACCTAAGAAGAAATAAAAATTTGGTTGTAGCAAGTAAAACATCAAAGATTGGTGTTGAGAAGTCAAAGGTATGATGTTTCAAATGCAATCTCTATGGACATTTGTAAGGCCTCGTTCCCAGGACGCTAACAACTGGTCCATCATTGCACATAAAACATATAATTTACATTTACCATTACTATAACATTGCAGCAGAATAAATTGAAACAATTTCATATCATTATAATCACTTTTTCAAAACAATACAACATTCATAATAATTAAAGAACATTGTTTGTTCGCATTACAATGCAAAAACATTATGGTTAAACAAAATGAATGCCTTCCAAAAATGTCAAGTAGCCGCCCCGTGCCATCCTCAGCAACATTACCTGCCAACTAGAAACACATAAAAGTTAGCATTGCTGAGTGAATTCAAGTTTTAAAATAAAATATACTTTACTTTCATTCGAAACCATTCTTTACTTTCATAGGCGATCATGCATCATACATAGACATAGGTAATAGCATTATTACCTTCATTACCATTCATTACTTCCATTCAATGTACCTCATCATTTCATTCATTAACCATCATACCATACATTCCATTCTTTAACCAACATTCATTCTTTCTTTCTTTCTTTCCGGGTTAGTGTCATTAGCTACACCCCAAACGTAGCACAAAACTGGTACTGGGCTAAAGTTGATAAAGAGCTTCCATAATGCACATAGCCTAGCACTAGCACCAGGGTAAACATCCAAGGTCATAATTGTAAGCTATACATTTGGCCTGTCACACAGACGAGACCCCTATGTGTATCCTTACGGGTCAGCTAAACCACACACAGTTGAGCTAATGACATTTTAGAGTCATGCACCTCCTTATATTTGCTTGTAATACTTTCTATTTCATCATTCATTAATGCATGCATTCTTTCATTCTTTACGTTCCTCTTTCATTATCTTACGCTTTACGTTACATAATACTTTTCATTTACATTCATAACCGTACCACGTAAAGCCACGATAAATAACACACATAACAAGGAACGTAACATAAACATAACCATAGCATAATAGCATCACTATACATAACACATATAACATCATAAAGTCAACTTACATCGCCCGTGGGAACATCCCAAATCAAAGCCTACATTTTACATTTCCCTAAAATTCAGAAAATAATTCAAAGTCTTAGGCGCGTGGGCACTATACAGGCGCGTGGCCCTCTGGGCACACTGGAACACTTAGGTGCGTGGAAAAACATAGGCGCATGGGCACTATGCGGGTGCATGGCCAACACTTAGGCATTCTAGCCAATTGTAGACGCATGGGCACTATGCAAGCGCTTGAGTGCCGAGGCACATGGGCATTCTAGGCGCATGAATGCTTAGTCAAATTCAGCCTATTCTAGGCACATGGGAACTATTTAGGCGTATGGGGTTTTGGGTGCATAGGGAAAAACACTTAGTTACACGCCTGCGACACTGTTCAGGCACATGACTAACTAACTCAAACTACTGACCTCATAATCACTACAGCATGGGTTTTGATACTGAACACGAGTATTTTCTCTCAACCTCACTAACAAACTCAAAGAAGAAGAGTTCTTCTAAGGGTTGATTATAATATACTAAGTAACACAAGAAAAGCACAATAGAATAATTTCAAGATACTCTTATATATTATTTCTCAAATCAAAGTTTACAAGACTCTTACAAGCTTTTTTAAAAGAGTTACAATGAGAAACTATATATACTACTATCTACAACCGGATATACTTTGATACCAGCTGGAATCCTCTAACTAAATCAGATACTACAAAGCTATAGTTTAAGGTATCTTAGATAATGTCTTATTTATGATATGGTAGTCATGACATGTCCATGACTTACCTTTCTTCAACAACTAAAGTTGGTAACTTGTACTAACATGTAAAGGTGAATAGTGGAATGTCAAAGACCATACTTATGTCAGAGACCATACTTATGTCCACTGGTTCATTAGCAACATCTTTCGAAGGTTAATTGGTGTCGGAAGACCAAGTTCATCCAAAGCCTTTTATATGTTGGAAGTGGATGCTTCTTCCGTGGCTTGGGGACTTCTACTTTGGAAGTCATTGTCCTTGAATTCTTCTAGGTCTTGAACTTCGGAAGAGAAGAATTTGTCTTCGGAAGTTGGAGCTTTTCCTTCAGAAGTTAATTCTACTCTTTGTCATCGGAAGAATTCCATAACCTTCGAAAGTTCAATACTTAGCTTTGGAAATCCTTTATAAGTTGTACCAAAAATTGTCTAAATGTGTGGTTTTGGTTGCACTAGCCTTCTTCTTGATCCAACAAACTCCCCCTATGCTGATGCTACCAAAACCTCACTTGTTCCTGCTTCTCAAAACTTTCAACACCAGGGAAAGCATATACTTATCTGTTTCTTTGTTCTTCCCGGAAGTGGTGTTGAGAAGATTGTACAAATCATTTGTGGACAGGAGATCCAATCTATCACTTTTAATGATATGTACCCTCTGTTAGGTCCCTCTGATGAGAATTAGTTGATGGGAGTTATAGTCATACTCCCATCTAACTATTGGTTCCAATTCAGGGCCTTCCACCATTTGTAGAAATGTCTTGCCTTTTGTGGTTGACCTTTCCTTATCTTCCTTCTCTCTCAACTTCAACTCCTCTTCAATCTTGGCTTTTGTGGTTAGCTCAGCAAGATGAAGGCTGCTTAGATGCTGATTTTTTATGTGAGCAGTTGTTTCGGAGTTGGAGGGATTGAACAATGTCTTCTATGCTAACTCAGCAATGTCAAATCTGCTAGAGTGTAGCAGAGAAGAGGCATTCAGCCTATTTCTCTCTCCACTCTCTCTCTCCGCAACAAAGTTGTGAGAGGCTTCGTCGAACCTCCACTGAATGATCTTCTTTCTAGGCACAAAGGGCTGACTAGGAATCTTGTCCACTTTCTTTGTATCCAGTAGAATCACCAGCTTTCTTCTCAGCTTCTTCACTTCATCATTTTAGGAATCAGAGTTAAAGCCAAGGAGTTAAACAGCCTGGTTTAGTGTTCCTCTAGGAAGATCAAGGAATTGATCTCTTGTGAGGGAGCATGAGGATCCATCAATGTAAGTCAGGTTGATAGAATCCTGCTCATAGGAGATATCACTCAAGGTTGTTCATTTGTTGAGCTTCATCTTGATCTCCTTAAACTCCTTTAAGAAGAGATGTTTAGAAGCCTGAGGGGATGGTTTGGATGGTTGTGGGTAGGTAAAGGTGTTTGGGTTCTTGGTAAGGTTTTAGGTTGAGGGATGATTAGTTGAGGTGGTTGTGGTGATGAGATGAGTAAGGTGGTTGGTGTACGTTCAAGGGTGTAAGGTTCAGATTAGGCTCACTTTTGATGGGGAAAGGAAATGGGGAAGGTTCAGGTTGAGGTTGAGGTGTTGGTTTGAAGACTATCCCATGTACCCTTTTATACATCTCTTTCCTCTTTCCCATGCGAATGTCAGCGTTGATGTCACTGACAAGTCATTGGAGTGTCGTTTTAGACATAGGTCCCACCTGCCTACCAGAGAAGCCATGAGCCTAAAGATAATCCTTCATCCAGCTTTCTCACCTATCTTCTTGGCAGTAGTGACCCCAGCTTCTTCTTCCTTCCTCTTCTTCTCCCTCAGCTTCTCTCTCACAGGTCTCTTTCTTTCTTTCTTCAATTGATCCTGCTCTTTGTTGAAGAGCCATAGGATCGTATCCTTATTATGTGGAGATAGTTCTTGATGAGAGAAACCCTTGGAGGTTAGGAAAGATATCCTTTCCCGCGGGAGCTACAGATTAGCTTCCTTTTTCTCCTTTTCTCGTTCCTCCTATAAGGCCAACCTTGCTGCTTCCTCCCTTTGTTCGATCTGCAGCCTGGTTGGATTTTCTAGCTCAACTAACTCCTCTAGTGGTAGCAGGAGTATATCTACACTGACAGCTCCAAGCTTGATGAGCCTGTCAATGATCTCCACCCTTTTTTTGTTGTTGACTGCCTCTTGGTTGGTTGCAGCTGCTTTGGAACTGGTAGCTAGCAACCTCCCAATTGGGAGTCTACCTTTTCTTTTGAGCTTTTCAATCCTCTCCTCCTCCTGAAGCTCTTCCGAAATCATCTTCTTCTTTCCTTTATCATCTTTGGAAGTGCTTGACTTTGGTGGTTCTTGGATGGAGGGTTCAGATTGAGACATGGTGGATGAAGATAGTGACGTTGTCTGAGCTAGGGGTCGGTTGAGAAAGTCCACACTATTCACCTCAGATGCCAGCTCTAGAATTGCATCTATGATGATTAGCTTCTCAGACAAAAAGAACAAACTTTTTGTAGCTTCCATCACAGCTTCGGAAGACTTAATTTGTTTTTCCAAGGCTTTGACTTCAGCTTTGGAACTTTGAGGGAATGCACTATTTATCCCAACTTTTTAGTTGTTGGGCCATCAGTCCTCATTTCCCCTTCGAATTGAATCTCAGGTTCCATTTGGACCTTAGGTTGACCAACTTCTTCCATAGTGGTAGAAGGTGCACTTAACCTCTGAAGCTCTTCAACTCCAAAGTACATCATAGCCGCATCAGGTCTAGGCTGATCTAAAGAAGATCTCAATAGAAACTTGGAGAAGATCCAATAGAGATCTCTGACCATTCTTGGGTCCATTTGCAGGATGACTTGGGAGGGCTCAGGAAAGACAGTTGCAATAGGAGCCGAATATCTAGTAGATAGGGAAGTTAAAGCTTGGCTCGGTGGTTCCTTAGTTGTTTGTCTTTCAACACTCTCCCCCTTTTTCGTAGCATCATCTTGAGAGCTAGATGAGATAGAGGATGAGGTCAATGAGACCTGAATTGGTACATGCCTAACAGATCTCTCAATCTATTTCTCACCTAGTTGAGACTAGAGATTTTCAATCTTAAGTTGTTGAGTGGCAGACCTATATTCTAAAGTCTGAACCTTTGATTCAAGATTTGAGACTTTAGAAAGTAGGTCCTGAATGAGGAGTTGCATAATTCCCTCATCTTCTTTTGAAGAATCATGGGGAGATAAGGTAACATACCTTGTATGTTCACCCTCACCACCAGATATGGTTTCTTGGCACCCTGGTTTCCCTTGCCTAAAGATGTCTCTTTCAGAGTCATCAAAACACACGGTTGCCATAGATTCAGTCTCAGAGACGGTACCACTGGCCTGAGGATCCAATGAGTATTCTTCAGTAGTGCCAACTGAATCTACATGAGTCCCCTCCACATCCATAGGACTCACCTTAGTTGGTTTTAACTTGATGTGGGCTAGAGATAAGAGGTCCCTCTAGGCTCTAGTGATCCGTTGGAGGGTGTTGTCGATCAACTTCATTGCCATGAAGAGAGGTAATCTCCTCATCAGTTCTGAATAAAAGGTCAGTAAAGGATAGGGAAGTGAAGCCTAGTGACCCGAGACTTTGGTCAATGTTTAGTGGTATTGAGCCTTTGGTCGGGCTGTCCCTTTTTGGTTTCTTAGGAGAGTGTTGGGACTCATCCTGAGGGCTTGCAGCTTGGGTTTGGGGCTTTGAAAATTGAGACTGAGGAGGCTCAAATCCCTTATTTAGGTCGAATGAGAAGGATGGGGAGACCTCTGACTGAGTGGAAGCCCATGGTTCCACTCTAGTCTTTTTGGGTTGAACAGGAGGGGCTTATTCAATCAGAGTAGACTGAGCAAGGGTTCGTTTGTGTCTATGATATGTGTGTTTAATGGGGTGAGCATGCAAAACAAAGGTAGTTGCTAGTGTGGGTTCATCACCTGTGTGGTGAATAGGAATGTCACCAGTAGCCATTGGCTCAATCATACTTGGAAGAAGATCAGTGTGTCTTCTAGTCAAGTTGGTGGACACTCTCTTCAAGATCTTGAAGATGGTCGACCTCATTTGAGGGACATACGGAGTAGTTGCACAGACAAGCTTACTCTGGTCCAGCTCACAGTTGATTATGTGCTGAAGAAACTAGGATACATAAAGAATGTGTCCTTTTGGAGGTTTCCAATAAGGTTAGTTATCACAAACCTTGAATAGTTGAAGTAGAGACTCTTAACCAATCCATGAACTAGGCAACCCAGTTCATATGGGATTTGATCCCATCCCCCATAATTGTTGGACAAACAGTGAAGAACAACATGAAGTAGGAACTTCGAGTTATAAGAAAAATTGAACTTATAAACTGTAGACCTATTCACATCTCCACCGTATCCGATTTGAATATAGGTGTTGCCGAGGTCTGATTTGGGGATCTCGGTAGGAGTGCCTTCATCATGGAGCTCCAGATGCTCCCAGATGACCTATTCGGTAATGACCAACTCCTGGCCTGCAATCCTGGTTCGGATAACCCTAGCTCCATTGAGAAGTACTGCCTGACCATTCCTCCAGAACTCTTCGAAGTGGTTCAAGTAAACAGTAGGATTCATGGTCAGAGTAGTGAAGTAGGGAGATTGGTAAGAAACGAAATGATATCAGAGAATCAACATCCTTGGAAGAATCAAGGAATGTGACTTGGTTGTGTTGAGGGTTGAGTGACATTGTGAGAAAGGAGATGATGAACCAAGTTTGAGCAAGGTAAATTTAAGGTGAAGCAGGCTTTGGATAGTAATTCGGTAAAAAGAGTAAAGTGACGAGTTGGGATTATTTAAATGCGTGAGATGGCGGTGTTAGGTGGATAAGGTGAAAAGATGGTTAAGGGTTAGATGTGACAGTGGAGGCAAGGTGAAAAACCATTCAAAAGATTCTGACATCATTAATAAAATCTTTACTTATTACTGTGTGGGCCCAAAGGTTTTCGTTACAAGAGAAGTCTTCTTTAGAAGGTAAAAGTATTTCCAAAGGAATTTCTCTTGCGAAACCAAGTTATTTCCGAAGGTAATGAATTTACTTCCAAGAATAAGAGTGTCTTCCGAAAGAAGAAGTTTTCAAGCTTCGGAAGCAGTTAAGATATGCTTTCGAGACTAAAAACTCTTTGGAGATAAAATTTAAATTGAGAGAATTGCCTTTGGAAGATAATGAAGAGTTCTTCCTGGGTAATTATCTCTTCGGAAATACTCACACTTAGTCAATTGTGATGAATAACTTTTTGTAACAGGGCTTTGATTGATTTTGACAAAAGACAAGACAATTTTAAAAGGTTTTCAAATGAGATATATTAGTCATTTTTTATCATCCCCATAGCCATAATGAGATACTTAAATCTTTGTTCATCAAAGGTTTTGGTGAACAAATCAGCATATTGTTCATTTGAGTCAACTTTGACTAAATCAGGTTTTTCTCATTAATATCTCTGATGAAATGGTACCTGATATCAATTTGCTTTGTCTTGGAGTGCTCCCCAAGATTTTCAGTGATGGAGATAGCACTATTGTTGTCAATATGGATAGGAGTGCTCATGAAGTTTAATCCATAGTCTAGCATCTGGTTCTGAATCCCAGTAGCTGAGCACAACAACTTGTAGTATCAATGTATTCAGCTTCAGCACTAGATGTAGAGACACATGATTGCTTTTTGTATTGCCATGAAATGATTCTTCTATCAAGAAATTGACATCCTCCTGATGTGGATTTCTTGTTAATGTTGCAGCCACCATAGTCACTATCTGAGTAGCCATAGAGATTGAAGTTGGAGTTTCTAGGATACCAGAGACCAAGCTTTGGTGCTCCTTTGAGGTATCTAAGAATTCTCATGGTAGCAACTAGGTGACACCTTTGGAGCAGCGTGATATCTTGCACATATGCATGTGGCAAACATGATATCTAGTCTACTTGCTATGAAATACATCAGACAACCAATGATTGCCCTATACAGATGTTGATCAGTATCCTCCCCCTCAGAGTCAGGATAAATGTCATGGTTTCTGGGTATGGGTGTCTTGGCTGGCTTGCAATCTTTCATATCAAATCTTTCTAAGATATAAGAGACATGCTTAGATTGATTGATAAAGAACCCTTCATTTGCTTCACCTGAATTCCAAGGAAAAAGTCCATTTTCTCCATGGAACTCATCTCAAACTTCTTCTTAATTATGCTCTCAAAGTCTTTACACATTTGTTCATTTGAAGAACAAAATATGATATTATCAACATAGACCTAAATGAGAAAAAAGTCTTTCTCAGACTTCTTGATAAAAGAGCCTTGTCAATGGTTCCTCTAGTGTAACCATTCTTCAGGAGAAATTGAGATAGAGTCTCATAACACCTAGGTGCCTGTGCAGCCCATAAAGAGCTTTATCTAATTTGCACACATAGTTGGAATGCTATGGGTCTTCAAATCCTAGAGCTTTATCCTCTATTTCCATATAGAAAGGCACACTTGACATCAAGTTGAAAGACAGTAAAATTCTTAGATGCAGCATAAGTAAGGAAGATTCCAACTGCCTCAAGTCTTGCAACAGGTGCAAAGACATTAGTATAATCAATTATTTCCTCTTGGGTGTATCCTTGAACAACCAGTGTAGCTTTGTTCTTAATGATCAAGCCTCTATCGTCTCTCTTGGTTCTGAAAAGCCATTTGGTGTCTATAGGTACTTGACTAGATGGTAGTGGGCAAAGGTTCCAAACCTTTTGTCTCTTGAATTGAAGCAACTCTTCTTGCATTGACTCAACTCAGCTACTATTCTTTAAGGCTTCCTCTACTTTCTTGGGTTCTATCTGAGACAAGAAGCATGAGTACAAGCAGACATTCCCATGATGAGTTTGTCCCCTTGTTCTAACACCATCAGAGACTTCTCCTATGACGTTTTCAACTGGATGAGTGTTGTGAATCCTTAATATGGGAATCACTTCTAGTTGGAAAGATAGATCCAGTTGGACATATTTTGCTCAGGAACATGATCACTTGGTCCAGTTGTTATTTCAATGTCATTCAATGAAGACTTATTGAATGAAAGAGAAACATTATTAACATTAGTTGACTGAGAAGTAGTATTAATAGTTGCTTGTTCCTTCATAAAACTACCTCTATAAGCTTGGTGTTGTATGTTATCAGCTAATGAGTTATTAGAATCACTTTCCTGATAACTTGTTGAAGCTCTATTGGTTCCTGAAATGATCATGCTATCGGATCTGCCAGTGATGGGAGCTTGGGGTTCAGAGACTCTTGGAGAACCTGGAAGAGGTCTAGGTAACTCAAATTGCTGGTCTTCATCAGAATCACTTTGAGTGCCTATTCTAGCTTAAACATTCTCACAAGATGGTTTAGAATAGTTTGGAAACAATTCTAAGTCAAAAATATGATCAAGGACATTCCCCCTAACACAAGGAGTGTGCTCATTAACAACAATGTTGGATGATTTCTCAAATTGTTGATTTTTGATGTTATAGACTCTATAAGGAATAGAGGTGGAGGAGTATCCAACAAAGATAGCATCATCCAACTTCTCAGCAAATTTTGCCAAGTTGTCCTTTGTGTTAAGTATGGTACACCTGCTCCCAAAGAACCTTAGAAAGTCAATGAACGGTGGCCTTTTGTTCCATAGCTCATAAGGGGACTTCATGTGGCTTGACAATGAGGACCCTGTTCTGCACATAGCATGCAGTGCTGACTGCCTCTGCTCAGAATGTTAGAGGTAGTATGAATTAGCTAACATGGTCCTAGCAGCCTTAATTAGTATCCTGTTCCTCCTCTTAGCAACACCATTTTGTTAAGGAGTTTTAGGAGCATTATATTGTCTGGTAATCCCTTTTGAGTTACAGAATGAGTCAAGAACTTGATTCTTAAACTCAGTCCCTTGATCACTCCTAATTATCTTTACCCTGTGATCACTTTGATTTTCAATTTTAAGAATAAAAGACTTTAAAGTTTTAGCAGTTTCATCTTTAGTTCTTAAAAAAAATACCCATGTAAATTTTGTAAAATCATCAACTATCACAAGGCAATATTATTTCCTTCCAATGCTCATTATACTTGTTGGACCAAATAAATCCATGTGCAATAAGTGTAATGGGGTGGTGATAGAGTTAACCTCTTTGGATTTATGAGAGACTCTATGTGTTTTCCTTTCTAGCAAGCCACACAATTGTCTCTACATAAAAATTTCTTTTTAGGCACGCCATGTACCTAAGTTATTTTTAACCAATTTATTCATGGTTATAAAATTTACATGACACATACGTTTATGCCATAAGGCAGACTCATCACCATTACCTTTGCAAAAAAGCATGATACTTCACCCAATAGGGAAGCAATGTTCATATCCACCTTGTACATATCCCCTTTCCTGGGGTATTTAAGAAGCGCCAATTCCTGAAGAATTGTCATCCCAGGTTTGAGGATTATGGACTCATCTTCTGTGAAAAGCATTTGATGCTATTAATCACAAAATTAAGAAACACTAAGGAGATTGTGTTCAAGCTGCTTGACAACGTTCACTTTGTCAACTCATAACAAGCCATTGATACATTTCCTCTGCCTGAAATGTATCCTCCGGTCTCAACTCCAAATTGAACAGGACCTCCAACAAAGTGTTGAAATTGTTAAACTAGAGATCGATTCCTAGTCATGTGCCTGGAGCATCCACTGTCCACTATCTAGACATTATTGTTCCTGTCTTGTGAATGTCCCTGCACATAAGGTGAAAAGTTAATTTTCATTGGAAACCCAAGCCTGGCTGGTCTTGGGTTTTTCCATTGATGATGACATAATTGAACCAAAATGAATGTTATAGGTTTCAATAGATGTCTTTGAAAAGGAAGGTGTGGCTGCAGCATCTTGTCTGATCTTCCATTCCATCCCATGGTTGGTCAGTTTAGATGAGCCTGTTGAAACTTGAGTAGCATGACTTTCTTCCGAAGCTTCTTTGTTTTCGAAAGAAGATTTCACTACCTTCTCTTCTGAAGAAGCCTTTTTCTTGAAAGGTTTTATGAAGCTCTTTTGTTCCTTTGAGCCTTCCTTGGCTTAACTTCCGAAGTCATTTTCCCTTCGAAAGAATGTGTTTCTTCCGAAAGCAACTTAGCTTTGGAAACCACCTTTACTTTTCTCATCACTTGAATCATGTGATAAGGTCCAAATGTGATCCTTCCTTGATTGCTTCCTTTTTAACATTATTTGCATAATGTGTGCTTGCTAGATTGTAATAACAATCTTTAGCCAAGTGGTTTTGCAGACCACACATTATGCATGTAATGTTAATCTTTGGGGATTTTGATGGCTGAGGTTTCTTAATCTTCTTGTTTTCCTCTACAGCCTTCCCCTTTAACTTCTAATCCTTTTGCAGGATAGAAGTGTTGGTACTACACTCCTTTCCGGAATCAGAAGTGTCTGTCACCTGGAGTCCAGCTGAAATGAATACACCCTTTTGCTTTGAGTCAATCTTCAACTTAGATTTAGCTACTTTCTTGGCAGTTCTTTTGGCTGCCTTAGCCTGATTTCTTCTATTTTTGGTGGATAGGGATTGATCATCACAATTAGAAATGGGTTGATTTACTTGTTCCTCCCTATGGTGGTCTCCATTATTGCATCATTCTTCAACTCAAGTGAAGATGGGTCAGTAGATGGGACCTCTTGCTCTTCAGTACCACACCTTGGTTGTCTAATAGACTCATAAGAGTGTGGTGGAGCAATCTCATTGGTCTCCAACCCTCCTTTGTTTTGATATCCAATATTGGAGTGGGAGGATGATGCAATAATGGCTTGGAAGTTTTGCTCATAAATAGCATGCTTCCTTGCTTGAGCCTCAGCTATTACTAGCTTGTCTTGAGCCTCAGTTAACTTGAATATTAAATCCTTGATTTGAGTCCTGTAATTGGTGTGTTCATGTTTTAAAGAGGAAACTGTTTTCTCTAACTCCTCAATTTTATGTTGATAGTCAGATTCAGCCGTTTTAAAATCAGCTTTTAATATGTTTAAGAACTCAATATCAAATTAATTTCCATGTTATAGTCATAGTACATTTTAACCTTGGCAATACAAGCTGGTGTACAAAGATGATCATATACCTTAGAGTTGTATGTTCCAGCTGTGAGTGCTTGTGCAAGGGTGACATCTTGGACCATAAAGCTCTAATCAACTTCTTGTGCCACAGCAGCGGTTTTAGTTGATTTTCCAGCTGCTTTTGGTATGGAAGGGTGTGTGGAGACATGAGTAGATGCTAGGTTTGATTTGGGAGCTTTGCATTCCCTATCAAAATGAACCAATTGGTTACACTTTTATAGTTGGCCTTTGCTTTGTCAAACCCGAACTTGCTGCTTGTTGGGTTTCTGAGGGAACTGCCTTCATGTTCTCTTAAAGAACTTCTTTGCCCTGTAGGTTAACAGAGTCATTTGTTGGACTATGTCCATGTATTCCAACTCATCCAGGCTGAAACACTCTAGAACTTCAAAAAAAACTAAAAATCATTAGTGTCCATTCCCTGAAACAAAAGCACAACTGTCCTAAAAGGGACTAGGCTAAACTTGTTGAGATGTTGGGGTCTTAGGGAATGTGATGTAAGGCTTACAAGAGTTGGATGGTTGTTGGGTGTACGGTAGGTACTGCAGAGGTTGAGGGGGTCTTGAGCCTTCAACAACCATGAGAGCATTGCTAGAAGAAAGGCTTGAAGATCTGCTTCCTTGACGGCCACTCTTGTTTTCCATCTCCACACAGTATCCATGTAGAATACCGTATAGCTCAGTTATTACGAGTGTGTTCGGGTTCTATATCCTCTTGATGGAGACACAGTAAAACGTCCACTCGTTGGGAAGTGCACTCATGAATTTCCTTGAGAGGTCTCTCAATTCAGGAGCTATTCCCATAGACTGAAGGGAATAGATAAGATCCATATACCTGAAGTATTGCTGGTGCAAGGTCTCTCCAACAATATGAGTAAAATTCTTCAAATTGCTGCTTTAGGGAATCTATCTTTGAATCATTGGAGTTCGAGTACATCAGGGTTAATGCATCAAACAATCTTTTAGCGGATGTGCAATTCTCAAACCCCACCATAATGGAGTTGGGAATTGCTGTCATCAGGACTGTCAATGCCTTTTCATTAATTTCTATTTGCTTGAGGTCTTCTTCAGAGTAGTCCCCCACTGCCTTTTCTATCATGGCACCACCACCAGAAGGTGACGCCACCTTGGCTTGTAGGGACCATGGGTAATGGATCTCCACATGCGGCTATCTTGCTATCTGATGAACCCTTCTATATGTCTACTCCATTGTCTGAAGTTCTCTAGGGTGATGATGGGTGCTTTAGTCATCGTCCCCATTTCACATTTAGATTTTTGGTTCAAGGCAATGTTTTGAGTGTAGTAAAAGAGCGAGTAAACAAGAGGTTGATTAGGATGGTTAGATGACACAATCAAGAGCCTAAGCAGCTCTGATACCAATTGCAGGATCAGTTTTATACTCAACACAAGTATTTTCTCTCAAACTCACTAACAAACATTCAAGAAGTAGAGTTCTTCCTAAGATTTGATTAAAATATACTAAGTAACACAAGAAAATCACAAGAGAATAATTTCAAGATACTTGTATATATTATTTCTCAACTCAAAGTTTATAAGACACTGACAAGCTTTTTTCAAGAGTTACAATGAGCAACTATATATACGACTATCTACAGCTGGAAATACTTTGATATCAACTAGAATCCTCTAACTCATGCAGTACTATAAAGCTATAATTTAAGGTATCTTAGATAATGTCTTATCTAAGATATGGTAGTCATGACATGTCCATGACTTACCTTTTGTCACCAACTAAAGTTGGTAACTTGTACCAACATATAAATGTGAATAGTGGAATAAAGTATGGTCAACTATATGGCCTTTTGAGAAAACCCCATGTAGTATCAGAGGTCTGCAGGGGAGTGTTAGAGACCGTACTTATGTCCCCTAGTTCATTAGCAGCATCTTCCGAAGGTTAATTGGCTTCGAAAGAACAAGTTCTTCCGAAGCCTTTTATACTTCGGAAGAGGCTGCTTCTTCCGTGGCTTAGGGACTTCTACTTCGGAAGTCATTGTCTTTGAATTCTTCTAAGTCTTGAACTTCGGATGAGAAGACTTTGTCTTCGGAAGTTGGAGCTTGTCTTTCGGAAGTTGATTCTGCTCTTTGTCTTCGGAAGAACTCCATAACCTTTAGAAGTTCCATACTTAGCTTCGGAAGTCGTTTATAAGTTGTACCAAAAATTGTCTAAGTTTTTGGTTTTGGTTGCACCAGCCTTCTTCTTGATCCAACAATCATTCCCAATCATCAATCCATCATGTTCTAAGCTTATTTCTAACATTCTAAGTATCATAACAAGAACATGGTATCATCACAACATAAAGAACAACATAATATACAAAGAATTCTTACGTGAATTCTGCCTTCTTCTTCTTATCTCTAGAAAACCCAAAACTCTCTGCTCTTTCTCTCTTTAAAAATTGACAAAAAGTTGGTGTGTGCAAAGTGGGCGGCCATGCCACCCTTTTTGAACCACATGATATACATCTTTGGCCTTTGCACAATATTAGCCCCTGGACTTGGGTTTTATTGCATTATTTCTTTAATTCTTCTTTATCCCTTCTTTGATTCTCTTTTTATTCTTTCTTTCTCATCTTTAAAAATATCCGGGTGTTACAAGTCCACACCCTTATATAGGTTTCGTCTCCGAAACCTATCTCTTATTCAGTCTCTCACGTAGACTCAGATCCCTTCATGTGCTTCCACTATGCACGCACTAAGGGAACTACTTTATTCCTTAATTGTTTCTCCTTGCAATCAATGATTGCCATTGGTTGCTCCACATAATTAAGCCTTTCATCAACTTCAATGTCTTCCAGTGGTACAACCATATCCTAATCGGCTAAAAACTTCTGCAGATGAGATACATGGAATGTCGGGTGAATTCCACTTAACTCATCTGGTAATTCCAACTTATAAGCCACCTCTCCTACTCGTGCAATGATTCGGAAAGGCCCTATGTATCTCAGCTCAACTTACCCCGCTTCCTAAACTGAATAATACCTTTCCAAGGTGAGACTTTCAACATAACTCTATCACCCACCTGGAATTAAATTGGTCTTCACCTTTTGTCGACATATGGCTTCTGCTTATCCTTGGCCGCCTTCATAATGGCTTTGATCTTTTCGAGCTTCTCAGTCATAGCCTCAATAACTTCAATGCTTTCCAACTCTTATTGACCAATGTCACCCCAACAAACGGGTGTTCTACATTTCCTACCATATAGTATCTCATAAGGGGCATACCAATACTGGCATGGTAACTATTGTTTTATGAAAACTCAACTAATTGTAAGTGCTCATCCCAACTTCCTCCAAAATCGATGACGCATGCCTGAAGCATATCTTCTAGCATCTTAATCATCCTTTCCAACTGACCATCCGTCTATGGATGATAAGCTTTACTAATATGTAACCTCGTCCCCATGGCATCGTGGAATTTCATCCAGAATTTGTCGTAATAAAGTCCATGGTGATATGCTCCCACTTCCACTCCGGTATATCCAATGGTTGGATTTTCCCATACGGCTTCGGATGCTCGGCCTTCACTTGCAAGCAAGTAAGACACTTACTCAGATACTCCACTACATCACGTTTCATACCCCGCCACCAATAATATTTTTTCATATCTTGATACATCTTAGTAGCACCGAGATGAATGGAGTATCGAGTCTTCTGAGCTTTGACCATGATCTTCCCATGTAGATTCCCATAGCGAGGAATCCACATCCATCTGAATCGGGCTCTAACACCATAAGTGTTTTCGCCCAACTATGTGACCATACCTCTCATTCTTTCAAATTTAAGATAATCTTCTTTTAACGCCTTATCTTGAAACTCCTTGACCTGCTTCATAACATCAGAGGTCATCACTAACTAATAAGCCTTCACCCAAATGGGCTCAGGTTTGTCTTTTTGGCTGAGGGCATTGGCCACCACATTGGCCTTGCCCAGATGGTAATGGATCTCATAATCGTAATCCTTTATGAGCTCCAACCATCACCTCTGCCTCATGTTCAGATCCTTTTGCTCAAAGAAGTACAATAAGCTCTTGTGGTTAGTGAAGATGATGCACTTCGTCCTGTATAGGTAGTGCCTCCAAATCTTTAGTTCAACGACCACAACTGCTAGCTCCAAGTCATGAGTAGGATAATTGACCTCATGAACTTTCAACTATCGGGATGCGTAAGCTTTAAACTTTCCTCACTGCATCAACACACATCCCAACCCCGAATAAGAAGCATCTGAATAAACCACTAAGTCCTCGCTTCCTTCAGATAACGATAAGACAAGAGCTTGAGTCGAACTCACCTTTAACTCCTCAAAAACACTCTCTTGAGCTTGACCCCACACAAACTTTACATCTTTGCAGGACAATTTAGTCAATGGAGAAGCTATTTTAAAGAAGTCTTGGATGAATCTCCTATAATATCCTGCCAACCCCAAGAAACTCCGGATCTCGGATGGCGTCTTTGGTGACTTCCAATTCATCACCGCCTCCACCTTTGCACCATATTCCCCTCGCGATTCACTACATGACCCAAAAAGAGAACTTCGTGCAACCAGAAGGCGCACTTGGAGAATTTAGCATACAACTTCTCCTTTCTCAATGTCTCCAACACCTATCGAATATGACCGGCATGCTTCTACTTGCTATTTGAATAAATCAGGATATCATCAATAAACACAATCACTAATTTATCCAACATCGGCTAACACACTCGATTCATCAAGTCCATATAACCAGCTGGCATGTTTGTTAAACCAAAAGACATGACGAGAAACTCGTAGTGTGCATAACGCGTGCGAAAAGCTATTTTAGGACTATGCTATTTCACCTTCGACTGATGGTAGCCAGATCGAAGATCTATCCTCAAGAACCAACTGGCACCTTGGAGCTGATCAAATAGGTTATGAATCCTTGATAATGAGTAACGATTCCTGACCGTCAACTTATTCAACTCACAATAGTCGATGCACATTCTCATGCTACCGTCCTTCTTCTTAATGAACAAGACCGGGCACCCCAAGGACAGATACTCAGTCTAATGAACCCCTTATCGAGCAACTCTTGTAGTTTCTCCATCAATTCCTTTATCTCAGTCGGAGCCAACCGATACGGTGCCTTAGCAACAGGTTGGGCATCCGGTATCAAATCAATCTGGAACTCGATCTCGTGGTCCGATGGCACACCTGCTAAGTCTTCTAGAAACATGTTAGGGAAGTCACACACAACCAGTACATCTGATAGTTGTGGTGTTGGCGCATCCACGTCCTTTACGTAGGCCAAGTAAGCACTACATCCACGCCTAATGCACTTTCCCTCCACCGCCATCGAAATCACTTTTGGAATTGTCATGACTCGATCACAATGAATTATCACCGAGCTCCCGTCAGGCGTTGTCAGCGGAACCATCTTCTTGCGACACACAATGTTCGCCTCGTAATCCGCTAACCAATCCATTCCTAGGACTACATCGCAACCGCCTAAGGTCATCATGAATGGTCTAACAGGGAACCTATGACCTTCTAGTTCTATGTCACACCCTTCTATCATCTCAGAAATCCTGGTAGACTTACCTATTGTAGTTTCTACATCGAAGGGCTCATCAATACTCCTACTCCTAATGGCCAACTTAACACAAATGGTAGTAGAAATAAAACTCTTATTGGCACAAGAATCAAATAACACAAATGCAAGAGTTTGGTTTACTAGAAACGTACTAGACACCACGTCAGGGTCCATCCTAGCCTCCTCCCAAGTCATCATGAAAACCCGGGCGCTCGCCTTCTGCCATTCTGTCCCAACCATCTTCTTCGCACCGGAACTCTTAGCCCTCGGCTTCTTGCAGTCCCTGCTCAAGTGGCCATCCTCGCCACAAGTATAACACTTCCTCACCCTATAGTTCTTTGACACATGACTGGGCCTGCCACATTTGAAACAGAGATTTGATCCCAACCTACACTCTCTTGTGTGCTTCCTCCCTCAATTACCACCTTATTGTTTGGAGCGGCCCCACCATGTCCAAATCGTTTCCCATTCCAGTTCTTGTCACCGCCACCTCTTGCTCACCTCAGCCACCACCACTTCCCGCTCGTGATGCAGTCTCCCAGCCAAATCAACCACCGACCTAAACGTTCTCGGTCGGGTGGCGATCATGTGTCTACGAATGTCCGCCGATAGGCCCGGGATATATCTCTTGATCTTCCGTGACACAGGTGTCACCTAATTCGACACCAACCTTGCCATCTCATTGAACTTTGTGGTGTACTATTGGTGTGTCATGGTTCCTGCCTCCAATTACAGGAACTCCCTCTCCACCTTATCGAGCTACCTGTGAGGACAGAACTCCTCGATCTCCAGCTTCTTCAACTCACTCCACCTCATCCTGCCAATCAGTGTAACATCTCGTATTTTTCGTTAAATTAAATGTTAACTTTCTTAAATTCTTGTATGGGCTAATTATGACATTCGTGAAACTTATGGTTGTTTATGCATATTACTTTAATTGGTCTTTTTAATCCTTTAATTTGTAAGGTAATAATAATAATAATAATAATAACAATAATAATTGGAATAATAATAATATTAATAATAATAGATTATAATATTAAATTTAATAATAAAATAATATATAAGTAATGATAATAACTTATAAACAATTATTAACTTAAAAATGTTTAAAATCTATTTAAGTTGGGGGTTGTTTTTGCCATTTTATAAACTTGAAATGAATGTTTTTACATGAAATAATAAAACTTAAACTGCAGGGACCAATGTGTCAATTCTTTATAAAAACCAACCAACCCCCATACATCTCCCGTTTTCCCGGCCAGTCACCGGCCACTGCCGACCGACCTCCGGCGGGCTTTTAAAACCCACCAAAACATTCGAAAACGACCCTAAACCATTCCAAACCTTTCCATGTACATGATTCGAACCTGAACATAGCAATTAATCACCTTTAAATGCCGGTTAATAATCTTAATCGAATGTATAACCAAAACCTTAAACCCCACAACCGTTCGAGCCTTAAACACCAATAATAACTGTATTAATTCAACACTAACGAACGTCTATCTACCTTTAATCGAATACAATCATCAATTTCACCTAAAATAAACATAAACGTCTCGGTCGATTCTCTTTGTTTGTCACAATCTGCAACTTACTCGAACACTACCTTTGGGACTTTGGAACCTGAGATTGATTGAGGGCTTTGATTCGTGTACGTTTCGCGAAGCTCCACACGAAGTTAATTGGATTATGATCATCATTTGACCAACAATCTAGCTCTACATGGTCGCGACTTGTTTTTAAACTGTTCTCAACAATCTAATCTTCAATCTGGGTAATTTAACTTATGTACATATTTGAAAATACGTGGGGAATCAAAGCCCCATGTTTATTTGTGAAAATGCTATCGAATCGAACTCCATTTGATCAAAGAAGGTTCTAGGGTTCATGTAAATTGGGAGAAATCGTTTAAGGATTGCTTTTAAAATTTAAAACTGGGTTTACATCGCGGCTGGGAGCCTGGTTCACTCGTTAGATTTATACCCATGTAACTTTGAGGTCCCGGGTTCGAACCCGAGCTCCCTCAACTATATTTTTTAGGCTTTTTAAGCCATAATTTAATTATGGGTAGTTTTTAATAATTATAAAAATAGTTTTTGTAAACGTTAAATATTTTTTTTAAACACCAAATAATTTTCTAGAATTTTGTTAAAATATAGATAATAAAATAAATTTCAATAAAACCTTTTTACAAGATTATTCTAATTTTATTCCTATTAAAATGGATTTACAATCTTAGTTAACAAAATGATCTTTGATTTAAATATTACTTTAAATTATTATCGTTTAAATCATGTTGTTCCAAGTGTTTATTTAAATTTTATATGTAGACTTTATTAGTTATTTTAAATTGATTAATTGCATATTTTCTATTAAAAGACATGAAATACTATATCTCCTTATTATTTAGCGAATTTACAAAAACCCTGAAATTCGACTTAGAACCCTAACCCTCTCTAATTCGTTAAACTTATTAAACTTAAATCTTGTAATATTTACATATTTAGGTGCCTTGTGACGTTTTATCTTGGAACGACATTTACTATTCTTAAATAATCTCCATTATATACTTATTGCCATGTGAGTTTCCTTGCCCCTTTTTACATTTTTCACACTATTTTGGGGTGAAACATGATACTTATACATCATACACTTATAAACGTTTGAGACTTGTAAAGCACTTGCAATTCATCTTTATATTTTGTCATGGTTATTTGTGTGTTGTAAGTGATTATATGAGATACATAGTTTGTTTACAATCATTAACTATTGCTAGCCTGGGGACGTCTTAGATCTTTGGGCCTGACAAGTCTATTTGGAGCTAAAGCCGAGGTATTGCCGGCTCCTGATGACGTATGCTTGTTCATCATGTGAACCAAATACACTTAGCCAATCTTATATACTTGTAATCAAGTCGAGGTTTGGTTGTAACGATATGTGTTCTATAACCTTACTAACTTATGACCTATGAAATGAATTGCTACTTGTACCTTATCATATTATGTATGAAAACCTTGGAAACTCACCAACTATTTTTAGTTGACCTTTTATTTTTATCATGTTTCAGGTAACCCTCAAGTTTAAAATGGTCTTTTGAAGCTTGCAATAAATTAGGATTTGGACCTAGATATTTGGATAAAATGACTATGTTTCATTTTGCTTATTTTGAGGATTATTTAATATTTTGAGACTTATGTTTGTAATGCTTTTTAAAACTTATAATTTTAATATTTACATTTAAATATAGCGTTATGTGGCTGTGAACAATCTTAACCCTCACATCTCGATGTTTCCGCCGTCAAGGTTGGGGTGTGACAATCACCCTACTACCCTCAACCTGGACAAGGTTGTCCCACTAATATAAGGTCGAGTCCACAAATGTGTGAGCGGAAAATTTCACCTTCTGATCCTCCCAACACTCGTTGATATCTAGAACAACTTCCATCTCTCTCACAAGCCGGTGAGCAGCAGCAGCAGTGCCATTTCCGTCAAAAGTCGGGGGCTTGCATCTCTAAAATGCACCATAATTACAGCCTCATGCTGCCTCTGGCATAGGCTCTTCTTCTTCTTCCTCATCAATAGAGATAACCGTCTCAGTTTTTGGTTACCCTCTCCCTCCTCAGGACCTGTTCCTCTCTTTCCTTTCAAATTCTCTTACAGCTTTTTTGTGAAGTCCGCTGGATCGGTAGACATCCGAGCGTGTTTTGACGAAAGGAAACAAAACCAAAAACCAAGAGACAAACAATAAACACAAACTATAATAAATGGTTTCATTGATAAAACCTAACGATTACAAGCTCGTTACAACATAAGAATCAGACTCTTGGCAAGGGGAGATCGAGCATGATCTCCCCTCTCATCCGGCAACCCTAGGCCCCCGGGCACACTCCTCTCCAAAACCCCCTTTTTTCTACATATTGAAAGTGGTATATATAAGACTTGACCCATATTCGATGCGACTGGGCCCATTCGTACGATTGGACCATGCGTATGGTTCAATCGTATGACTGGACCATGTGTATGGTTCAATCGTACGACTGGACCATACTTATGGTTCAGTCTTACGAATGTGCCAATTGCATCTCTCAGTCGCACGACAGGTCCATTAGCATGGCTCAGTCGTATGACTGAGTCTCATTCACATATGCTCCTACGAATGACCTAGTTTCATGTGTTTAAACATATCAGGTGAATGAGACTCAGTCGTTCGACAAGCCTGGCGACGTCTTAGATCTTTGGGCCTGACAAGCCTGTTTAGTGCTATAGCCAACGTATTGCTTGCTCCTGATGACGTATGCTTGTTCATCATGAGAACCAAATACACTTAGCCAATCTTATATACTTGTAATCAAGTCGAGGTTTGGTTGTAACGATATGTGTTCTATAACCTTACTAACTTATGACCTATGACATGAATTGCTACTTGTAACTTATCATATTATGTATGAAAACCTTGGAAACTTACCAACTACTTTTAGTTGACCTTTTATTTTTATCATGTTTCAGGTAACCCACAAAATAAAGTGGTCTTTTGAATCTTGCAATAAACTAGGATTTGGACCTAGATATTTGGATAAAATGACTATGTTTTGTTTTGCTTATTTTGAGATTATTTCATGTTTTGAGACTTATGCTTGTAATGCCTTTTAAAACTTATAATTTTAATATTTACATTTAAATATAGCGTTATGTGTTTGTGAACAAACTTAACCCTCACATCTTGACGTTTCCGCCGTCAAGGTTGGGGTGTGACAGATTGGTATCAGAGCCCAGAACTATAGGGATTTAGGTTATTAGAAATGGTGACCTAGACTATAGCTTATGCATGAACCTCATAGAATAATATTTATATTCTTGGAAATATATATATTGTTTACATGCTACATAATGATATGCCATACTTATGTGCAACTTGATGCCTTAGCATAGGTTTGCCATGTAATTGTTTAAACTTTGTTACTTGTCTCCCTAAACTTACCTTGACCCTTTGACTCTCCCCGACAAATGGAACTTCTTAATCTTATTCTTGACGACACGTGGAATTGTATACTTATGCTTATGACTTGGATCTTTAGACTTATGTCTAATCTATATAAATCTCATCAAGGTTTTGATTTCATGAACCTAAGAAATTTGTGTGACACATAGACACCTGTATTCTGGATTTCCTGGCAAAAGACACTCGGGACAAGGCAAGCATATAGCATAAATCCTACGGGACTAGTTATGCTTACCTAGGGATTTCTGGGATGAGTGATATACTATGGTCAACATACATAAATTTCTAAGACGAATGGTTACCTTGATGTGTTAACGTTTCCAAATGGTAATGCGTTACCAAATGGAACCATTCCAAGTACCTTAACTCTTGCCTTATCCTTGTTGAATTATAAATCTTGTTATTCTCTATCTCGTGTCTAACTCATTTTGCATATTCCAGCATGTCTCGTCATCATGGAAAGCGTGGAAGTTCCGATCGTAAGCTAGCCGCCATGATTGCTCGAAAAATGGCTACTGTCATCCCGACCATGGTTGCTAAACTCAATAGCACCTTAATGACCAACTCTAGCAACAATGGTCAAGGAGAGTAGTGCTAACCAAGGGCGCAACAACCAAACCTGCACTTTCAAGCACTTTAGTTCTTGCAAGCCCACTAGTTTTAGTGGCAAAGAAGGAGCGACTGGTCTTCTTGAGTGGTTCGAGAGTATGGAAAATACCTTTGTCAACTGTGAGTGTCCCGAGGCACTCAATGTTCGTTATGCCACTAGTATGCTCCAACAAAGGGCTCTTACCTGGTGGAATAGCGAGAAGAGAAATCAAGGAACTGATGCAATATTGGCACTCTCTTGGATGAGTTCAAGAACATCGCCATCGCGAAGTTCTGCCCAAGAAGTGAATTGCAAAAGTTGGAAGAAGAATTCTGGAATTTGAAGCAAAACAACGGTGATCATTTGGCCTACTCAACTAGGCATCATAAGTTGAGTATACTGCTGCCCGGTCAACACTGTCCCCCGCAACTATGAGAAGTTTATCAAGGGTGTACCACCCCAAATTCAAGATGCTGTGGTGGGTAGCTGACCACAACTTTGGAAGAAGCCATCACTATCACCGTTCAACTCACCGAGAACCATATACGAGCGGGCACCATGTCTGTGAAGGGTGCAAAAAAGGTGGAAAAGACAGCTACCGAGGCCGTTAAGGAGACTAAAGTTGAACCGTCTCACAACAACAATCTCAGCAAGAAGCGCAAATTCACACCGGCACGCAACTATGCCGTGGCTACACCCAAACAACCCTAAAGACAACTTGTACCTGCAGCACACCTGTGGCACAAGTGCCTGGGCTAGGGCCTATGCTAGTCCTCAGCCTATGTGCAACACTTGTAGGTATCATCATCTGGGAAATCAACCTTGCCGTATCTGCACCTTATGTGGTAAATATGGTCATTTGGTGGCGACTTGCCATCGTGCACCTAACAATGCCGTCGTGGTCATAAACTGTGTTTGCTTCAACTGTGGGGAACCTGGTCATTTTTGCCCACAATGCCCTCATCTTGTGGGTAATGTTCCACAAGCCTGAGGACGTGCTTTCAACATCAACGCAAATCAAGCACAAGCAAACAACGATGTGGTGAATGGTATGTTAACTTACCTTTGCCTTGTGTGACCTAATTCTTTTCATGCGTTAACTGTATCATTAAATACCTTTAAAATTGAACAGGTGTGTTCCTTATTAATAAAACTTATGTCTATGTCCTATTTGATTCTGGAGCCGATAAGAGTTTTGTTTCGTTAGAGTTTGAACCCATTCTTGCTAAGCCACATACGAAACTAGAAAGACCTCTCACCGTTGAAGTTGCCGATGGAGAACCGATCACCATTGATGTCGTTATTTGTGATTGCATCTTAAGCCTTGACACACACGATTTCCTTATTGATCTTATCCCTATGAAACTTGGAAGCTTCAATGTCATCATTGGTATGGATTGGTTAGCCAAACACCTTGCCGAGATCATTTGTTTCGAGAAGTGCATTCGTATACCGTTACCCTCTGGAGATACTTTGAAAGTATTTGGTGAAAACTCTTCCAAAGGACTTAAACTCATGTCTTGCACTCAAGCCCGAAAGTGCTTAAGCAAAAAGTATATGGCTTTCTTGGCTTACGTGGTCAACACGAAAGTCAAAGGGAAAGAACTTAAGGATGTCCCTATTGTACGAGACTTTCCTGAAGTATTTCCCGATGACCTTAGTGGTTTACCTCCTGTGCGTGAAGTCGAGTTTAAAATTGACTTGATACGGGGAGCAAACCCCATGGCTAAGTCACCATATCGACTTGCACCATCGAAAATGCAAGAACTCTCTAGTCAACTTCAAGAGCTATCCGAGAAGGGCTTTATCCGTCCTAGTTCTTTGCCTTGGGGTGCACCGGTCCTTTTCGTAAAGAAGAAAGATGGATCGTTTCGTATGTGCATCGATTATCGTGAGCTTAACAAGCTTACCATCAAGAATTATCCTCTTCCTCGCATTGATGACTTGTTTGATCAACTTCAAGGAGCTGCTATATTCTCGAAGATTGATCTACATTCTAGATATCATCAATTACAAGTTCATGATGATGACATCCCAAAGTTCGTGTTTCGTACTTGTTATGGGCACTATGAGTTTATGGTGATGCCTTTTGGTTTAACCAATGCTCCTGCTGTTTTCATGGATCTCATGAACCGAGTATGCAAGCCTTATCTAGACAAGTTTGCGATCGTCTTCATTGATGACATACTTATCTACTCCAAATCCAACACCGATCAAGAACTGCATTTGAGATTGGTTCTTGAGTTGTTGAAGAAAGAGCAATTGTACGCGAATTTCTCGAAGTGTGACTTCTGGCTCGAACAAGTTCAATTTCTAGGACACTTGGTGAATAGCCAAGGAATTCATGTTGATCCTACAAAGGTGGAAGCTATGAAGAATTGGTGTGTTCCTACAACTCCTACTGAAGTTCGTTCTTTTCTTGCCTTGCTCGTTATTATCGGCGTTTTATTGCTAACTTCTCGAGGATCGCAAAGCCACTCCCTTCTTTGACACAAAAGAACAAACTATTCGAGTGGGGTTCCGAGCAAGAAGAACCTTTTGAAGCGTTAAAGCACATGTTATGCAATGCTCCTATCTTGACCCTACCTGATGGAAATGACGACTTCACCATGTATTCTGATGCATTTAAACAAGGCCTTGGTTGTGTTCTCATGCAACGAGGGAAGGTCATGGCTTATGCATCGAGGCAATTGAAGGTTCACAAGGTGAATTACACAACACACGATCTCGAGCTTGGTGCTGTTGTCTTTGCTTTGAAGAGTTGGAGACACTACTTGTATGGTACGCAATGTATAGTCTACACCAATCACAAAAGCCTTCAACACATTTTCAATCAAAAAGATCTCAATATGAGACAATGTCATTGGGTGGAGTTGATTAGTGATTACAATTGTGACATTCGTTACCATCTTGGTAAAGCAAATGTTGTAGCCGATGCACTAAGCTGAAAGATTCACAACAAGATGATCTCATTCCAAGAAATTCGCGATCGACGTCAATGGTTTGACACTTTGGGTGAGTTCGATACTGAGATCCGACTAGATGTCAACGAGACTACCGTACTGCTACAAAACTTGAGAATAGATAGTGACATTGCGTCTAGTATCTTAGAGGCTCAACAAATGGTGCAACAAGAAGGAAGAATGAAGGATGAGCTGGAGCATAATCTTTTAATCCGATTGGAATCGAAACACAATGGATTGATGTACATTGCAAATCGAATTTGGGTTCCAAATCAAGATAATCATCGTACCTTTATCATGAACAAGGCTCATGAAACTCGATATTCTATTCATCCTGGTTCCGATAAAATGTACATGGATCTACGTAGTCAATACTGGTGGCCTGGAATGAAGATGGATATAGCAACTTACGTAGCTAAGTGCCTCACATGTACGAAGGTTAAAGCCGAACATCAACGTCCAAGTGGATTATTTGAGCAACCCGAGATCCCTATGTGGAAGTGGGAACACATATCCATGGACTTCATAACTAAGCTACCCCGAACCTCTCGAGGACATGATAGCATATAGGTGATCGTTGACCGATTGACCAAATCGGCACATTTTATAGCCATGCGTGACACTTACAAGACATCAAGGTTAGCTTGTATATACGTTGATGAGATTGTAAGCCGTCATGGGGTACCTCTGCATATCATATCTGACCCAGACGCTCGTTTCACTTCGCATTTTTGGTCCTCTATGCAAGAACTCTTGGGTACTCAATTGGACCTAAGCACGGCTTACCATCCGCAAATTGATAGTCAAACCGAACGAACGATCCAAACCTTGGAGGATTTGCTACGCCTGTGTGTTCTTGACTTTGGTGGTGATTGGGATACGCATCTACCGCTCGCGGAATTTTCGTATAACAATAGTTACCACTTGAGTATCAAGATGGCACCATTCGAAGCACTTTATGGTCGTAAATGTCGTTCACCGATTTGCTGGACCAACATTGGTGAAAATTTCATCACTGGTCCTGAACTTATACAAGAGACGACCGATAAAGTTCTATTATCCGCAAGAACCTTGAAGTGGTGAGAAGTTGTCAAAAGAGCTATGCTGACAAGCGACGTAAGCCATTGGAATTCCAAGTTGGGGAGATGGTTCTTCTTAAGGTCTCACCGTGGAAGGGTGTTGTTCGCTTTGGAAAGAAGGGTAAACTGGTATCAAGATTTGTAGGACCTTTCAAAATCTTGAAAAGGATTAGGAAAGTGGCTTATAAACTGGAATTACCTTCCGACCTTAGTGGAGTTCATCCTGTGTTCCACGTCTCAAATTTGAGAAAGTGCTTGGCTGATGAAAGTCTGCATGTCCGGTTGGAAGACATCCAGATTGACGAGCCATTGCATTTTGTTGAGAAACTTGTTGAGATCATGGACCGCATTATGAAAAAAACTAGAAACACAACAACCCCAATCGTCAAGGTTCGTTGGGAGAATAAACATGGCGCTGAATTTACTTGGCAACGCGAGGAGCACATGAAGAAGAAGTACCTGTTTCTATTCATATAATTTCATTCTTAATTTCGGGACGAATTTATTTTAAGTTGGGGAGACCGTAACATCTTGTATTTTTTGTTAAATTAAATGTTAACTTTGTTAAATTCTTGTATGGGCTAATCATGACATTCGCGAAACTTATGGGTTGTTTATGCATATTACTTTAATTGGTCTTTTCAATCTTTTAATTTGTAAGGGAATAATAATAATAATAATAATAATAATAATAATAATAATAATAACATTAATAATAATAGATTATAATATTGAAGTTAATAATAATAATAACACTAGTAATGATAATAACTTATAAACAAATTATCAACTTAAAAATATTTAAAATCTATTTAAGTTGGAGGTTGTTTTTGCCATTTTATAAACTTGAAATAAATGTTTTTACATGAAATAATAAAACTTAAACTGTAGGGACCAATGTGTAAATTCTTTAAAAAAACCAACCCAACCCCCATACATCTCCCGTTTTCCGGCCAGTCACTGGCCACCGCCGGCCAACCTCCGGCAGGCTTTTAAAACCCACCAGAACCTTCAAAAATGACCCTAAACCATTCCAAACCTTTTCGTGTACATGATTCGAACCTGAACATAGCAATTAATCACCTTTAAACGCCGGTTACTAATCTTAATCAAATGTATAACCGAAACCTTAAACCCCACAACCGTTCGCGCCTTAAACACCAATAATAACTCAATTAGTTCAACACTAATGAACGTCTCTCTACCTTTAATCAAATACAATCATCAATTTCACATAAAATAAACATAAACGTCTCGTTCGATTCTCTTTGTCGGTCACGACCTGCAACTTACTCGAACACTACATTCGGGACTTCAGAACCTGATATTGATTGAGGGCTTTGATTCGTGTACGTTTCGCAAAGCTCCACACGAAGTTAATTGGATTATGATCATTATTTGACCAACAATCGAGATCTACGTGGTCGCAGCTTGTTTTTAAACCGTTTTATCAATCTAATCTTCAATCTGTGTAATTTAACTTATGTACATACTCGAAAATACGTGGGGAATCAAAGCCCCATGTTTATTTCTGAAAATGCTATCGAATCAAACTCCAATTTGATCAAAGAAGGTCCTAGGGTTCATGTAAATTGGGGGAATTGTTTAAAGATTGCTTTTAAAATTTAAAATCGGGTTTACATCGCGACTGGGAGCCTGGTTCACTGGTTAGATTCTTACCTATGTAACTTTGAGGTCCCGGGTTCAAACTCGGGCTCCCTCGACTATATTTTTTAGGCTTTTTAAGCCTTAATTTAATTATGGGTAGTTTTTAATAATTATAAAATTCTTTTTGTAAACTTTAAATATTTTTTTATAAACACCAAATAATTTTCTGGAATTTTTAAAATATAGATAATAAAATAAATTTCAATAAAACCTTTTTACAAATATTATTCTATGTTTTATTCCTATTAAAATGGATTTCCAATCTTAGTAACAAAATGATCTTTGATTTAAATGTTACCTTTAAATTATTATCGTTTAAATTATGTTGTTCCAAGTGTTTATTTAAATTTTATATGTAGACCTTATTAGTTATTTTAAATGGATTAATTGCATATTTTCTATTAAAAGACATGAAATACTATATCTCCTTATTATTTAGCGTATTTACAAAAACCCCCAAATTCGACTTAGAACCCTAGCCCTCTCTAATTCGTTAAACTTATTAAACTTAAATCTTGTAATATTTATATATTTAGGTTCCTTGTGACGTTTTATCTTGAAACGACGTTTACTATTCTTAAATAATCTCCATTATATAGTTATTACCATGTGAGTTTCCTTGCCCCTTTTTACATTTTCACACTATTTTGGGATAAAACATGATACTTATACATCATACATTTATAAACGTTTAGAACTTGTAAAGCACTTGCAATTCATCTTTATATTTTGTCATGGTTATTTGGGTGTTGTAAGTGATTATATGAGATACATAGTTTGTTTACAATCATTAACTATTGCTAGCCTGGGGACGTATTAGATCTTTGGGCCTGACAAGCCTATTTGGTGCTAAAGCTGAGGTATTGCCGGCTCCTGATGACGTATGTTGTTCATCATGTGAACCAAATACACTTAGCCAATCTTATATATTTGTAATCAAGTCGAGGTTTGGTTGTAACGATATGTGTTCTATAACCTTACTAACTTATGACCTATGAAATGAATTGCTACTTGTAACCTTATCATATTATGTATGAAAACCTTGGAAACTCACCAACTATTTTTAGTTGACCTTTTATTTTTATCATGTTTCAGGTAACCCTCAAGTTTAAAATGGTCTTTTGAAGCTTGCAATAAATTAGGATTTGGACCTAGATATTGGATAAAATGACTATGTTTTGTTTTGCTTATTTTGAGGATTATTTAATGTTTTGAGACTTATGTTTGTAATGCTTTTTAAAACTTATAATTTTAATATTTACATTTAAATATAACGTTATGTGGCTGTGAACAATCTTAACCCTCACATCTCGATGTTTCCACCGTCAAGGTTGGGGTGTGACAATCACCCTACTACCCTCCACCTGGACAAGGTTGTCCCAATAATATAAGGTCGAGTCCACAAATGAGTGAGTGGCAAATTTCACCTTCTGATCCTCCCAACACTCGCTGATATCTAGAACAACTTCCATCTCTCTCACACGCGGTGAGCAGCAGCAGCAGTGCCATTTCCGTCAAAAGTCGGGGGCTTGCATCTCTAAATTCACCATAATTACAGCCTCATGCTGCCTCTGGCATAGGCTCTTCTTCTTCTTCCTCATCAATAGAGATAACCGTCTCAGTTTTTGGTTACCCTCTCCCTCCTGAGGACATGTTCCTCTCTTTCCTTTCAAATTCTCTTACGGCCTTTTTGTGAAGTCCGCTGGATCGGTAGACATCTGAGTGTGTTTTGACGAAAGGAAACAAACCAAAAACCAAGAGACAAACAAAAACACGAACTATAATAAATGGTTTCATTGATAAACCTAACGATTACAAGCTTGTTACAACATAAGAATCAAGACTCTTGGCAAGGGGAGATCGAGCATGATCTCCCCTCTCATCCGGCAACCCTAGGCCCCCGGGCACACTCCTCTCCAAAACCCCCTTTTTTTCTACATATTGAAACTGGTATATATAAGCCTTGACCCATATTCGATGCGACTGGGCCATTCGTACGATTGGACCATGCGTATGGTTCAATCGTATGACTGGACCATGTGTATGGTTCAATCGTACGATTGGACCATACTTATGGTTCAGTCTTACGAATGTCCCAATTGCATCTCTCAGTCGCACGACAGGTCAATTAGCATGGATCAGTCGTACGACTGAGTCTCATTCGCATATGCTCTTGCGAATGACCCAGTTTCATGTGTTTATAACATATAAGGTGAATGAGACTCGGTCGTTTGACTGAGCCATGCTAATGGACCTGTGCTGCGACTGAGAGATGCTATTGGGACATTTGTAAGTCTGAACCATAAGTATGGTCCAGTCATACGAATAAACCATATGCATGGTCCAGTCATACGATTGAACCATACGCATGGTCCAATCGTACGAATGGGCCCAGTCGCATCTAATATGGGCCGAGGCCTATATATACCAGTTTCAATGTGTAGAAAAAAAGGGGTTTTGGAGAGGAGTGTGCCCGGGGGCCTAGGGCTGCCGGATGAGAGGGGAGATCATACTCGATCTCCCCTTGCCAAGAGTCTTGATTCTTATGTTGTAACGACCTTGTAATCATTAGGTTTTATCAATGAAACAATTTATTATAGTTCGTGTTTATTGTTTGTCTCTTGGTTTTGGTTGTTTATCCTTCCTTCAAGAACACGCTCGGATGTCTACCGATCCAGCCCCTTCACAACATGACATCATCAGAAAATCATAAAAACCCAAAATCATACCCCACCCGCATTCACACATACACACACACATATGGGTGCAACACCCACATTTATAAAAACATTCACACATGCATTTCCATCCCCAAAATCAGTTAAAACAAATAAAAAGGGGATTCTATAACTCATATTAGCAGCCTTTGGATATGAATTCCTTCAACCCCGTTTGCAATTGATTTGAAACACCTAAAACCCACCAAAACACAAAACACGTAACCGAGGCATTGGCCGACCAAGTACAACCCAAAACAAAGAATTCTTACCTAAATTCAGCCTTTTTCTTCTTTTTCTCTCTAGAAAACCAAAACTCTCTGCTTTTTCTCTCTCTAGAAATTGACAAAAAGTTGGTGTGTGCAAAGTGGGCGGCCATGCCACCCTTTTTGAACCACATAATATACATCTTTGGCCTTTGCAAAATATTAGCCCCTCGACTTGGGTTTTATTACATTATATCTTTTTTATCATCTTAAAGTTTATAAGACTCTTTTGAACCACATAATACACATCTTTGGCCTTTTGGCACAAGAGAATAATTTCAAGATACTTGTATATATTATTTCTCAACTCAAAGTTTATAAGACTCTTACAAGCTTTTTTACAAGATTTACAATGAGAAACTATGTATACTACTGTTTACAGCCGGATATACTTTGCTATCAACTGGAATCCTCTAACTAAAGCAGTACTACAAAGATATAGTTTAAGGTATCTTAGATAATGTTTTATCTAAGATATGGTAGTCATGACATGTCCATGACTTACCTTTTGTCACCAACTAAATTTGGTAACTTGTACTAACATATAAATGTGAATAGTGGAATAAAGTATGGTCAAATATATGGCCTTTTGGGACAATGCCATGTGGTATCAGAGGTCTGCAGGGGAGTGTCAAAGACCATACTTATGTCCACTGGTTCATTAGCAGCATCTTCCCAAGGTTAATTGGCTTCGGAAGAACAAGTTCTTCTGAAGCCTTTTATACTTGGAAAGAGGCTGCTTCTTCCATGGCTTGGGGACTTCTACTTCGTAAGTCATTGTCTTTGAATTCTTCTAAGTCTTGAACTTCTGAAAAGAGACTTTGTCTTCGAAAGTTGGAGTATTTCCTTCGGAAGTTGATTATGCTCTTTGTCTTCGGGAGAACTCCATAACCTTCAGAAGTTCCATACTTAGCTTCGGAAGTCCTTTATAAGTTGTACCAATAATTGTCTAAGTGTTTGGTTTTGGTTGCACCAGCCTTATTCTTGATCCAACAAGTAGTCCCAATCATCAACCCATCATGTTCTAAGCTTATTTCTAACATTCTAAGTATCATAACAAGAACATGGCATCATCACAACATCAAGAACAACATAATATAAAAAGAATTCTTACATGAATTCAGCCTTCTTCTTCTTATCTCTAGAAAACCCGAAACTCTCTGCTCTTTCTGTCTCTAAAAATTGACAGAAAGTTGGTGTGTGCAAAGTGGGCGGCCATGCCACCATTTTTGAACCACTTAATATACATCTTTGGCCTTTGCACAATATTAGCCCCTTGACTTGGGTTGTATTGCATTATTTATTTTATTCGTTTTTATTCCTTCTTTTATTCACTTTTTATTCTTTCTTTCTCAACTTTAAAAATATCCGGGTGTTACTACATTTCTCTAGAGAATGTAATCAACAATCAAATCCTGATTTGAGAGAACATCAGCAACATCAGTCTCATCAACATCAGTCTCATCAACCATCAATATCTCAAAGATCTTTCAGACAACCACAACTAACCCATTCATCCCCACCAGCCACAAATGAATCAACAGGACCTAGTAATCTAAAGAATCTAGGCTGATCATACTACAAGATGGAACGTGTGACTGGAGCATGTATGAGAAGGAAGTCTTGAAAGAGAATCAAGCTCTAATGGCCCACATGGAGAACAAAGTTCTATCCATGGCTAGAGAGGTAAGAGATAGACTGTGTTCATTAGTATGTGTTGAGGAAGTTGAAAGATATAGAGTCCATGCACAACAACTAGCTGATAAAGTAAAAGAAACAATGATTTTGAATGAATCTCATGTAATAGATCATAAATTATATCAAACCAAAATTAACTCTTTACAAAAGGATTTAGATAAACTTGTTTTAGAAAATTACAGTTTAAAAGCACAAGTTGTGCATCTAACCACTTTTTTAACTAAATCCATGGCTGATCATGCATCAACTAAAGTGAAACTTCAAAAGTTTCAACTTTCATCTCAACAATATAAGAAATTATTAAATTCTCATATTGAATCAATGAACATGTATGGGTTAGGATATAATATTGTTGCACCTCCTATAACTGATAATTACATAACTTCACCTAAACAATGACAAATAATTTGTCAAATTATTTTATGCCAAGCACCAAGTTTTAAACAAAATCTTTTCAACAAGTTAATAACAATGAAACTGAGGTGCGTGAAACTAAGTCTTGAATCAGAAAATATTAAACAAAATGACTCAAAATTTGACTTTGATGAGTGTGATTACTTGGATGATTCTGATGAACATGATGATGATCAACTGAACATTGGTAAGAATGTTGCTTTCGAAACAATCATTCCTAAAGTTCTTGAAGAAACAAAGTTGCAATATCCTCCAAAACGAAGAAACATGTTGAAGACTATTTGCAAAAGAATAGCTTAGCTAAATGAAGGTCTTCAAGAACTTTATCAGCATCAAAAACCTTCAACTAAAGGAACTGACCAATGTACATCTACTGAGGAAGTACACATGTCTTCCGTAGAAAAAGGAAAGAAGAAACAATCATCAGATCGTTAGCGGAAGAAGAAACTTTCTTTAGTAGGAGATCTGTGGAAAACCAAATCTACTGAATCAGTAGAAGATCTGCAGAAGACAAAATCAACAACCAACAAATGAAACCAGAAAGTGGTGAATTCCAAGTAGCAAAAATTAGCAAATGGTAAACAGGAATCCTTTGACAATTTACCACGAAAAGGCAAGGACAAATCAACTGCAAAGTTGGAAAAAGACTTGAAGCCTCAAATGCTGAATAAGAAAAAGAAAGTAATCAATTCTAAAAAAGAATTAGAAGAAATGTATTGAAAATGGTGTGATATGAAAAATCACAATACTAAAGATTGTTACTTCAGCAATTATTGTTCTATTTGCAATATGAACAATCACATGACCTCTGATTGTTACTTCAACAATCATTATGCAATATGTAACAAAAATAACCATTCAACTCAAGAATGTTATTTTAACAAGAAGAACAAAACAAAGAGCACAAAGAACCCACAATCTAAGATGGCTGAATCAGACTCGTATTCCATTGATAGTCAAGAAGACTCAAAACCAAAGAAGCAGCAACAAAAACCAAACCAATAACCAAACTACATCTCATTATTGGTTCCTTCTTATTCTTGTTTCTGCTTCCAAAACACGATCCAAATATAGGCACACACAACCAACTTCAGCTTCAATCGTAGATGATGTACGGAAGCATGAAACTTCAACAACCTTGCAAGCACTTAGCATGTCCGTGCTTTCCAGTCTTGGATGTTGAAACTTCAACAACCTTGCAAGCACGATTCTTGATAACAATGTAACCATTCTTGTGAATGGTACCAGCTTGTTGAGGGTAAGTTTTGGATGCACCTGCATCAGCTTTCGACTCAAACTGATGCTCTTCGTCAGACATCTTTAAGTTGCTTCTAGAGAGAAATGTGACGAAGAGGAAATTGTGTTTTTGCATCACAATTCCTATAATAAATTCGTCAGACATCCGAGCATGATCTTAACAGAAGGATAAACAATAGCACAAACCAAAAGTCAATCGATAATACGAACTATAACCGAATGGTTTCATTGATAAAACCTCTTTATTACAAGCTCGTTACAACATAAGAATCAAGACTCTTGGCAAGGGGAAGATCGAGCATGATGTCCCCTCTCATCCGGCAGCCCTACGTTCCCGAGCAGACTCCCTCTCCGATCCTTGGAAATCCTTTTCTCTCTACACATTTAAACTGGTATATATAGGCCTCGACCCATATTAGATGTGACTGGGCCCATTCGTGCGATCGGACCATGTGTATGGTTCAATCGTACGACTGGACCATGCGTATGGTTCAATCGTACGACTGGACCATACTTATGGTTTAGTCTTACGAATGTCCCAATCGCATCTCTCAGTCACACGGCTGGTCCATTAGCATGGCTCAGTCGTACCACTGAGTCTCATTCGCATATGCTATAGCGAATGACCCAGTTTCATGTGTTTACAACATATCAGGTGTATAACATTAAGCCTAGAGTATTCGACAAGTGACGGACACACTATATATATGACTATATATGCTCCAACAAATTCCCCCTTGGAAGTTGCTTGCGAATAGTAGATAACACCTCTTACAATCTTCAGTCAATCTTTGCTCTGGTTGCCAATAGAATCAAACGAAAACCATATTAGCCAACGTTGCCGATCTGTCAGGTTACTACCATATCCCTGAAAATGAATTTAGGCATAATAACTTTCGTTTACTTTGCAGAACACCATCATAGCAGCAAGATTCCCCATATGACTGATTTTTCCAGATAATGACATGAATAGTTTTCCATTGCTTCAATCTTCACACAGGTTAACCTGTTTAACATCACCACCTGCAGAAATTCCCCCTCACATTCAGCATATCCCAATATAAAGACATTGTGCTCTTCTGGCGTCTTCACATGGTGTATTGGGCAAAAGGTTGAGGGTTCCAATCCACAGCTAATAATATCAAACAAATCAGCATGCATGTAGATTCATCATCAGAAACCTGCTCACATCATCACTTTCTAATTGCGTCTTCAATTTCTCTATACATGGATTTCACCTAAGAATGAGAATCTTCTTTGTGCGGATAAATATAACTTGATTGGCCCATAAGTAGTCAGATGCTTCTGACTACCCCACAAAATCAGCACCAACTGCTGACATCTTCTCTTCTCTCTTTCGTGTTCCAAATACATTCACCTATTCTGGAAGTCTGACGAATAATGAGGTACACATCAAACTTATTTGACAAAAGAACCTCAAGGTGAATATGCTTTTCTCATCTTCAAATCTATGCAAGAAGCTGTTCCAGACTCTTTTTTTTGGTCTGGAACAAATGCGTATGAGTCAATGCGGATGGCTCATTCGTGCGATTGAACATACGACTGCTCCAATCGCACGATTGAACATACTGGTCCAGTTGCACGAATGGTCCATTCACATGGCTCATTCGTACGAATGGTCCATTTGCATGGCTCAGTCGCGTGAACGGTCTACACGCAGATTTTCAGATCTGCAGCCACCACGACTGCACAAAACCCTAATCTGACGAATTTAACATGAACGGAAACAAAGTAGGCATCATCAGAATTGAAAGGGTGATAGGAACGTGGTTTCAAATTCGATTTTAACATAGAAGCAACAGACGTAACAAGATCTGAGCAAAACATGAAGAACACGAAGTGGGTTTAACGTCCAGATCTGAAATTTGATCCAGCAATCAAGAGCTCGGGTTGCTAGAATGATTGTTAGATCATTCCAGCAGTAACCGGCTCTGATACCAATTATGGAGTCGGCTTGTTAGGATCTGGTATTTGAATGAAATACCAACTGATTAATGTGTTAAACCAAACCAAATAGTGCGGAATCCTATTTGATTGGCGATCCAATCAGTGAGAACGCATGTAGAGACAATAACGTATTGAATCTAACGTCAAGAATCGATTAGGAATCGATCTACAGCGTTCTATGAACTTGGAGTACGAACTTAGAGGCTTCTGGACGGCTAGGGTACATTTGGAGTCAAAGTGGATTGAATGCTTACATTTTTCCACAAATTAGGTGGTATTTATAGGTTAGGGTTGCTCATTCGGGCGACTAAACCATTAGCATGGTTCATTCGTGCGATTGAGCCATGCGGTTGATCCATTCACACAACTGAGTATTCAGTCGTGCGACTGAGTCAAACGCATGAAGTTGTTTAGGCGTATGAACTATTTAGGCGTATGGACACTCAGTCGCATGGCCATTCAAACGCATGACCACTGTTGGGGCGCATGGTCCAGTCGGACGCATGAGAACTTCATCTCACCAAGTTTGAATGTATTCAATATTATAACATTATGCATAACACTTCAAACAATCACAAACCTATATAATCAAGTCAATATGCGTTAAACAACTCATTAATGAAATATTAAACATTATAAACACAACCAAACACATGTATTTCATTAAGTACCCGTACAATTACAATTACACAAGTGTAAGACAATACAAAGATAATACATTAAGATCAGAAACTAGGGACACATGTATCAACAAACTCCCCCTTGGACCTAGATTCATCTATTGTCTTACCTTCTTCATAAACTCTTCGTACTTCTTGTACTTCTCCTCTCTTGTGACTCCTGCGTGTATCTCAAAAGCAAAGCAGAGTCGTATCACATTTTGGAATTGAAGGGCTTGTACAATATCTTGCGTGTCATAGAACAGTGGCCACTTGTATTATGTGTATACATCATCAACAGACAAGTTTGTAAGCCACGTTAGGTCAAATACCCTAATAGTATCCATTTTGCCTTCTTTGTTCAGAACTATGACCGCCTCCCCTGTTCTCCAATCATAGTACCACCATTTAAAGTATGGAGTGAAGTCCTGTGGCATTTCCCTGAGAGGGATTCTTGACATTGTTCTTGGGGGACTCCACTTCAGCACTATCTTAGGCTTTCCAGTTATGGGATCAACTTCAGAACGTCTGATATACCTCGTAGGTTGTTGAGGTTTGAAGTTGACCCACCTAGTGTGGTACTCTTTCTTCAGGGCAACCTCAAACCAGCCTGACATCTTCCTCGGGTCAGCATATATTAACTTTAGTTTAGCCAGCTGGTTGAGCTCAAAACCAGGTAAAGACTTTAGATCATACGGTAATATAAAGTACTCGATACCATCTCTCGTTTTATCGCGTATACATTAAGATCATCAAAATGAGCCCATGTGATAATCTTGCCTGACACCTTTTGATATTTCTTTACTTTGTAGAGCTTGGTGTAGACATTTGGTTTAGGAGCAGAGCGTTGTGCTCGGATCTCCTCAAAACATGCAGCCCATTAAGCCTTTCTGATACCAACATCGACATTTGAGGCTTGGGCTTGTTCATCAACCTTCTCAGTCTCTTGCTCCATCTGATCCAGTATATCAAATGTATCACTGACTAGGGAATCACCCAAATTAGGGACCACATTTCCCTCTTTGTCAGCATACTCTGGATAGTGAGCTGTTGTGACATCCTCGATCTCTATTTCATCGATGTCCTTCAGGTCGTCATCACTGTCTCCTTAAACATTTGGAGCATCTTTTACAATCACATCAGGATTGAGCTTGAACATTTCTACCAGTTGCTCATCAGTAAGATCATGAATTATTTCCCTTTCTTCAGGGGTGTAAATCACTAATCTTCTGACAATCCCTTGTAGATCAAAAATCATGGTTAGTTGAGTCTTGATCTGTTGAAGGGGAGCAATATCGTGTTCATCCCTTTGATAATTTGGATCTGCTTGATTTAAACATTCAATATATCAATCATTAGTTAACAATCAAGACATAACCATAATAATCGAAAACATAACTATTTACATTACATATAAACATGTATTTCGTTAATTTCATACATAATCCGAATACAAAAGATTTAAATAACAGTAAAACAACTAAGCATTACTCTTGTCTTGAATAGCTGGTGTGTCAGTAGGATCAGCAGAGGATGATGGGGCTCTTTGGTCTGATTTTTCTTTGTGCGCCTCTCTTGACCTTGAGCTGATGTAGATGCAGCTACATCTCCTTCGTCATCATCATCATCATGATCAACATTATCACCTGCATTAGTATCATCCCCTTGATCTTCACAGTCATCATCTTCATAATCATTACTATCATCGTCATCACCATTATCTCCATCTCCTTCTCGGATCTTTAGGGGCTTATCTTTGGATCCCTTCAGTCTCAGCATAAGCTTCTTGTTCTGGGCCTCCAAATTTTGTATCCTCTATATTGAGGATGTATGCATATCTCTCAGCTCAGTAATCTCTTGGCTCTGGGCCTCTATCCTTTGGGCTTGGGATGCATTAAGCTCCATCAGCTGATTAAGCTGAGGCTCGTTGTTCATCCGTCGCCAGCAGCTTCAGCACTAACCTGTTAAGGTTAGCCAACTGCTCCTCCAACCCGACAGATGGGTAAGCGGATCCAAAAATAGGTGGGACCTGTGAGGTGGTCCTAACTCCATGGGCTGTGGTGGTGGTAGTGGATGTAGAGAAGATTGGGGTTGGTATCGATGTGGATGGTTGTGGATGAGCTATAGTGGTGGTGGATGGGAAGTGTGTATCTGGAGGAGTGGGTGTAGAAGTGTTGTATGAGCTAGTGGTATTGGTGGTAATGGATGTAGTGGTAGTGGTGGTAGGTGGAATGGTGGTAGCTCTGGTGGTGGCTGTGGTGGTGATAAAGGTGATTCTGCGTTTCTTCCTTTTCAAATCGTGGGGTTGAGCCATCCTCTTCTTCCTCAATCCAGTTGAGGAGTATGCTCCCCCTAGAGCACGGCCTGGCTGATCAGGAGTATAAGTAGGATCATCAGCAGTCTCTCCCAATCCGCCTGGGCGTTCACCAACCGCCCGGAGCCCTCGTTCTATGGGAACGACTTTACTTCCCAGAGTCCGAGTCAGTGGCTCCTCATCTGTCTCCTCCTCTTCCTAACCAGGCATGAAATCCTGGTGGAACCCAGCAGTCTCTGCTTCGTCTCTAGTGGAGGCAGATGCTGGAGATGGAATATCAGCAGAGGGTCCCCTTTGTTGAGTGGGTCCTACCTCTCCTTCATCCCCGCTATCATTGTCATCAGAGTCATGCTCTGGGAGCAGTAGCTGCTCGCCGTCGGAGTCACTATCTGTGTGATGCCACTTACGTCTCCCTGGCGCCACATAACTCTCATTGGCCAGATGGCCTATCAGTCTCTTCACTTGGGGCTTTACTTGCTTACCCCTGTAAACTCTCATACGACCCAGTGTCGTATCATCCATGATCTCTAGAACCACAGCCTCGTGGCTTTCCTTGGGAAGGGATGGAAGCTTCTCATTGAAAATCAGCTGCAAGAATCTGGGGTACATGCAAAAACCCTCCTTACCCTTTGCCTCCGAATTCTCCACAAGGTAAGAGAAGATCATGCTCTAGAAGCTGAAATGATAGTTCAGCACTAGTGCCATATAGGCATTCTGGATCTGGTCTGAAAGATCATCAAACCCACCTCTTCTGGAAGCGATACACTTCAATATGACATGTGCTAAGTACTTGTACTAGGGACACAGGTTGCTTTTATTGAGTACACCTGAGTTGATGTCCCCAGCATACTTAATCCTCAGAAAGCATCCTCTTACGGTCAGTGGATGTAGCTTGGTGGGATGATCAGTATCGTCCCCCAACTCAAGTACTCTCTGGATATCGGCAGCAGTGATCTGGATAGCCATCCCACAGATAGAGCTTCGTATGCTATACGGCTCTTGGGATCGATCAACAGAAGCTTTCTCCCAAAATGCCTGGTGTAAAGACCTGTAGGGAGTGCAGGGAGTAGAAATGGCCTTGTGGATCCTTGATCGCCTAAGAAATGTGATGATCTCTGTAAACTCAGCGCCATTCCGAGTAGTATGATCTAGATGAGCACATATGTTGTGCTTAGGGTTGATTGACCATCTAGCAGCCATCAATCTGAAACACAAGACACATAATCATTAGATACTCACATAACACAAATAAGTTCAAAGTATCTTGTTTGAATTCATTCTTATTCATTCATGCGAATGAATCATGCGACTGTGGTCAGCCGGTTATCCTATCCTGCGACTGGACTCATTCGGGTGAATGAACATGCAACTGAGTTCAATCGGTTGGCTAATCCTGCGATTGATTCAGTCGGCCGACCGAGCTCATTCGCATGTCCAATTCGGCCGATTGAGCTATTCTTCCGGCTCAATCGTGCGATTGGAGTTCATCCATCTGACCAGTCGCATGACTTACTGTTTGGTTGACTTAGGTTCGAGTCTTGATAAAATCATGAAATTAAACATTTTGAAAAGGTTCGTTAGACTCGCAATCACTTAACTAATAACCTAATAACCTTATTTTTTAACATTTTACATTATTTCAGTGGCTTATTAGGCCATTGAGTGGTCTGTTCTTGTTTCAATCCCGAATCACTAATTAGGGCACCAATTTCTTCTGATTTCGGTGTGATTTCATCACATTTTACCTGTAAGAAGGCAGACGCACTACAGAATATCAAAAAGGAGGATTAATTGAAGTCTAAAGAGATTTGGGCAGAGTAACGGTATGATGTGCGATTTAAGGGTGATTGGGAGTGGTAAGAAGAATGCGATCGACTGTGGCCCTTTATATACTGAATCGGAGTTCAATCGGCCGACTGGACTCATTCGCTCAGTTCATTCGAGCGAATGAAGCTCAGTCAGGTGATTGACTCAGTCGATCACCGTCAGTCGACCGACTGAGGCTCAGTCGATCACCTTCAGTCGACCGACTGAGGCTCAGTCGGTCGACTGACTCAGTCGCACGCTCCCAATCAGACGAATGGCACATTCTAATAATCCATTCAGGTGAATGGGTCATACTCATGTCCATTCGGCTGTTTAGTGCATGAGTATGGTCCATTCACCAGATTTTGTCCATACTCATGGTCCAGTCGTGCGAATGGGTCATACTCTTTAAATTTTTCTAAATTCATGACCATTTGACTGTTTGACCCATTTAAACTGTTAAATTAACATTATAATCATTTGATCATCTCAGACATGATCATTTTAACTTGAAAAACTTTTGATCACCTCAGACGTGATCCTTTTAAACGATTAGTCACCTCAGATGTGACCTAATTGTTGTTTGAAAGCACTTGTGGTCACCTCAGACTTGACCTTTTAGATGATAAGGTCCCTTATCAACTTCCATGAAATAGTCCGATACTAACCTATAGAATTTGACGAATTTTTTACAGAAATAAAAGAAATAATACTGAAAACGTACATAAATTAAGACATGTTTTTGTGTTTTGTGAGAGTTAAGTCCTGAGATGTAGTTCTAAGGATAAATATTCTGAGAGAGCAGCCTCAATCATTTAAACCATACATGGATCAATTTAAGTTGGAATCATACACGATATTCAAATCATTCAGGACAAATTATTAAAAATAACTTTAATGCTCTTTCCTTGTTTTTCATGTGGAGTCATTTAGCAAATTTAGGAAATCATACTAGTACTCGTAGGTCCCCACACTGATTTGAACTTTCAAGATTTGTAGCCACAGTGATTGTCAGTATACCTGTCCTCTTAAATCCATACACAGACTTTCAACATAGTTTGGTGATCGTTTTAAGGTTTGTTTTATTTCAACAAGCATTTGTGGATCCCACACTCATATGGTAATCAACATTCCTTAGGAGATTTTTGAGTGGTCTTAGGGTAGAATTCAAGAAGAGACTATTCATAGAACTTTCAAAAAGAAGCCAATTCTCAGGTCAGTGCCATCACACAACAGAGAGGCGGCAAACAACAATGAGTTCTAGAATATATTGGTTATGCTTATCCTCAGGTCAGTGACACCGCATAGCAGAGAGGCACATAACCTATCTTCTTGTTTGAGCAATATTTCTTCTTTTTACACAGATCTCACCGACAACATAAGTTATCAGTTTGATTGTCTTAGCATTTTTCATGTGCTTTTGCTCATGCTTTGGTCTTACGCACACTTTTATGGCATTTATTTTGCTCTTCACCCCTTATTGGAATCTTGTTGATTGTGTTAACCAGGGATAAGGTGTTACCCACAGCTAGTCAACCATTTTAGTTTAATCTTGAGATCACCAAAAGGTCTAGTCATCCATTATGTTGAATCTACCGACATATCAGCTGTGGTCTAGCAACCTCTAGGTCTACATTTTTTGTGTTACCTTAGTAGTAGCTAGCTTAACTATCATATTTCCTTTTATATGGCTCAGACTACACAGACTTATACTTAAACTTTGCATCTTTTCAATTTAAATTTTTTAAAGTCCCAAATGGTTTGTACCCGTGTACTGTCATATTCCACACATTAAATCGGTATCACACGTATGATCTTATTTATTATCGGCTTGCCTCTCCTTTTCCCTTGTTTTTTTTCATGACTATTCTCCCCCTAAAATACTAAAACCTCTAATGATTTGCGTTTTAGGATTTTAATGAGCAATAAAAGACACTAAGTGTAATTAACAAACTATCATTTAACAAAACAAGAGAATTAAACTTAAATAACACGAAAATTTAAAAAATAAAAGAACTTAGACGCAATGCATCGGACTATACATGGTCATCTTCAGGAATGACCTCACTTTTCTTCTTAACGCCATTGACCTCTAACAAATGTAGAAAACGTGGTTTGTCAATAGCCTTTGTATAGAGGTCAGCGCATTGAAAAATCAGTGTTTATTTTTATCACATCGATTAAATTCTTTTCAAAACAGTCACGTATGAAGTGGTATTTGATTCTGATGTGTTTGGTCTTAGGATGTTGGACCGGGTTTTTAGTGACTGCAATCGCAACAGAGTTATCAACAAATATAGGGGTGGAAGTGAAATGCAAACCGTAATCCGGCATTTGCTGTTGAATCCATATGATTTGGGAACAGCAGCTTGCAGCAGTAACGTATTCGGCTTCACAGGTTGACAAAGCAACCGAGGTCTGCTTCTTACACTGCCAGGTTACTAATCTTCTCCCAAAGAACTGACAACCTGCTGATGTGGACTTGTAGTTCATCTTGCAACCGCCATAATCTGAGTCACTATGCGCTGTAAGTTCAAAGTCATCATCATGAGGATACCACAACCCAAGTGTGGGTGTGCCCTTCAGATAAGAAAATATCCTTTTGACCCCAATTAGATGGTTCCCCTTAGGCTTTGCCTGATATCGTGAGCATAAACATGTAACATACATGATATCTGGTCTTGAGGCAGTAAGATACATGAGAGATCCAATCATCCCTCGGTACATAGTGGCATCTACCAGATCACCGTTCTCTTCGGGTGCCACATCATGGTTTGTAGCTAGTGGAGTGCTAGCTGAGGAGGCATTCTCCATGTCAAACCGATTGAGAATATCCCCTACATACTTGGTCTGATGTAAGAAGATTCCATTTGGTGTCTGATGCACCTGTAACCCGAGAAAGAACTTCATCTCCCCCATGACACTCATCTCAAACTATGCCTTCATAACTACTTCGAATTCTTTGCATAATTCTTCGTTCTTTGAACCGAAGATTATGCCATCTACATAGATCTGTACTAGCACTAGATCTCCATCTTTTTCTTTGATAAACAATGTGCAGTCAATGACTCCCCTGCGAAAACCATGTTTTACAAGATGAGTTGAAAGTTTCTCATACCAAGCCCTTGGAGCCTGATGAAGCCCGTAAAGAGCCTTGTCGAGTTTGTTGACTCTATCCCGATCTCAAATCCCTCGGGTTGACTGACATACACTGTTTCTCTGATCTCCCCATGAAGGAATGCACTCTTCACATCAAGTTGGTAAACTTTAATTTTCATATAAGATGCATAGGCAAGGAAGATGTGGATGGCTTCCATCCTTGCCACCGACACAAATACTTCATTGTAGTCTATACCTTCAACTTGTCGAAAACCCTGAACAACAAGTCAAGCCTTGTTTCTGATGATCACTCCCTGATCATCTTTCTTACATTTCAAGACCTATTTGGTGCCAATGACTTTAGCACCTTTAGGTCTATCCAGTAGTGTCCATACACCTAACTTCTTAAACTGAAGAAGTTCTTCCTGCATGGCACTAACCCATGCCTCATCATTTAGTGCTTCACTAACATACTGTGGCTCAAACTGAGACACAAAGCAACGGTATGCACCGTTGTGAAGGTATCCTTTTTCCATCACAGAGGCATAATCAACTGAGTACAACTGATTTCTAGTCTGAACCCCTGATCTCACATCTCCTATAATATTATCCAAAGGATGATAGACGTTTAGACGTGAGCCAGGGTTGTCAGAACAACCACCTCAGAGTCAAGATTATGACCATTTGGTTCTGGGTCTGAGGCAATAGGAGTCTGAGGTTCTGAAAGTTCAGAAGCATCACTAGCCGACGCTTGTGAACTTGTGGTAGTCAGAACCTGTACATCCTGGTTGATCTGATCATTTTCTTCATTTTCTTCATTAGAGGATGAGTCACTCACATCAACTGCTCCACCTGAGTTGGTAGGATCATGACTTGTTGAATCTTGAGACGGTTTGTTCAAGACATCGTACATCATCTTGTTTGCCAACTCGCCTTCTGAAGAAGAAAGAGATATGTTGAAGGACTTGAAGAATCCATCATAGTCGAAGAAGTAAGCAAGCCCTTTTCCAGCAAGCGGTGTGATATATCTCTGAACATCAACATTACACCACACCTCTACTTGACCCGTTGCGTTGTTGTAAACTCTCTTGTTCGGTATGTCATATCCTATGAAGATCCCTTCATCAACCTTCTCACTGAATTTTCCCTCCTGAGTCTTTTTCAGCAGGGAGCACGGAGCGCCAAACGGCTTGAGATATTCCAAGTTAGGTTTACGTCGCTGTAATAACTCGTAACACGTTTTTCGATGGCGTTTTACTACCAGAACTGGATTGAGAGTATAACATGCATTTGCCATTGCTTCATTCCAAAATTGGATAGGCAGTTTCGAGTCTGCCATCATTGTCCATGCCGTCTCTATCAAGCTGCGGTTCTTCCGTTCAGTAACGCCGTTCATCTGAGGGGTATAAGCCGAGGTAAATTGATGCACAATTCCCTTTTCCTTGCAATAGTCCTCCATCCTCTGATTCTTGAACTCGGTTCCATTATCTGAGCGCACCTGTCTTACCTTCAGCTTGTATAGGGATTCTAGTGTAGTTACCAATTCCTTGAAGGATTCAAATGTTTCTGATTTGGATTTCAGAAACATTACCCAAGAGAACCTTGAGTAGTCATCAGTAACTACATAGCAATACAAGTCGCCTGCGATGCTTCTTGTACTGACTGGACCAAACAGATCCATGTGAAGGAGTTCAAGTAGAAGTTCTATAGAATGAACTTTCTTTTCCTTATAAGATTTCTTCGTCTGTTTGCCCTTTTTGCACGCAACACAAAAATCCGGGAGTTGGAAGTTTTTGACATTTACTCCTCTCACAAGATCATTCTGGATCAAGTTATTCATTTTCCTCAGATTTATGTGTCCCATTCTCCTATGCCAAGAGATGGATTCCTTCTCAGTAGCTTTGGACAGGAAGCATTGGACTTCACGATCCATTGTGGAGGCCTTTGAGAGATCCAAGACATAGAGATCATTATATCTTGAAGCTGACATTAGGAATGATCCTCCGGAATCACGTAGTCCTTATTTAGAATGTAACACTTCTTGTTGTCAAAAACTACCTTGAATCCTTTATCACAGATTTGAGAAACTGAAAGTAAGTTATTTTGTAATGTTGGACATAGTTTACCTTATCAAACTTAACTTTCTCATTTCCCACTTCTCCTTGGACTGTGATGTACCCGCCTTTGTTTCCAGCAAATGAAACATGCCCCCTTTTAATTTTTCTGACATTTGATAAGAGAGCTCTGTTCCCTGTCATGTGCCTGGATGTTCCGCTATCAACAATCCACGTGTTAGTCTTAGAACTATAGCGAACACCCTTCACATTCAATGAAAACATTAGTTCATGTTAGGAACCAAAGCCTTAACTGGCTTGGGTTTCCCTAAGGCATCACATATCACAAACTCAACCCACTGACCCTTTGAGGTTAAGGATTGATCAGAATTCTGTGTGTTCTTATTTTCAGGCACTGAGGAGGATTTTTCTTTCCATAATCCAGATTAGTGTAAGGCTTGTTTGTGATAAACAGACGACTGGCTGATGGTTTCAACTTTAGGCTCACAATCCCTTTTAAGAGGTGTCACTGAGTTCCTCTTAAAAGATCTAGATGAAGATGCAAAAAGTGCAACTTTCTTCCTCGGTGTCTGGTAATAAGGACAGTGAGACGCTATGTGACCATACTCTCCCCAATTATAGCAGGATCTCCTTTCAACTTTACGGTTTATTTGTTTTGGTGGAGATATACTTGTCACATGGTCAACCTTAGTGTGTTTAGACTGAGGCACTACTTTGTTAGATGTATGAGTTGGTTTTACAAAATTAATTGTTTTACCTGGTTTTACATCTTTAATCTCTTGTTTCCCTGGACTGTGATATGATGCACATGATTGAGTAGATTTTATAGTCTTTTTTGGTTCTTGTTTGACTTTGTTTGACCTTGACTTTAAACTAACCCTTTTGAATTCTTTTTGCAGGTTAACACAAGGCATCTTTCCTATTGCCTTTGAAGTGGCCTCCTTTTGTTTAGGGTCGGATTCACTTGATTTACTTACGGAATCCGGATCGCTAACAAGAGGAGTAGACACCACGTGATCCTTGATGGGGTTATTGTTAATTGGTTTACTTTTGGTGTTCATCAAGGTCTCAGGTGGTGGTGGAACCACTTTATATCCCAATCCCTCCCCATTATTTCTCTATCTTACTAAGTGTTGGACAATGTGTGATGAGCTTGTTCAACTATGCAGTTTTTGTTTTAATGAATTGACTTCTACTTCTAAAACTGCTTTGTGCTTCTTAGTGTCCTCAAGAGAGTTCAGATAGTACCTAATGTCATTTGCTTGGTTAAATGAAACTACTTCAGTTTCCCTAAGCTGTTTATTTAATAGGTCTATCTTTTCCTTGTAAATGTGCTCGTTTTGTTTAAATACTCTATTTGCTTCTGTGCACAGTTCCAGATCCTTTACTAAGCTATCATTATGATCTAATAGCTTCGCAAATTTTGAATCTATAACTTCTCTAAATTTATTACATTCTAAGCAAGAATGATTATTAAACAGTTGGTCAGTAGTACTTACCTAGGATGTTGAAGAAGAATTAGCCATGAGTGCTGGCTCAGTTGTCTCGGGTTCTGGTGATTCAGATGATGATGCATTTGCAGATTTTTCCTCTTCAGGCAGGTAGTTGACCACATTTGCAGTCTTTAGAATTTGACATTGTGAGCTCTACTGCTATATCTCCTTCACTTGTAGAATCATCATCAATATTCTCCACACTAGCTATATTGGATTCTCCTGGTGAGACGAACCGAAAGCTCCAGTCCTGTCCTTCATCTTCATTAGCAGTTAAGGCTTTTGGATCCTTACTTGATGAGTCAACATTACTAGCTATGGCCTTGTCTTGACGGTTAAATGACGAGAAGGGATTTCCATTACCTGTCTTCTTTGGTTTTATACACTCCCTCTTGAAGTGTCCCTTCTCACCACAGTTGAAACATGTAACCTTTGACTTATCAAGCCCAAAGGTTGTGTCTTTGGTTGCCACCAGGTTCTGTCCGGTCTTTTTGACAAACTTTTTAGCTCGTCGGACAGCACTTGCCAAAGCCCACATTATGTCCATACGTTCCAACTCCATTTCATCCACCTGCTCATAATCTTCATCTGCCAGGTGGCAGTTACCTATCTTTCCAGCAATTAATCCATCATAGGATTGAACCATCGCAGCTAAAAGGTCCATATGTTCTCTGGCCATCTCCATAGTTACATTCCTAAGGTTGTCGGTTTAAAGCTTTACTGCATTAGCTTCAGGTATCATATATTGGGTGCTAAAAGACCCTGACATTTCGGATCCTGAAGTTGAGGGTTGTGCTGGAACTCCTGCGCTTAAGATGAAGGCAGTTTGCAGTGGTGCTCCAGATGTCTTGACTGAAGGAGTAGCATTGTAGAGTGCTGGATTTTGATCGTCGTTTGCCTTTTAGGCTCGATACTTCATCCTAAGCTCCTCTTCTCTCAGTTTCAGAATGAAATCATTTATGTCTAACTTCGATAGCATTCCATTCTATCTGAGATTTGAAACAAACGAACCCCATTTTTCTAGTAATCCATCAGCAAAGTTGGATACCATATCTTCCATCGAAGTAATCACTCCATGAGTGTGCATCTCACACATCAAGTGGTAGAATCTATGGATCACATCATCAGGCCTTCTTTTCCTATTGAAGAGAAGTTGTCAAACTCCTTCTTCAAGGCTTTTGCCTTGATAGCCTTCAGAGAGGCATTTCCGTCATACCTCTTCTCCAACGCATCCTAAAGTTTCTTGGCTTGAGTATACTCCGAATACTGATGGAAAATATCCTTCGAAATAGACTGAGTAAGCAAGGCGTAGACTTTCTTCTCAGCGTTGTGTTTTACCTTTTGTGCATCCGACATGCCACTTAGAGTAAGTTTTACTCCGCTAGCTCCAACTGGCATGCTGTACCCCGACTCTATTGCCTCCCACAAATTTGTATCCACTCCATTTAAGTAGATTTCGAAACGTTGCTTCCATTTTGGGTAGTCGTCTAACGTAATAAGTTTTGGGGGTTTATTGTGAATCCCCACTTCGTTCTCCAACAACAGTAGATTCTAAATACATGTATCTCTACTTGCTGTGTATGCTGAAAACTGATCCTCCATTACATTTAACTTTACTATTTAACAAGCTGCTGATGGATGCGAATGAAGGTATGCGATTGGGTTATTTGGGCGATTGAACAAGTACGGATGGTTTAATCGTGCGACTAAACAAATGCGGATGAGTCAGTCGTCTGAATGAACTAATGTGGTTGAGCAGTCTGAATGAAAATCTCATTCGTACGAATGAGGGTATGAATGAGTTCAATCGTGCGGTTGAAGGATGCGAATGAACTCAGTCATGCGATTCAGCCAATCGTGCGACTGAATCTGCTGATGTTTGATAATTCGTAGGTTAAACTTGTTTTGGCCATATAAACTCGAATTTTACCAAACCCTAATAGCCGTATGCCGGAAAAACTACACTTTTCGATCAGGAAATGTCCAAGACTCCGTTAGACACAAAAATATTACGTTTTTGATGCAAAAGCACAATTTTGTATCAAAATGATTGAATCAACACGTAATCAAGAGCCTATAGCTCTGATACCACTTGTTAGGATCTTGTTTGGATCTTATAAACATCCGAGCATGTTCTTGACGGAAGGATAAACAACAGCACAAACCAAAGTCAATCGATAATACGAACTATAATTGAATGGTTTCATTGATAAAACCTAACGATTACAAGCTCGTTACCACATAAGAATCAAGACTCTTGGCAAGGGGAAGATCGAGCATGATCTCCCCTCTCATCCGGCAGCCCTATGCTCCCGGGCAGACTCCCCCTCCGATCCTTTGGAAATCATTTTCTCTATAAACATTGAAACTGGTATATATAGGCCTCGGCCCATATTAGATGTGACTGGGCCCATTCGTGCAATCGGACCATGCGTATGGTTCAATCGTACGACTGGACCATGCGTATGGTTCAATCGTACGACTGGATCATGCGTATGGTTCAATCGTACGACTGGACCATACTTATGGTTCAGTCTTACGAATGTCCCAATCGCATCTCTCAATCGCATGGCTTGTCCATTAGCATGGTTCAGTCGTACGACTGAGTCTCATTCGCATATGCTCCTGCGAATGACCCAGTTTCATGTGTTTACAACATATCAAGTGTATAACATTAAGCCTAGACTATTCGATAAGCGACGGACACACTATATATGACTATATATGCTCTAACAAATTTTTTCATCTGCACTTCATCACTGGAAAGGTATGTCTTTGATTTCATGATCCGTAGATGTTTTTGTAGTTGAATCTTTGCATGTGCGTTTTTGTGGTTGATTGAAGGTTTTAGCATCTCATTAGGTTCGGTTTTGATTTCCACATCCGTATGTTAGGGACCATGTACTGACGGAGTACTAACTGATTCACGTGTATACCAACTCAAATAGTGCGGAATCCTATTTGATTGACGATCCAATCAGTGAGAACGTTAACCCGATCGATATAAGATTAAACTAAACGTTAAGAACGAATAGGAATCGATCAAGAACAATCGATGAACTTGGACTGGCTTTCTTGGATGTTCTGGACGGCTAGGGTACGAGTAGGAGTCGAAATCTTCAAAGTGTTTTTTATTCACGAATTAAGTGGTATTTATAGGTTAGCTTTAGTCAATCGTACGACTAGACCATTAGCATAGTTCAGTCGTGCGAGTAAAGCATGCGACTGAGTCAATCACACAACTGAAGGTTCAGTCTTGCGACTGAGTGTTGGACCAAAAGAACCAATGAGCCAAGATCAGAAAATCTCTAAGTCCCACACGGTATCACAACAACTGCTGAAAGCCTCATCAGTAGTTTGACAAGTGCTGAAGACTACAACAGCTGAAGATCAAGTGCTGAAGATCTTAACAGCTGAAGAATCAAAGTACTGAAGTACAACAGCTGAAGAACACAAGTGCTGAAGCTGAAAGACCAAAGTACTGAAGTACAACAGCTGAAGAGTTCACAAGTGCTGAAGATCAACAACTGATGTCAAAGTCTGAAGATCAAGTACTGAAGCCTCAGTAGTTTGTCACAACTGCTGAAGAGTACTTCTTCATAGTTGTGATATCAGTAGTTTTATGTTTTATGTTTCAGTAGTTTTGTAAAACGACTGAAGAGCTTGTTCTTCAGTCGTTGTAGTTTCAGTAGTTTTATGTTTTTCAGTAGTTGTAAATGAGATGTTTAACACTTAGGAACATTTGTAAGAAGATGTCAGTTGTTGACATCTTCAGTAGTTGTTAAACATCAGTAGTTATAAAACGGTTACATGTCACTTTCAAGTGACATCAGCCTACGTCATTCTTTTCTTTATAAGGAAAGATGATTCACCTGTAATCGTGCCTTTGAGGCCGACAATCCTAATGCAATATTCCTTTTGTCGGATATTTCTCTCTTTATAACAAAATTCTTTTATCGTTTTATATCATTTGTTCTTGTTGAATTTGTCTAATTCTGAGCTATTCCGCTGCTATATCTGTTCAATCGATTAAACCGAGGGCTGAGATCCTAACAAATGGTATCAGAGCAGGTTAATCATTGATCGATCTAACAATTGATCATTGAAACTGTTCAATCGCTCTAAGTTAATCGAATTAGCAAAATTCGCAAGGATCTGTTATAGAGATTGAGAGTGTATCGCTTCTGGCCGTTTTATTTGAGGTTCTGTGTGGTTTTGAGCTAAATTTATTGTGTTTTTACTTGAATCTGTCTGATTTTCAACAATGACTACTTCTTCTAATGATCCTTTTAATACTGGATCCTCTACCAAGCCTCCGATCTTGGTGAGGAATGAGTATAACATTTGGCAGAGAAGATTGCTCCATCACCTGTCTGTCAATAGCTCAGGTTGTTGGACATCTGTGGTACATGGACCACATAAGCCAATGGTGAATGATCCGGAAACAAACCAGTTGGTTCCAAAGAAGAAGGAGCAATACTCCGATGAGGACAAGAAGTTGTTTGAAATCGATGCAAAAGCCCATGGAATTTTGGCTATGGCTATTCCTAATGAGATTTACTCTGGGCTTCTGCATTGTGAGTCTGCTCATGACCTCTGGAATGCCATCAAAGAACAATTTGGTGGTACTGATGAGGTTTTAGCAAACAATAGGGAAATCCTCGCCCAACAATATGAGACTTTCTCTCATAGAAAGGGTGAGACTCTGACTCAACAATTTGAGCGGTTTTCATGTTTAATCTCTGAATTGAAAATGGTTAAACATGAATATACCAGGAGTCAGATGAACCATAGATTTTTAAGATCACTGCCTGAGAGATGAACACATATACCATTGTTCTACGCTCAAATGCTGATGTTGATCGCCTATCTCTCACCCAACTTCATGGGAAACTGCTTACATTTGAGAGAGAGATAGAGCAGAAAAGGAAATTGTTTCATCTGGCAAGCTCACTGAGGATTTTGTCCAAGGGAACACTGCCCTGATTGGACATCAAGAGTCAGAATATGCGTCATCTGAAAGCCAGTATGATGAGCATATTGATTTCTCTACAAACACTTCTGAGCCTGCCTTTGTGAGTGTTGATAGTTATTCTGCTGGTTGTAATAGTGACAATCTATGTTTCATCATGGATGATCTCAAGGGATTGCTGATGATGACTTAGAAGAGATGGATATTTTGAGCCAAATGGCCTTGATAAATATCAGATCTCAGAAGTTCTACAAAAGAACTGGAAGGAAATTCCCAGGACTCTCTGGCAAAACCAAAGTTGGTTTTGACAAGAGTAAGTTGAAGTGCCATAAATGCCACAGGCTTGGGCACTTTGCAAGAGAATGTAGATCATCTGGATCTAACTCTCCTGCACCTTTGTGACTTTCCCTGGCAATAGTCAACAAAACAGAGGGCAACAACCTGTCAATTCTGGTTATCATCATCAACCACAATCTCCTGCATATTTTGTTCCACAGGGGCCAATGCCATATCCATACCCCTGCTATTACATGCCACAACCAGGTCAGGTTCAAGCACCCACTGCTCAGCAACCACATGCACTCCCTGAGCCTCAACCATCCCAATCTCATCAAACTAATCAACTTCAACAACACAGCTTCTTCACACCAGGTGTTGTTGACTGGAGCAGTTTACCAGATGATGTGTCTGGTAATGAACAACTGTTCTCAGGTGCTGGTCAACATGGTGGTGAGCATCCTTTTGGAAATCTAGCTCTCATGGCTTTGTAATCCTCTGATGGATCATCCTCAAATACCTCTTCAACACAGGTATCACAGGTATCCTCTGAGGCTAAGGCCAAATTATGTTCTGAAACTTGCATAGCAGCATTTGCCTCTAGAGAAGCAAATGTGGCTTTAATCAATAAAAATGTAGAGCTAGAACAAACAATTTCCAAAAATAAAGCTGAGTTGAGTCTGTGCTAAAAGAAAACTGATGAGATTTACAAATTAAAATGCCAAATTTCTGATGATAAGGCTAGGGAGGATGTACTCTTAGAGAAGTACAAAGACCTCAAAGATACTCTTGCTGTCACCCAGGTAGAGTGTGATCGATGGGTACAATCTTGCAAGGGCTTTGAAATGCTTCTTAGTAAGCAAACAGCTTCCAATGTGAAGTTTGGAATTGGTTATAATCACACTGCTCCTCCTACAGTTTTTGCTTCAGAGCAGGAGGAGCGGATTCTGATGGGGAAAGTAATGACCAATCACCTCATCATGTGATTCACTACTTGATAAAGCACCATCAGTAGTTGAAGTCAGTAGTAATCCCTCTGTGAACCTAACAGCTGATATTGATGGTTCAACTGCTGACACTCACATGATCAATGAGTTGATCAACCCAAGTGTTATCCCTAGCAGTACTGAGGGTACTGGAGAGCAGGGGATAACATCTGGAGTTCAAATCCTAATGACTGACAGCACTGAAGAGAAGAAAACTGTCAGTAGGAAGGATTTGAAGCCTACTAAGGAAGTTGACAAGAAGGCAAAAGTGCTTCTAAACTGCCGAAGAGCAAGTCTTCAGTAGTTTTCTTCTCTAGTTGATGATCAACAGAAGATGAAGAAGAAACCATGTGAAATATGTGGTTTATTCAATCATCTCACAGATGATTGTTGGTACAAAAAGGGATCCAAACTCAAACAAAAAGAGAAAATAAAGAAAATTTGGCTAAAATGAAAACTGAGTTTGAGTCCAAGTTTGTACCAGCAGCATCAAATCCTGTTACTCCAATGACCAAAAAGAAATCTAAAAAGGAAGGAGTGCAACAGGCAATAGCTGAGGTTGCTCAAAAGAAGATGGTGCAACACAAGAACATCATCAAACACCAATACCAATGTGTCTGAAGAGCTGAAAGCTCTCTCCCAGAATCAGACACAGCTGGTAATGATGGTTCAAATCTGTTGGGAAGAGTTAACCAACTTGATGGCCCTGTGTTGAAACCCCAGAAAAGGAGATCCAAGCCGAAGGATTCCTCTTCTACACCATCTCCTTCACCTCAAGCTATTGTGTCCAATAAACCTGTTAGTTTATCATCTGTTGATGAGACCAGGCCCAAAACCAAAAAGGTTTGGGTCTCCAAAACTAACTGATTGTTTATTTATGCAGGTTTCTTCAACATGCCAAAGTAGCATCTGGTATGTAGACAGTGGAGGATCTATGCATATGACTGGGACCAACCACTTCTTAATGACTACTCTCCAGGAAGGAAGGGTTTGTTTCTTTTGGCAATGATGCAAGAGGTTACATCATCGGGAAGGGCTTTGTTTCAATGGGGAAATAAAGTTTGATGATGTCAACCATGTGGAAAATCTCAAGTATAATCTTTTGAGTGTCAGTCAATTGTGTGACAAAGGCCATGTTGCCCTTTCACAAGCCAGAACTGCAGGATTCTGTCATCCAAAGTTCTGAGTTTGATTGACAAGGTATTGGATGCTCACACTCTCCTGAAGGCCAACAGGACAGGAAGAGTGTATGCCTTAGATCTTTCCAAGAAAATTGATCTCAAAGGCCATCCTTGCCTATTTTCCAAGGCCTCTCCTCAAGAATCTAATCTATGGCATAGAAGGCTGGGACATGTTAATTTCAAGAACATGAATCAGCTGATACACCATAGTTTAGTAAGGGGAATGCCTATGAAGGAGTTCAAGTGTGAAAACAACTGCACTGCTTGTTTGAAAGGAAAACAGCACAAAGTTTCATTTCCACCTATTGAAGAACCAAAGTCCACTGCTTGCTTACAACTTCTTCACATGGATCTCTTTGGTCCTGTGAGAGTGATGAGCATGGCACAGAAAAATACTGTCTGGTAATTGTGGATGATTACTCCAGATTTGTATGGACTTTCTTTCTACATTCAAAGGATGAAGCTGCACAGAAGATCATAAACTTTGTGTTGTATGCTGAGAAGCAGTATTCCCTCTCAGTCAAGTGTATTAGAAGTGATAATGGAACAGAATTCAGGAACAATACACTTGATGAATCTACCTTTCCAAGGGAATAAAGAGACAGTTTAGTATTCCAAGAACTCCTGAACAGAATGGAGTTGTGGAGAGAAAGAACAGGACCCTCATTGAAGCTGCAAGGTCTATGTTGGCTGATTCTGGACTGCCATTGACCTTTGGGCTGAAGCTGTCAACACAGCATGCTATGTGCAGAATAGAGTGCTAATAAATCAGAGGTTGATGAAGACTCCATATGAAGTTCTACATCATTTGGCCCCTCTCATTTCATTTTTTAGAGCATTGGGTGTCCCTGTTTCATTCTCAACACAAAGGATCAGCTCCAGAAATTTGATCCTAAGGTGGATGCAGGGTACTTTGTTGGTTATTCATCAACTTGCAAGGCATACAGAGTCTTCAATTGCAGAACAAAGATGGTTGAAGAGACTTTACATGTCAAGTTCAATGAATCTCCAAAGGACAAGATTCCACAAAGCCCTGTGGAGCTCTTTGATTTGGACATACTGCAATATTTCCTTATCAATCTCCTGCTGTTGCTCCTGTCAACAGTTCACCACCTGGTGTTACTACTGAAGATGATGATGATAGTAGTAATCACCTCTTCAGGTTTAGTGATCAACTGCCTGAGTCCTCTAACCTGATGCTCCTGTAGCTCCAGCCGCACCATCCACAACAAATGCTGATGAGATTTCTGCATCCTCAACTTCATTTGAGTTGCCACCATCTTCATGGTTTCAAGAATCTGCATCAACATCTGCTGCTGCTGAAGACCCTACAAACACTTGCACAGATTTGATTGTTTACCAAGAGCTGAAAAATCACCAATATCTCAAATCCTTGGTGATATCAATGCTGGTGTCTCAACCAGAAGCCAGTTGTCAATTTCTGCTTCTATGCTCTCTTCATCAGTCAGCTAGAGCCGAAGAACTATCATGTGCTTTGAGGGACAATGGATGGGTTGAAGCCATGCAGCTTGAGCTTCTTCAGTTCAAGAAACAGCAAGTGTGGGAGCTTGTTCCTCTACCCCAGGTAAGTGTGCAATAGGCACTAAATGGGTGTTTAGGAATAAAACTGATGAAAATGGGCTTATTGTTAAGAACAAGGCCAGACTGGTTGTGCAGGGGTTTGCACAAGAAGAAGGTATTGATTATGATGAAACCTTTGCCCCTGTAGCCAGACTGGAGGCAATTAGATTGTTTTTAGCCTATGCTGCACTCCACAATCTTAAAGTTTTCCAATGGATGTCAAAAGTGCTTTTCTATATGGTACAATAAAAGAAGAAGTTTATGTGTGTCAACCACCAGGCTTTGAGGATAATAAGCACCCAGAATGGTATATAAGCTTGATAAAGCTCTTTATGGGTTGAAACAAGCACCTAGAGCTTGGTATGAGACCTTATCAAACTTTCTTCTACAGAATAATTTCACTAGAGGCTCCATAGATAAAACTTTATTTATTAAGAAGGTGAATCAGCATAAGCTACTTGTTCAAATTTATGTTGATGATATTATATTTGCATCCTCTGATCCCCAATTGTGTGAGGATTTCCAAACCTTAATGCAACAGAAGTTTGAAATGAGTGCAATGGGAGAATTACAGTTCTTTCTAGGTTTGCAAATCAAACAAAAAGCTGATGGAATTTTCATTCATCAGTCTAAATATACAAAAGATCTTTTGAATAAGTTTGATTTACAAAACTGTAAATCTTGTTCTACTCCCATGTGCAACACCACACAATTGGATGTTGATCAGAAAGGTAAAGGTGTTGATGAAACCCTTTACAGATGTATGATTGGTTCCTTGATGTATTTAACAGCTTCTAGACCAGATATTATGTTTGCTACATGTGTTTGTGCTAGATTTCAGGCTGCACCTAAGGAGTCTATCTGATTGCAGTCAAGAGGATCTTTAGATATCTGCAAGGCACACAATCTCTAGGCTATGGTATTCCACTGGACATTCTTGCAAATTAGTTGCCTTCTCTGATAGTGACTATGCAGGATGTAAGTTGACCAGGAAATCAACTTCTGGTGGATGCCAATTCCTAGGCAACTGTTTGATTTCTTGGCAGAGTAAGAAACAACATCTGTTGCTACATCCACTGCTGAAGCCGAGTACATTGCTGCTGCAAGTTGTACATCCCAAATACTCTGGCTTCAGAATCAACTTTTGGATTATGGCATTACAGAGACTAAGACTCCATTATTAATGGATAGTGCTTCAGCTCTTTGCATTGTCAAAAATCCTGTCCAGCACTCTAGGACCAAACATATAGAAATTAGACATCATTTATAAGAGATTGTTTTGAAAAGGGTCTAATTAATCCTATGTTTGTGCCTAGTGCTGATGAGCTTGCAGACATTTTTACTAAGCTTTGGATAGTTCAACTTTCCACAACCTGGTGTTAAGGCTTGGTATGCTGCAGCTAGAATAAGTGACAACTACTGATGATCTCAGTAATTACTGATGATCATTGGTAACCATGTCACATATAAGTACTGATGAGTTATTTTACCCTCAGTAGTTTTTATAACTACTGAAGGCTAAATGCTTTAAGTACTGGACTTTCTGTTCTACACTATGATGTAGTTACAACTACTGAAAATCAGTAGAAACAGATAAGTACTGATGTCCTATGAAACTACTGAAAACAGCTAAAAGCTGATGAGTAAGTGTTGAGGACAGTATGAAACAGCTGAAAGGCTATGAATTGACGACAACTACTGATGAGTACTCTCTCTTCAGTAGTTCACAAACTGTGTTTCTTAATAAACAACTGAAGCAATACCATGTCTTCAGTAGTTTCACAACTACTGATGACTAACACCAAGTCTTCAGTTGTTTACAACAACTGATGGCAAAACACGGTCTTCAGTAGTTTCACAACTACTGATGACTAATACCAAGTCCTCAGTTGTTTCAACATCTGAAGTCCAACTTGTCTTCAGTAGTTTTTAAAACTACTGATGAGACTTCAGTTGTTTCAACGTCTGATAGTAAAACACCATGTCTTCAGTTGTTTTTAACTGCTGACCACACCAATACCATCAGTCGTTTCAAACGTCTGAAAGTTAATACCACGTCATCAGTAGCTTCAAATACTGATGACTAACACCAAAACCTTCAGTCGTTTCATAACCCGTACCCTATATATACCTGATCCCTCTTTCAGAGTTTTTCATTCTTTCACGACCTAACTTTTCAAAAGCTCTGAAAACCTTTCACCTTCATTAATGGCGACCATGCAACTCAAACCTCGACACAACTGGTCGCGTACCTTACAAAATCGCCCTTCTGGACCAAATTTGAAAATGCTATAGATCTTATGGTCCAATCCCACTAAAAACGGCTTTCCTTTAAATCCAATCATTTATGCCGATTCGCTACGTCAGTTCTGGATGAATGCGACGTTACTGGAGAATCTATCCATTCATCTATCAACTCGCATAAGGTGGTCATCTCTACTGCTACCATCCGCCAAATATTACTGTTAGATGATGCTGCCTACCCTGTTGGATATCCTAAGCGCCAACTTGATCTTTCCTTTGAACAACATGGATATCAGGGTGATCTTAGTGCTTCAACAATCCTGAAGAAACATTTTCCAGATGCTGAACGATTATTATTCATATGGTAAATGTTTGCCTGGCTCCGAAGACTTTCTCTGGGATCAACTGTCTTCAGATGGCAACAGGTATTGTTCTCTATCCTGAACAAGAACCACTAAACTTCTCTGAAATAATTTTTCTTGAACTCAAGGATATGGCCACAAAACCACTTTCTAACCGTTGGATACTATATCCTCAGTTTATAATGGCCATAATAGAGAATCAGCTTTCTGCTGAGGGACTAGTTGTGGTTGGGAGTCCCTGCTTTGGCTGTATTGCCGGAGGTATACTCCGACACAACACTGACCAAACTCTCAAACAGGCTGCCAAGCTGCGCAAACCCACGCAACTGGAACCCACAGCCTCCACCTCCACATCCAAAGTCCCCTCCAAACCCACAAAGAAGAAGCCTAAGAAAGCTACTCAGGGAATTGAGTCCCCTGTGGATGCTCCTGCAGCACCAACGCAGGTTATCTCTGCTGGAAATAACCCCCCAGTAGAGACTGTGACTCCACCAACTGAAGCCGCCAGGTTCCTCTCAAAAGGAACCTGAAGCAACCACTCAAAGGGAAGCCACAATGCTGGGATCCTCCTCACTTGAGGGGATTACCACTGAAGAGCACCACCTGTCCCGGGTGCACACTGCTTCCACACCTCTCCTGATGCAACCGCCCCTCAAAGCCCTACTATCATTGTTGCAAAAGTGCTGACGCAGTTGCATTCCTCACCCCCCACCCAGACACCAATTACTACTGGGATAACCTCAACACCTGAGGGGGAGGATCAAAATGCTTCTGTCAACCCACAGCACAGGGTTATCATGTTCCATCTTCTAGTGTAGATAAGGAGGTGCGAACTACAGGTGAGGCTGCCACTGCTTCTGACTCAGCAAATGACCAGGATGCAGCTGGTAACATCTCTAAGTCCTCACCAGTGGCAACAGCTGATGAAGGACATAGTCCTGAGGCTGGAAGTCCCCAGAACCGAGAACAAGGGCACATGCTACAATTGATCTACACTCAAGGCATGTTCATTCTGACTTTGTCAGGAGGTCAGGTGATTCAGTCACAACTGATGATGACCTGAGCTTCTTCTTTGATGTAGTTGCTCAAAACACCATTCTAGAGGATGAGGTTAGCAGACTCAAAGAGCTGCTGGCCAAGATGTCTCAGGATGCAAGTCCATCTGCCACCACAATACACCCACAGATGGCACCTTCTTCTGAAGGTCCCCTACACACTGAGCCAGTATATACTTCCGAGCCACCAGCCTCTGCTTTCGGCACTGATTCTCAGGAACAGAACCATCCTGATCAATCAGTTGCTACCCTTCAAAATTCCCTACCTCTCATCACTCCCATGATCACAGATATAGTGATCAAAGCCATTGATGAGAGGCTTCCTACAATAATACAACCCTTGGTGGAGGAGTTGGTGACTAAATCTCTTTCTACTGCTCAAACCCTTGCATCCAATGCAACCAAAAAGGGGGAGAGTCAGTTAGTTAAAGAAAAAAGGAAGAGGATAGATGGGGAGAAGGCGAAAGAATCTGAGGTTGTAAATGAGAAGGAGAAGGAGAATGTGAAGGGAGCTGAAGTGAATGAAAGTCAAAAAGACTTTCATGTCACATATCAAAAGAGAAGAGAGTCTGAGAAGGAGAAGGAGCTGAAGGATATGGTGAAAGAAGCTGACGCCAACCATAACCGTTCAATGGATAAAATCATTGAGCACCAGAGACAACATCTTGGCAATAACCACCAAGATTTGTTCGTCTGAAGAATACTCCAAAGGTCTAGTGATTGAGGTATTGAATGAAGCTGGGGTTGGGAATCGAAAAGAACTGACAAAATTTACCAAAGCCTCCCTTACAGCCAAATGCTAAAACAGTCTGAACCCAATCCTCAAAATCACTTCTCCACAACCCTAAACCAACTCCCTTTCCCTCAAAACCCATAGCCGATGATATACCCTTGAAGAAGAAGAGAAGGATATTGAGGCTAGAAGAAGATGAAGAAGATGATGAAGACAGGCTGCCGCTATCAGCTGTGATTCAGTTGCCTAAGGCCACAAGTCACTCCTCAGCAATTACTCCTGAAGTCCAGAGACAAATGGTTAAAGTGAAGCTAGAAGAAGAAGAGCTTCATAAACAGCATGATGAGGAATTGCTGAAGAGAGTTGACAAAGCTTATGCAGCCACATCTTCCATCATCAATATGAAGGAGCAAGCCCTCAGACTTTACACTCTCAGGCATCCTTTCAATATCAAAAGGAAAGAGTGAGGATTTGGCCTGATCCCAGGGTCTCTCACAGAATTCATAAGAACAATATACCTCGGAGATACATTGGCCAGGTGAAAAAGATCGTAGATGAAGTGATCTCTCTGGTCTTTGTAGTTTCACCCTGGGAAATCCTAGAAGACTTCAAGAAGGCCTACAAAGCTAATCTAACCCCTCAGAAGATGCTGGAAAACAAAATAGTGAAAAAGGGGTTAGTTTACAAGAGGCTTGAGGAAGTCAGGAAAAATGAGCTCCAGTTGTTCCTAGAGGGTAATCACCCGGATGAGTTCGCTTACAGAGTAATAACAACTGTGGAGCTAAAGAATGGGAAACAGGCCAAATACCTGTCTGAGTATTATGGGCCGGAATCATTATTTGAAGGAGGTGCTGAAGAGCTAACCATGGAGGAACAAATCACCTTCCTTGAGGCCTACAAAGAGAGTCGTACAGACTCATTATGGGGAAGTGAATCTCATGAATGGGATAACAACTCTGTGTCCAGTTCCCCAAAACAGAGTTCCCATTCATACTCTGCCAAACAAATATTTGAGGTTCTTCCCAGGCCGGAGCGTACATGGGTCATCTCTCTACTGATCAAGAAGGAAAAAGACCAACATTTTTGCCATCAATAAGTGGGAGTTTAAATAAGTTAGAGGTTTTGGCTGCATTGGTTCAGGGGAGTTTGTTGGACCAAAAGAACCAATGAGCCAAGATCAGAAAATCTCTAAGTCCCACACGGTATCACAACAACTGCTGAAAGCCTCATCAGTAGTTTGACAAGTGCTGAAGACTACAACAGCTGAAGATCAAGTGCTGAAGATCTTAACAGCTGAAGAATCAAAGTACTGAAGTACAACAGCTGAAGAACACAAGTGCTGAAGCTGAAAGACCAAAGTACTGAAGTACAACAGCTGAAGAGTTCACAAGTGCTGAAGATCAACAACTGATGTCAAAGTCTGAAGATCAAGTACTAAAGCCTCAGTAGTTTGTCACAACTGCTGAAGAGTACTTCTTCAGTAGTTGTGATATCAGTAGTTTTATGTTTTATGTTTTCAGTAGTTTTGTAAAACGACTGAAGAGCTTGTTCTTCAGTCGTTGTAGTTTCAGTAGTTTTATGTTTTTCAGTAGTTGTAAATGAGATGTTTAACACTTAGGAACATTTGTAAGAAGATGTCAGTTGTTGACATCTTCAGTAGTTGTTAAACATCAGTAGTTATAAAACGGTTACATGTCACTTTCAAGTGACATCAGCCTACGTCATTCTTTTCTTTATAAGGAAAGATGATTCACCTGTAATCGTGCCTTTGAGGCCGACAATCCTAATGCAATATTCCTTTTGTCGGATATTTCTCTCTTTATAACAAAATTCTTTTATCGTTTTATATCTTTGTTCTTGTTGATTTGTCTAATTCTGAGCTATTCCGCTGCTATATCTGTTCAATCGATTAAACCGAGGGCTGAGATCCTAACACTGAGTCATCTGTATGTCTCAGTCGTGCGACTGATCCAGTCTCCTGATTCAGTCGTGCGACTGGTCCATTAGCATGAAGTATTCATGTATATGGTCCATTAGCATGGCCCATTCTCATGAAGACTTCATACGACTAAGTTTGAATATGTTTCTCAATCATTACTTGACTAAGATCTATTCAAACAACCGCAAACCTATATAGTTGGTTCAATATGTGTTAGTAAATGATAAACATTAAAACACAGACTGAAACATTAAACATTAAGATCAACAATCACATATTATGTTTCATTCAACTCATTCATTTCATTACATTTAGGACATGACAGACATATTACATTAAGATCGCAAACTAGGTACATATGGATCAACAAACTCCCCCTGGACCTAGTTTCCTTCATTGTCTGGCATCCTTCATTAAAATCCAACCTCTTATGCCTCTCCTCGACTGTGACTCTAGCATGTATCTCGAATGCAAAGTAGAGTCTTATCACGTTTTGAAATGGAGGGCCTGTATATATCTTGCGGATCATAGAATAATGGCCACCTGTATAAAGTATAACATCACTAGCTGACAGGTTGGTTAGCCACATTGGGTCAAATCCCGGATGGTCTCCATTTGGCCCTCTTTCTGTAATACTATGACCGCTTCTACTGTACACCAGTCATTATATCACCACTTGAAGTGGGGAGTGAAGTACTGTGGCATTTCCCTCATGGGTATCTTTGGCATAGTACACAGTGGACTCCAGTTTAGCACCACTTTAGGTTTCCCAGCCCTTGGGTCCACTTCTGAACTTCGAATATACCTCGTAGGTTGTTGAGGCTTGAAATTAACCCATCGTGTGTGGTATTCTCTCTTCAATGCAGCTTCAAACCATCCTGACATCTTCCTGGGGTCAGCATACAACAGATTCAAACATGCCAACTAGTTGAGCTCAAAACCAGGGAGAGTCTTTAGATAATGTGGAAATCTGAAGTACTCGATTCCTTTCTCCCTCTTCACTGCATACACATTTAGATCCTCACTGTCGAGTGTATCTCCAAAATTTGGAACCACATTTCCCTCTCAATTAGTATATTCCGGATAGTGCTGTGCTATGATATCTTCAAACTCTACCTCATCAACATCGTTGAGCTCGTCATCACTAGCAATATCGACGGTAGGGGCATCCTTAACCAATTCATTCGGGTTTAACCGGAATATTTCTACGAGTTGCTCATCAGTGAGGTTGTGAATAATCTCTCCTTCTTCAGGAATATGGCTTACTAACCTCCTAACAATCCCTTGCAGATCAAGTATCATTGTGAGTTGAGACTTCATCTGCTGAAGGGGAGCAACATCATATTCATCTCGCTGATATTGTGGATCTGCTTGATTTAAACATGTAACACATCATTCATCAGTACATAATCAAGACATTAAACATTAAATATATACACAAACATTCATGCACATAAGTTTAATACACTAGTCACTTATGCATTACGTTTGTCTTGAATCATGTGTTCCTCTACTGTCGGGGCTGATGTCGAGGCACCTTGATCTTGATTCTTTTTGGTCCGCCTCTCACTAGCTTCTTGGGAACCCGAAGCAGATGGATCTTCTCCCTTGTCATCATCACCTCCATCCTCGGTGTCATCCTCATCCTCTTCACCATCATCCTCTTCATCCTCTTCATCCTCTTCATCATCTTCATCACTATCGTCAACATCTTCTTTGATCTTTAGCGGCTCTTCTTTGGATCCTTTAAGCTTAAGCATGATAGATCTGTTGGACGATCCAACTCTTCAATCTTCTTTTCTGATTCGGCCTTATGATCTTTGATTTGGGCGATCTCCTCTGCCTGCTGAGAGATCTGCTGTGATTGTGCCGCAGTTAGCTCTATCAGCTGTCGTAGCTACGCAGTCTTCTCGTCGTCGGCAACTAACAGCTTCAGCACACTACAATTTAGTGCCGACAGGTGTTCCTCTACCCCACTTGGAGGTAAAGGTGATCTAGTGGTGAATGTGGTATGGGATGAGGGGATGGCTTGGTTGCTGGTGGTGGTGGAAGTGGTGTATATGGGTGATGGTATATGTGTGGGTGGTGATGGGTAAGCTGTAATGGTGGTGGATGTGATGTGGGTAAGTGGTGGAGTGGCTGTGGTAGTGGTGGTGTGTGAGGTGGTAGTAGTGGTGGTAGGTGGAATGGTGGCAGTGGTGGTGGTGGTGGTGGATGTAGCGGCTGAGGTAGTGGTTGTGGCTGTAGAAGAGGTCAATGTGAACTTTAGTCTCTTCCCCTTCTTGCCATAGGGGTGAGCTATTCTCTTCTTCCTTGTGCCTTTAGACACTGTGGCTCCCCCTTGGCTGTAAGGCGGGTCCGGGGTATATGAGGGATCTGAATCACCAGCAGCAACATCCCCGGACTCCCCTTGGCATCCACCAACCGCCCTTATACCTCTCTCGGTGGCAACCACCCTTTTGCCCACCGTCCTGGTCACTGGCTCTTTATCACTCTCCTCCTCCTCATCAGGAGGGCAAAAATCCTGATGGAAACTGGTGGTGGTGGCATCTCCATGAGTGGGTGGTGGAGGTGTAACATGTGTAGTGGTGGCCCTAGAAACAGCAGGGCCAAGTCTCCACCAGCACCACTGTCATCATCATCGTAGTCATCAGAAGGAAGAGTAATTTGCTCAACATCTTAATCACTCTCCTCGTGGTGCCACTTATGCCTTGCTGGCGCCACGTACTCCTCCAGGGCCAGGTGCCCGAACAGTCTTCTCACAGGGGGCTTAATCTGCATCCCCCTGTACACCTTCATGCGGCCCAGTGTAGTGTCATCCATCACCTCAAGTGATACCGCATCATGGCTCTCCTTATCTAGAGAGGGCAGCTTCTCGTCGATAAACATCTGAAGAAACCACGAGCTCATGCAAAATCCCTCTTTGCCTTTTGCCTCAAAATTCTCGATCAGGTATGAGATATCATGTTAGAGAAGCTGAAGGGGTGATTCAGCACCAGTGCCACGTAGGCATTCTGTATTTGGTCTGATATGTCATCAAATCCACCCATTCTCGAAGCTATGCACTTCAGTATGACGTGTGCCAAGTACTTGAGTTGGGGACACATGTTTCTTTTGTTTAGTAGACATGTATTGATGTCCCTAGAGTACTTCATCCTGAGGAAACATCCCCTCACAGTCAGAGGGTGTAGCTAGTTGGGTGAGTAGCATCATCACCTAGGTCCAGTACGCATCTAAGATCTGTAGCTGTCACCTCTATGTCTTGCCCAAAGATGGTACTCCTGATGCAGTAGGGTTCACTATATCGGTCAACTAATGCACCCACCAAGAAGGCCTGCTGTATAGACCTGTAGGGAGTGCATGGTGTAGATATGGCTTGGTGTATCCGTGATCTCTTTAGAAGAGCAATGATGCCAGCAAACTCGGCAACGTTTCGAGTGGTGGCGTCCAAATGAGCATAGAAATTGTACTTGGTGTTTATGATCCAACGATCTACCATGAATCTGTAACACAAGAAGTATACAAATTAGCTCAGCAAATAATAGAAAGTAATTCACTCTAAGTTGTTTGAGGTCAGTCTGGTTCAATTGTGCGATTGAACTAGACGACTGGGTTCAGTCGTTTGACCTAACATGCGACTGAATACAGTGACTTATCATGCGATTGTGTTCAATCGGGTGACTGAGCCTACGACTGGTTCAGTCGGCCGACTGAGCTCATACGCCTTGTTCATTCAGTCAACTGAGTCATTCGCCCAACTCAGTCGTGCGATTATAGTTCATCCGGTTGTCCAGTCGCATGACAGACTGTTTGTTCAAATGAAATTTAAATTATGAGAAATTCTTAATATTAGACATCATGGTTTGGCTCATTAGACTCGCAATAATCCTACTTAGCACGTAATAAGCTTGATTTCAAAATTTTACTTAGTTTTATTAGTTTATTAATCCAACTAAGTCTCGGTTCTTTGTTAGGGTTGAATTCAGTAATTTAGAGCACAAATCGACTGGGATTTGGGTAGATTGTACCGCATTGTACCCGTATAAACACCAGCAATCGTTAGAAAATAGAAATTTGAAGTCAAGCAAGGTCTGACGAAAATTGGCAGATTAATGGCACTCTAGGCGATTTTAGGGCAAATGAGGGGTGATGAGTATATGCGATCGACTATAGCCCTATTTATACCGAATCTGGTTTCAATCAGGCGACTGGATCCATTCGCTCTTTTCATTCGGGCAATTGGATCTCAGTCGTGCGATTGGTTCAGTCGATCACATTCAGTCGGCCGACTGGGTTTCAGTCGGGCGACTGACTCATTCGGACAAGTCCATTCAGGCGAATGGCTCAATCTTGTAAGCCATTCGTGTGAATGGTTCATACTCATGATCCATTCGGTTGTATAGAGCATAAGTATGGTCTAATCGTACGACCGGTCTAACTCATGGTCCAGTCGTGCGAATGGATCATACTAATGATTTTGACTTTATGACCATTTGACATTTAGTCCCTTTTAACTTTTGATTAAATATTTTGATCATTCGATCATCCCAGACATGATCATTTTAACTTTGAAAAATTTTGATCACCTCAGTCGTGATCCTTTTAAACAAAAACACATTTTGTCACCTCAAATGTGACCCATTTAACATTGAAAACACGTTTGGTCACCTCAAACGTGACCCCTTTTATGTAATTAAATCCCAGATTGAATTCCACGACATAGTCCGACATATAACACTAAATTGACTAAATGTTAAAACAAAACAAAAGAGCTAACATTGAAAGACAAAACTAAAGATGTTTTGTGATTTTGTGTGAGGTGGAAATCCTAAGATAGAAATCTAACAGATTTATTTCTTGAAGAAGCAGCTTCAAGTTATTTTGACCATAAGCAGAACGATTCATTATGGAATCATACAGGTAATCAACTCATTCAGGACGTGTTACTAAAATCATTTGATGCTAGATTCTTGTTTTCTTCGAGAGTCATTTGCAAATTAAGGAAATCATACTAGTACTATAAGACGCACACATTGATTTAGACTTTCAAGAATTGCAGCCACGATGATTGTCAGTATATTTGTCCACTTAAATCCATACACAGATTGGTGATTACATTAGGTTGAATTATTTCAACAAGCATATGTGGATCCCACGCTTAAATGGTAATCAACATTCGTCAGGAGATTTTTGAGCGGTCTATGGGTATTTAGACAAAAAGAAACTATTCTTAGAGCTTTCAAAGAGAAGCCAAGCCTCAGGTCAATGCCACCGCATAGCAGAGAGGCGGAAAACAACAATGAATTCTAGAATATATAGGTTATGCTTATCCTCAGGTCAGTGGCACCACACAGCAGAGAGGCACATAACCTATCTTCTTGTTTGAGCAATTATATTCTTTTTGCATAGATCGCACCAACAACATAGGTTATTAGTTTGATTTATTTTTGCATTTTTCATCATGTGCTTTGCTCATAATTTGGTCATCCGCACACATTTGTGGCGTTTATTTTGCTCGTCACCCCTTATTGAAACTCTGTTGATTGTGTTAACCAGGGCTAAGATGATAACCCACAGCTTGTTGAACAACTTAGTTTGATCTTGAGATCACCAACAAGATCTACTAATCTATTGTGTTGAATCTACCGACACATCATCTAATGGTCTAGCAACCTCTAGGTCTACTTTCTCCGTGTTACCTGAGTAGCAGCTAGTTTTATTATCATTTTTCCTTTTATTTTTGCTTTCACTTCTCAGACTTGTACTTTGAATTTCGCATCTAATTCAATTTAAATCTTTTAAATTCCCAAATTCTCTGTTCCTGTGTACAATCATTTTTCATAGTCATTGAATCAATTTCACAGATCCGATCTCATTTCTATCAGCTTGCCTGTCCTCCTCCCTCGTTTTTTTAATCCTAACTTAACTTAACCTATTCTCCCCCTAAAATTCTAAAACTGTAAACGATTTGCGTTTTTAGGATTTTAATAGGCGAAAAAATAAAACCAATAAAATTAATTGAATGACATAAAATTAAAGAAAATAAAATAAAATTTGACTCGACGCATCAGACTAAACATGTTCATCTTCTGGAATTACATCACTTTTCTTTATAATGCTGTTGACCTCTAACAAATAAAGAAAATATGGTTTATCGAAGGCTTTTGTGTAGAGGTCAGCATGTTAGAAATCCGTATTTATCTAAACAACTTAGATTCTTTTCAAAACAATCACGTATAAAGTGATATTTATATCGATATATTAGGTCTTAGGATGTTGGATAGTATTTTTGGTAATGGCTATTGCAGCAGAATTATCAACAAATATTGGGTGGTTAGAAAATTTCAAACCGTAGTCCACATCTGCTGTTGAATCCAGATGATTTGAGAACAGCAGTTTGCTGCAGCAACATATTCAGCTTCACAAGTTGACAATGCAACTGATGTCTGCTTCTTACACTCCCATGTGACTAATCGTCTTCCAAAGAACTGACAACCTGCTGAGGTGGATTTGTAGTTTATCTTGCAGCCGCCATAATCCGAGTCACTATACATGGTAAGCTCTAAGTCATCGTCATGAGGATACTACAGCCCTAGTGTTGGTGTACCCTTCAGATAACAAAATATCCTTTTGACCCCTATAAGATGGTTAACTTTTGGTTTCTCCTGATATCTTGAACAAGGACATGTTACATACATGATATCAGGTCTTGTGGTAGTAAGGTACATGAGGGAACCAATCATTCCTCGGTACATGGTGGCATCAACCAAATCACCATTCTCGTCGGGTGCTACCTCATGGTTTGTAGCAAGTGGAGTCCTAGCTGCGGAAGCATTCTCCATGTCAAACCGACTGAGAATATCCCCTACATACTTGGTCAGATGTAGAAATATCCCCTTTGGTGTTTGTTCCACCAATAACCCGAGAAAGAACTTCATCTCTCCTATGGCACTCATTTCAAAGTCTTCCTTCATTACTGCTTCAAATTCTTTACATAAGTCTTCGTTCTTGGAACCGAAGATTATGTCATCAATGTAAGTCTGAACAAGCAGCAGATCAACATCCTTTTCTTTGATGAACAGTGTACAATCAATTACACCTCTGCAAAATCTGTGTTTCACAAGGTGAGTTGAGAGTTTTTCATACCATGCTCTCGGGGCTTGGTGAATCCTGTAAAGAGCCTTATCTAGTTTGTAAACTGTCCTGATGATATGGTTCCTCAAATCCTTCGGGTTGACTAACATACACTATCTTCCGGATTTCACCCTAAAGAAATGCACTCTTTACATCTAGTTGATAGACTTTAATCTTCATGTAAGAGGCATAGTGTAACACCCGATTATTTTAAAGTTAAAGAAAGAGAAGAATAAAGCGAAGGAAAAGAAAGAAAGGCTATTTAACCCAAGATGAGGGGTTAAATATGTTAAAAATACAATATCTACTTTTTATGTTGTACAAATGTGGCATGGCCACCCATGCCATGCCACTTTTCACTTTTGAGTTCGGATTTTAGAGAGAGAAAGAGCAGAGCTTGGTTTGAAGAAGAACAAGAAGAAGAATTCGAATTCAAGGTAAGAATTCATGCTTTTATGGTGTTCTTGACTGGTCATATCCTTGGGTTTATGCTTATGCGTGTTTGTATGTGTTCGGGTATGTTTTTAGTGGGTTTCTAGGAGGTTGAATTCAATTTCCAAATGAGTTTGGAAGAAGCCATACTCAAAAGCTACAAAGGTGAGTTCTAGGACCCCTCTTTTACTGGGTTTTAACTGATTTTGGGGCTGCAAATGCATGAATGTATGTTTTTATTAAACTGGGTTTCGGACCCAACGCTTGAATGTGTGTATGATGATGTTATGATGTGATGTGTGACTATGTTCATGCTTGATGATGTATGATTGTGTTTCAAAGGCTTATAGGGTAAGATTTAAGCTTAGAACATGAGGAATGGTGCATGGAATCGAATATGATGTTTTAGGCTCACATGTTAAGTTTTAAAATCTGCCTAAGTGTTTGGAAGTCAATGCGGATGGAAAGGGTTAATGCGGATGAACATTAACCATTAAGTAAGCCAATGTAGATGAAGTCAATGTGGATGAACATTGACTAAGTGCATGAAATGCGGATGAGCATTTGACTAAGTCTGGGAAATGCAGATGAAGTATGTCAATGCGGATGAGCATTTGACTAAGTCTGGGAAATGCGGACGAAGTATGTCAATGCGGATGAGCATTTGACTAAGTATATGAAATGTGGATGAGTAAGTCAAATGCGGATGACAAATGCGGATGAGTAAGTCAAATGCGGATGACAAATACGGACGAAGTATGTCAATGCGGATAAGCCTTTGACTAAGTATATGAAATGCGGAGGAGTAAGTCAAACGCGGATGACAAATTCGGATGAAGCAATTCAAATGCGGATGAAGCAAATCAAATGCGGATTAACAATAAGGTCAATGCGGCTGAACACTTAGAATAATTCTGACTTTTTGGTTAAAAAGGAGTAATGTAGGCTTTGACCTAGGAGATTCCCAGGGTTTATGTAAGTTGACTTTTGGGGTCATAGATGGTATGATGGGCATGTAATGATATGTGATTGATGCTTATGCATGATGATGATGATAATGATGTTGCATGGTTATACATGATGTATGTTATGTAGGTATGATGCCCTGCATGATGACGTATGAATGACATATTTATGTTCCTTATGAAGATGTATGTTTATCTTTCCTATGACTTTACATGTTATGATAATGAATGAACAAAGTATTATGTAACGTAAAGTGAAAGATAATGAAAGGGGAACGTGATGATGAATGCATGCATTAATGAATGAATGAATGAATGTAAGAAAGGCTTGCAAGCAAATGTATGGAGGTGCACACCCATTGTAGGTGTTAGCTCAACGTGTGCAGGTTAGCTACCCCAAAGGATGCATATTGGGGTCTTTCTTTGTGATTGACCATATGGATGAACCATTGTAGCGTGCCTTAGGTACTGTGACCACTTGGTGCTGGGCACCACCGATGAAGGTCTTTTACAGGCTTAGGTCCAGTATCATGAGCAAGAAGGGCATAGCATATGACAATGGTATACTTGAACTTTACCTTAGGTACTGTGACCACTTGGTGCTAGGCACCACCGATGAAGGTCTTTTATAGGCTTAGGCACAGTATCACGAGCATGAAGGGTAAAGTTCATCGTGATGATGAAAGTAAGGAATGAAATGATGTATGAACGAAAGAATGACGAAGATAATAATGATATTATCTATATGTACGTACGATGTATGATCACGAAAGAATGTAAAGTATAATATGATTTTTAAGAGAAAGGATGGTTTTACAAAAGAAAAGTATGTTTTACTATAAAACTAGAACTCACTCAGCAACGCTGACTTTATGTGTTTCCAGTTGGCAGGTAATGTTGCTGAAGATGGCACGAGGCAGCTGTTCAGCTCTTTTGGATGGCATCCATTATATAAAGCTTTTGTGATGTAATACAACAAATGTAATTTTGTAACCGACAAACCATGCATTATTTTGCAAAAGTTTTTATGATGAAATGAAATGCCATTTTTGAATGTTTCCGCTGTGAATGTTTATTTAAAATAACCATAAAAATGATTTATGTGCAATGGTTGACCAGCTGTAAGCGTCCTGGAAACGGGGCCTTACAAGTTCGTATCAGAGCCAAAGTTTAAGTGAAATGGGTAAGTTTTCAAAATAAACCTTAACTTAAACTGAGAATGAGACGGAAGGGAAAGGGATGCCAATCTGAGTAGTTGCGTTCCATCAGGTATTTTCGTAAAGATAATTGGTATTATGTGCACATGGTATGTGGTTATGTGTTGTATGTAGATTAAAATACTGATGTAGTCAGGACAGGTAATGCTTGGGGTATGAAGAGTAAAGTAAGTGGCTAATCACAACTGGCCACTGTAATTAGAGACTTACTATGCTTGCCATAAACTGAGTCGTTTCAATGAATGACCGTATTAGTGTTTAAATCTTTCAGTGTGAGTTAGAGGATGGCTGGTGGTAGATCATCTAAAGCATCGCGTGGTGGCGGACGTGGTGCTGAACCACGGGTTACGAGAGGAAGGCCTAGGGCCGAAAAGGTGGTTCATGAAGAACCAGAAACCCGTCATCCGGAGGGCGGAGATGAGAGTGCTAACCTGAGAGCCTCAGTGAAGGAGGCAGTTGTGGAGGAAGTGCATCAAGTCATGCAAACGATACCATCTGTGGTGACCGAAGTGGTAAAGGCAGTTAGAGAAGGGGAGAGAAGGGAAAGGAGAGACCTACGAGTGAAAGAAGACGGCCCGAGACTGAGACGGTTCCTTCTGATAACGAAGAAGAGGAAGAAGTAGAGCCTGTGCAGGAGGCGGTACGAGGCTGTAACTACGGGGTGTTTATGAGACACAAGCGCCCTACATTTGATTGTAACGGCGTTGCTGCTGCTGCTCACCGGTGGGTGAGGGAAATGGAGGTTGTACTTGATATCAGCGAGTGTCGAGAGGACAAGAAAGTTAAGTTCGCTACCCACTCTTTTGTGGACTCGGCTCTGTGCTGGTGGGACAATATAGTCCAAGCTGAGGGTAGCAGGGCCATTAGAAGAATGAGATGGTCGGAGTTGAAGAAGTTGGTGATCGAGGAGTTTTGTCCTCACCGGGAAATGGACTGTGTCGAGAGGGAGTTTCTGCAACTGGAGGCAGGAACGATGACACACCACCAAATTAACGAAATCGCCCGTCTGGTGCCGGATCAAGTGACACCTCTGTCTCGAAATATCAAAAGGTACATTCAGGGATTACCAGCGGATATTCGCAGCCACATGATTGCTGCTCGACCAAGAATGTTTAAGTCGGCGATGGATTTGGCAGGAAGGTTATATGACAAAAGGGCTGTAATGGTGGTGGTTGAAGGTAGTTGGAAGGGTGGAGGTGATAGAAACTGGAATGGGAAGAGATTTGGTCGGGGTGATGCCTCGACGGGTAAAAAAAAGGCACGGGTGGACGACCGCCGTGTGGTCACGTCGGGTGCGAGTACGAAGAAGTGTGGTGGGTGTGGGAGAGAGCATACTGGGGAATGTAGGTTTGGGTCAAACGTGTGCTTTAAATGTGAGAAGGCGGGGCACATGGCTAGGGATTGTCATACGGCCCGATGCTTTAACTGTGGTGAAGAGGGTCATATGAATAGGGAGTGTAAGAAGCCAAGGCCAAGGGTTCTAGGGCGAAGAAAACTGGAGGTGAAGGACCGAGGGCAAGCGCTAGGGCATTCACCATGACACAGGACGAGGCTAGGACGGACCCTGACGTTGTGTCCGGTACGTTTCTAGTAAACCAAACTTTAGCTTCTGTGTTATTTGATTCGGGTGCCGGTAAAAGTTTTATTTCTAATGCTTTCTATGCTAAGCTGCCTGTTAGTAGTAGACATGTTGATGCACCCTTTGATGTAGAAACTGCCATAGGTAAGTCTACCAGGATTTCCGAGATGATAGAGAACTGTGACATGGAACTTGAGGGTCATAAGTTTCCTGTTAGACCGTTTGTGATTACCTTAGGTGGGTTCGATTTGGTTATTGGGATGGATTGGTTAGCAGACTTCGAGGCGAACATTGTGTGTCACAAGAAGATGATTCAGCTATCAGCGCCTGACGGGAGTTTGGTGACGGTTTATGGTGATCGGGTTACGACAAAATCGAAAGTGATTTCGATGGCGGTGGCGGGAAAGTGTATGAGGCGGGGATGTTGCGCCTATTTGGGTTATGTAAAGGATGTAGACACGCCAACACCAAAACTATCTGATGTACCGGTTGTGCATGACTTTTTAGACGTGTTCCCAGAACACTTACCATGAGTGCCACCTGACAGAGAGATTGAATTTCAGATTGATTTGATACCGGGTGCCCAACCTGTTGCCAAGGCACTGTATCGGTTAGCTCCGACGGAGATGAAGGAGCTGATGGAGCAGTTGCAAGAGCTGCTTGATAAGGGGTTCATCAGACCGAGTATCTCTCCTTGGGTGCTCCGGTCTTGTTTGTGAAGAAGAAAGATGTGTATTGACTACCATAAGCTGAATAAGTTGACAGTGAAGAACCAGCACCCCTTATCGAGAATAGATGATTTGTTTGATCAGCTTCAAGGTGCTAGTTGGTTTTCAAGGATCAACCTCCGAACTGGTTATTATTAGTTGAAGGTGAAGGAGTCGGATATCCCTAAAACAGCTTTTCACACGCACTACGGTCACTACGAGTTTCTCGTCATGTCTTTTGGTTTGACCAATGCGCCAACTGCTTTTATGGATCTAATGAATCGGGGTGTCAGCCGATGCTGGATAAATCAGTGATTATGTTCATTGATGATATCTTGATTTATTCGAAAAGTGAGGATGAGCATGCCGGTCATATTCGAGAGGTTTTGGTGATGTTGAGAAGGGAGAAACTGTATGCCAAATTCTCCAAGTGTGCATTTTGGTTGCGTGAAGTTCAGTTCTTGGGTCATGTGGTGAACCCCGTGGGGATCATGGTGGACCCGGCTAAGGTGGAGGCAGTGATGCAATGGAAATCTCCAAAGACACCATCCGAGATTCGCAGTTTCTTGGGTTTGGCGGGTTACTACAGGAGATTCATTCAAGACTTCTCCAAGATCGCTTCTCCACTAACTAAGTTGACCCGAAAAGATGTGAAGTTCGTATGGGGTCAAGCTCAAGAGAAGGCATTCGAAGAATTGAAGGCGAGATTGACTCAAGCTCCTGTTCTGTCATTACCCGATGGAAGTGAAGATCTGGTGGTTTATTCGGATGCTTCCTACTCGGGGTTGGGGTGCGTGTTAATTCAAAGAGGGAAGGTTATAGCCTATGCATCCTGACAGTTGAAGGTTCATGAGGTCAATTACCCTACTCATGACTTGGAGCTAGCAGCCGTGGTCTTTGCATTAAAGATTTGGAGGCACTATCTGTACGGGACAAAGTGCACCATTTTCACTAACCACAAGAGCTTAAAGTACTACTTTGAGCAGAAGGACCTGAACATGAGACAAAGAAGATGGTTGGAGCTCATAAAAGACTATGATTGCGAGATCCACTACCATCGGGCAAAGCCAATGTTGTGGCGGATGCCCTTAGCCGAAAGGAGAGACCGAACCGATTCGAGTGAAAGCATATGGAGGGCATATCATATGACAATGGTATACTTAAACTTTACCTTAGGTATACCATTGGGGTCTTTCTTTGTGATTGACCATATGGATGAATCATTGTTGCGTGCCTTAGGTACTGTGACCACTTGGTGTTGGGCACCACCGATGAAGGTCTTTTATAGGCTTAGGTCCAGTATCATGAGCATGAAGGGCATAGCATATGACAATGGTATACTTGAACTTTACCTTAGGTACTGTGACCACTTGGTGCTAGGCACCACCGATGAAGGTCTTTTATAGGCTTAGGCACAGTATCACGAGCATGAAAGGTAAAGTTCATGGTGATAATGAAAGTAATGAATGAAATGATGTATGAACAAAAGAATGACGAAGATAATAATGATATTTCAAGACCCACTTGGTGCCAATGACCTTAGCACCTTTAGGTCTATCTACCAGTGTCCATACACCTAACTTCTTAAACTGAAGAAGTTCTTCTTGCATGGCACTCACCCATGCCTCATCGTTTAGGGCTTCACTGACGTATTTTGGCTCAAACTGAGACACAAAACAGCGGTATGCACCATCGTGAAGATACCCTTTTCCATTACCGAGGCATAATCATCTGCATACAGCTGATTTCTTGTCCGAACTCCTTATCTGACATCCCCAATGACATTGTCCAGAGGATGATAGTCATTTAGGCGTGATCCAGGAGTGGTGGGAACAACTACCTCAGAATCAAGATTATGAACGTTTGGATCCGTCTTTGAGGTAGTAGGAGTGTGAGGTTCCGAAGAGTCAGAGGCTTCAATGTCAGATGCCTGTGGACTTGTAGTAGTTGGAACCTGTTGCCCCTGATTGTTCTGATCATTCTCCACTACTTCATCGTCAAAGGAGGAGTCACTAACCTCGAGTACTCCCCCTGAATGGTTAGATGATTTACCTTGTGAACCAGATGATGTTGAGTCCTGTGATGGTGTGTTTAAGACATCATACATCATTTTTGCTGCTAACTCATCGTCAGAAGTGGAGAGAGGAATGTTAAAGGACTTGAAGAATCCATCATAGTTGAAAAAGAATGCGGGTCCTTTTCCAGCATGAGGAGTGGTGTATCTCTGAACGTCGACGTTACACCACACTTCTACTTGTCCCGTTGAGTTGTTGTAAACTCTCTTATTCGGTATGTTGTATCCTAGAAAGATTCCCTCTTCAGCCTTCTCGCTAAACTTGCCTTCTTGAGTTTTCTTCAGTAGGGTGCACGGTGCGCCAAATGGTTTGAGATACTCTAGATTTGGTTTACGTCATTGAAGTAACTCATAACACATCTTGCTATGGCGTCTGACTACCAGAACTCGATTTAACGTGTAACACGCATTTGCAACTGCCTCGTTCCAAAATTGGATAGGCAGTTTCGAGTCTGCTAGCATTATCTGTGCTGTCTCTATTAAGCTGCGATTCTTTCTCTCAGCAACTCCGTTCATCTTAGGAGTGTAGGTGGAAGGGAACTGGTGCACAATTCCCTTTTCTTTGCAGAATGCCTTAATCCATTGATTCTTGAACTCGGTTACGTTGTCTGAGCATACTTGTCTTACCTTTAGCTTGTATAGTGACTCCAGTGTAGTTACCAATTCTTTGAATGACTCAATGTTTCTGATTTTTGTTTCCGAAACATCACCCAAGAGAATCTTGAGTAGTCATCTGTAACTACATAGTAGTACAAGTCGCCTGTGATGCTTCCTGTACTGACTGGACCAAACAGATCCATGTGGAGAAGCTCAAGAGGCAGTTCTATGAAATTCACTTTCTTTGCCTTATGAGACTTCTTAGTCTGTTTGCCTTTCTTGCAGGCGACACAAAAATCCAGGAATTGGAAGTTCTTGACATTGACTCCTCGCACTAGGTCATTCTAGATCAAGTGATTCATCTTCCGTGGATTGATGTGCCCTATTCTCTTATGCCAGGAGATAGAATCCTTCTTAGTAGCTTTTGACTAGAAGCATTCAACTTGATGATCTATTGTGGAGGCCTTTGATAGATCCAAGACTTAAAGGTCATTATATCTTGAGGCTGACATTAAGACTTGGTCCTCCGGAATCACATAATCCTTTTTGAGGACATAGCACTTCTTATTGTCGAAAACTACCTTAAATCCCTTGTCACATATTTGGGAAACAGAATGCCAATTATTTTGAAGTTGTTGAACATAGTTTACCTTGTCAAACTTCACTTTCTGGTTCCCTACTTTCCCTTGAGCTGTGATGTACCCTCCTTTGCTTCTAGCAAAAGAAACATGACCTGCTATGATTTGTTTGACGTTTGACAGGAGTGCCCGGTTCCCAGTCATGTGCCTCGATGCTCCGCTATCTAAAATCCCGTTCCTGGGACGCTTACAGCTACTCACTCATCGCACATAAAAACATTTTAAAACATACATTTATTTTGTAGCGTAATTTAAAACTTTCATTAATAACAAAAAACATGTCGTTTCATTCATTTACAACATTCGTTTCATCTCAAAATACAATGACATGTCAAAATATGGATGCCAGCCTCAAAACGCTCCCAGTAGCTTTTGCATCCATGCCTGCAACTCCTCAGCATCAACAAAATACCTGCCAACTATCGTGCATACAAAAGTCAGCGACGCTGAGTGAGTTCTAGTTTTTATAATAAAATACTTTATTTCCTTTAAAAACTATCTTTACATTCATTCGTGGTCACACAACATACGTACACTCAATCTATGTTCTTTATTCGTTTCGTCAGTTGTCATACATCATACATTCATACTAATAATAATTACTATTATTATCTTCATCAACATTCGTGCATTCATTCATTTCTTCGCTCATTACTCTTCATTACTCGAATCTTGTCTCATGCAATATCCCCGACACATGCTCGAAAGCTGATGCTGTGCCGGGGCCTGTACACAACCCCCGACTCATGTCCGAAGACTAACAAGCACCGGGATACGCGAAAAAGATCCCATTCGATTCAATCACAGAGATTGAACTTTATCCGAGTCTGTTGCAACACAAGGTCGCTCACCTCATTACCTCGTCTCATGCAATACCCCCGATTCATGTCCGAAAACTGATACTGTGCCGGGGCCTGATAAACAAACCCACGACTCATGTCCGAAGACTGACACAATACCGAAGTACGCAACACGGATCTCATCATCCGTTTTGTCTCATGCAATATCCCCGACTCATGTCCGAAGACTGATACTGTGCCGGGGCCTGATAAACAAACCCCCGACTCATGTCCGAAGACTGACACAGTACCGGAGTACGCGACACGGATCTCATCATCCGTCACTTTCATGTTCACCATTTGTTATCTCATGTGTTCATTTCGTACTCTATCGTATTCGTTCGTTTCGTACTTTATCGTTATCTTTCACTTCGTTACATAATACTTTACATTCATTAATTTATTCATTCATGCATTACACCACGTAAAGTCATACATAATGTATTATAAAACATAATACGTACGTTTTGAAAACTCTTTGACGAAGAAAGATAACACATCACTCACACATATACACATTATAATTTCATCACATCACCATGCACATATGAAGCATAGGTCATCACATCATAACAAGGCCTATCTCCCTATTTAACCTCTTAAAACCACTTAAAACTTCCCAAGTCCAAAATGGGTGCATGGGACCTTTTTAGGCGCATGAGCATAAAAATTCTAAGTGTAAAACAATCTGAGCGTATGGGTACTGTTTGGGCGTTTCTGCCCTGTTCAGGCGCTTTGCCACTATGCAGGCGCATGGCACCAATTCAGGTGCATCAACACTTAGCCGTTTTAACACTTGGGCCCATGGGCATTATTTAGGTGCATGGCCCACTCTTGGGCGCATGGCCAACACTTAGGCGCTTAGCCAACATGCTGGGCGCATGGGCCACTGTTTAGGCGCATCAGAACATTCTGAAATGTTTTCTATGCTACTAACATCACCCGATTATCATTCTAACACTACCCAAGCATAGATCTAACATACCAAGGGCACCTAAACATGCTAAACATCACACTAACCCATAAACCACTCTAAAACATACATCACAGAACATCATCGAACAATAGGCTGTAGACCCACGGTTACTTTCAAAATGTTTACTTAGTGTGCATAATAGCCCCAAAAACGTTGAAAATCAGTGAAGAGGGGTTCCACAAACTCACCTTGAGCAGCCTTTGAGCAACACACTTCAAGTTCGAGACCCACCTTCAATTCAGCTTTTAAATCCCGAAAACAAACACTAAATACCAAGAACTTCGGTCAAGAACTCGAAACCCAGCTGAAAATGAGCTCATATAAGAGAAAACTCACCTTTGCAGCTGCTTCTTCCTCTTTCTCTCTCTAGAACCGAGGGCTTTCTTCTTCTTCTTCTTCCTCCGAAAGTAAAAGCAGTTTTCTGCTTTTAATATGGGCGGCCACACCCATTTATAATATAAAATATTAGACTTTTGTACTTTGTACACTTTATCCCCCTCCACTTGTGCGCATTATCTATTCTTTCTATTTACTTTTCTTTTTTTTTGTTTAAATAAAAATTCAGGGTGTTACAGTTTGTATCAGCACTATAGCGAACACCCTGCACATTCAATTGAAAACATTAGATAAGGTGAGGGACACAAGCCTTAACTGGCTTGGGTGTCCCAAAGGCATCACACATCATAAATTCTACCCATTGTCCATTAGAGGGTGAGGGAAGATCATTTGTCTTCTTGTTCTCATTACCAGACATAGACTTTTCTTTCCATAAGCTAGCTTTGTGTAAGGCTTGTTTGTGATAGACAGACGACTAGCTGAGAGGTTGAACTTTATGTTCACTGACTCTTTTTGGTGGAGTCATGGAGCTTCTTTTGGAAAAGGTTGCTTTAGTGTTATAAAGTTCAATCTTTTTCTTTGGTGTCTGATAATAAGGACAATAAGACGCGATGTGCCCATACTTTCCACAGTTGTAGCATGATCTGCTTTCAACTTGACGATTTAACTATTTCTGTGGAGAGGTGTGTGACACGCGTGTGACTTTATTCTGTTTTGGTTTTGACACTTCTTGTTTAAATGTTTAATCTTGTTTAACAAAATTAATTGTTTGAACATTGTTAACATCTTTTCCCTTTTGTTTATTTGGACTTAGACATGAAGCACGCGATTGGTTAATTTGTTTGGTATTTTTGGGTTCACAAATAGACTTGATTGAACCAGACTTTATTTTAACCTTTTCAAATTGTTCGTCCAGATTAACACAAGGCATTTTACCTTTTGATTTTGAAGTGGCATCCTTTTGTTTAGTGACAGATTCATTTGGTTTACATGTGGAATCTGGATCACTTACAAGAGGAGTGGACACCACATGATCCTTGATTGGGTTTTTATTTATTGGTTTACTTTTGGCATTCATCAAGGTCTCATGTGGTGGTGGAACCACTTTATATCCCAAACCCTCCCCATTGTTGTGTTCTCGCACTAAGTGTCGGACAATGTGAGAAGAACTGTCCAACTATGTAGTTTTTGCTTTAATGAATTTACTTCTACTTCCAAAACTGCTTTTTCTTTCTTAGTGTCTTCTAGGGAGTTAAGATAGAACTTAATGTCACTAGCTTGACTAAAAGCTACAACTTCAGTTTCTCTAAGTTGTTTATTCAAAAGTTCTATCTTTTCTTTTTAGCTGTGCTCATTTTGTTTTAAAACTCTATTTGCTTCTGTGCATAGTTGTAAGTCCTTTACTAAGCTATCATTATAATCTAATAACCTAGCAAATTTCAAATCAATGCTTTCCCTAAATTTATTACAATCAGAACAAGCATGATTATTGAAAAGTTGAGTAGTGGAACTTACCTGACAGGGTGAGGTTGAATCAGCCATCAATGCAGTGTCTGACTTTTTTGGTTCTGGTGATTCTGAACTTGTGGAACTTGTCCCTTCTTTACGTAGGTGATCAACCAAAGTTGCAGTGTCTTCAACATTTGACATCGTGAGTTCCACTGCAATATCACCTTCACTTGCTGAGTCGTCATCTAGATCTTCAACACTAGCGATGTTGGATTCTCCCGGATACACAAACCGAAAGCACCAATCTTTTCCTTCATCATCATGAGTGGTTAAGGCTTTAGGATCCTTGCTCAAAGAAGTAGGGCTGCTTGTGGGTTTATCCCTACGATTGAAGGATGAAAATGGATTTCCAATTCCTGTGTTCTAGGGCTTCACACACTCACATTTGAAGTGCCCCTTTTCCTCACAGTTGAAGCAGGTGACTTTGGTCTTGTCAAAACCAAAAGTTGTGTCCTTAGTTGCAATCAAGTTCTGTCTGGTCTTCTTGACAAACTTTTTAGCTCTCCGAACAGCACTTGCTAAGGCCCAGATGATGTCCATTCTCTCTAGCTCTGTCTCATCTACCTGCTCGTAGTCCTCATCTGCCAGATGGCAGTTCCCAATCTTCCCAGTAACTAGTCCCTCATAGGAGTGAACGACCACTACTAAGAGATCCATATGCTCCTTTGCTACCTCCACTGTAACATTCCCAAGATTCTCAGTCTTCAGTATTATAGCATTGGCTTCAGGTGCTATGTATTGAGTACAAGATGACCTTGACGTGTCAGATCCTGAAGTGGTAACTTGAGACGAACCAGCTGAACTCGACACAAACGCCATTTGAAGTGGTGCTCCAGATGTTTTTTCTTGTGGAGTTGAGTTGTACAGTGCCGGATTCTGATCATATGAAGACATTTGGGCCTTGTACTTCATCCTCAACTCTTCCTCTCTCAGCTTCAGAATGAAGTAGTTGATATCTAACTTCGCCAGCAAATCATTCTATTTGAGGTTGGATACAAAGGAAACCCACTTCTCTAGCAACCCATCTGCAAAGTTTGAAACTTTGTCTTCCATAGACGTGGTGACTCCATGAGTGTGCAGCTCACTCATTAAGTGGTAGAACCGGTCAATGACGTCGTCCAAGCTCTCCTTTCCCATTGACGAGAAGTTGTCAAACTCCTTTTTCAACACTTTAGCCTTTAGAGCTTTTAACGATGCATTTCCCTCATACCTCTTTTCCAATGCATCCCACAGCTTCTTAGCTTGCTTGTTCTCAGAAAATTGATGGAATATGTCCTTAGGAATTGACTGAATTAGCAATGCATATACTTTCTTCTCTGCATTGTACTTACCTTTTGGCCGTCAGTCATACCGCCTAAGGTAAGTTTGACTCCATCTGCACATACAGGCATGCTATATCCTGCTCTATCAACTCCCACAGATTGGGATCTACTCCATTTAGGTAAATCTGAAATCTTTGCTTCCATTATGGGTAATCATCTATAGTTATGAGTTTAGGGTACTTGTTATGATTTCCCACTTCATTTTCTAGAAGCAATAAATTTTGAATCCTAGAATCCCTTCCGGCGATGAACGTTGAATATTGATCCTCCATTACTAATGACTTTGGTCTTTAGAACGCAACTGTTTTACTTGTGCGAATGAAGGTGTGCGATTGGACAATTTGTGTGATTGACCAATGCCTATGGCTCAGACGTGCGTATGAACCAATGCAGATGGCTTACTCGTGCGAATGGACAGGTGCGAGTGAACAATGCGACTAGGCAATTCAGTCATACGTATGGATGAACGACTGAGTCCAATCGTGCATATGAGAGATGCGTATGGATTCAGTCATGCGATTGAGTCAATCGTGCCACTAAAGCTGCTGAATCTTGAGAATTCAAAGGTTTAAGGTATTTTGACGCAAAAACACGAATTTCTCAAGAACCTTAATTGCCGTATGCCGGAAAACATTAACTTTTTTACATGGAGACGTCCAAAACAACATTTGACACAAAAAGATTGTGTTTTTGTATGAAAAACATGATTTTTATATCAAAATCGATTGAATCACACATAGATCAAGAGCAAAGGCTATGATACCATTTGTTAGGGACCGTGTACCGGACAAAGTACTAACTGATTCACGTGTATACCAACTCAAATAGTGCGGAATCCTATTTGATTGGCGATCCAATCAGTGAGAATGTTAACCCGATCGATATAAGATTAAACTAAACGTTAAGAACGACTAGGAATCGATCAAGAACGATCTATAAACTTGGACTGGCTTTCTTGGACGTTCTGGATGGCTAGGGTACGAGTAGGAGTCGAAATCTTCAAATTTTTTTCCACGAATTAAGTGGTATTTATAGGTTAGCTTTAGTCAATCGTACGACTGGACCATTAGCATGGTTCAGTTGTGCAACTAAAGCGTGCGACTGAGTCAATCACACGACTGAAGGTTCAGTCGTGCGACTGAGTCATCCGTATGTCTCAGTCGTGCGACTGATCCAGTCTCCTGGTTCAGTCGTGCGACTGGTTCATTAGCATGAAGTATTCATGTGTATGGTCCATTAGCATGGCCCATTCGCATGAAGACTTCATAAGACTAAGTTTGAATATGTTTCTCAATCATTACTTGACTAAGATCTATTCAAACAACCGTAATCCTATATAGTTGGTTTAATATGCATTAATAAATGATAAACATTAAAGCATACACTGAAACATTAAACATTGAGATCAACAACCACATATTATGTTTCATTCAATTCATTCATTTTATTACATTTAGGACATGACAGACATATTACATTAAGATCACAAACTAGGTACATATGGATCAACACCGTAAAGGTTCTACCGAGGTTGGTTTGATTGGTTTAAGTCAATGAGGGGCTGTTTGAACTTCGAAGCCTGATTTGGGTTGGTTTGGTTAGGCTTTAGTGAAGTTGTGAGGCTGTTTGGAATCGGTTTTGATGAGGTTTTGGGTTGATGCTATTTGTAAGCTTGCTTGGTGTTGGTAGGGGCTGCACTAAAATGAGTACTGCAGGGTCTGTTTTGAATTGATTTTGAGTTGTACTAATATGTTTAGTGCAGGGCTGGTTTTGTTGATGATTAAGTGTTGCACAAGAGTTGTTGTTTTGAGGCTACTTTGGGTTATGAATAAGGTTTTGGGGCTATTGTATGATGGTTTTTGCTGCCAAAAGTGAGAGATTGATGGGCTGATTTTGTGTCGGAAGTGCAGACTATATGGTGTTAGTTTTGATGGTACTTGGGGGCTGCTATTATGGTTATGGACAGAGATGATTAGGGGCTGCACAAAGGTTTGTTAAGGGTGGTGCAGGGTTGCATACTAAGTTGTGCAGATTTGGTGGTAGGGTTCTGGATTGAGTTGGGTTAGTTTGAATGAGGTTATGAGTTGCTCACAAGCTTCAAGCTCAGGTTATTTGTTTTTGGTTTTGCTATCCGCTGACGAAGGAATGAACACATCAACGGATTCACTCCACTTGTTGTTTATAAATCACTGTGACCCACATCTACAGATTTAAACAACCTCAATGCACTCACATAACAATCTGCTAATGTTTTTGATGCATAGATAAGTTGTACAATTTGCTATAAACCTTGTACATTAGCTGAATAAAAAATTCAACAAATAATCCATTGCATCACCTCTTAGAACCATGTAGAACTCAACCATATTGTTGTAGATTTTTGAAAACTTGTATAAAACTGATTTGTAACTTGTTTGCACATCAATTTAATACAAATTTTGATTCCCAATCAGACTAAATCAAAATCATAATCATCACCTCTTGAACAACAAAAACCTAAAAACTAATACTAAGATTAGCTTTGAAATCACCTTGTATTGTTGAATTGGTGTAGCAACAACTTAGATCAAAATCTAAAACACTTATTGATCCAATTCCATGTTCCACATCTAAGAATTTGTTGAAAACGACAAGAACAACAAAAGACCACTTACTTGAAATTTTGATTTTGATCCAATCATGATCTTGATGCTGATTAGTTGATGAAATTGCTATTGTAGCATCATGTTGATGAATCCAAATCAATCCAAAATCTATTTCTATGATTTAGATATGAGAATTTCTTAAGAACACCAAAAACACACATACTTTTGTGTGAAAATGATGAACAGAAATATGAAAATCCCAAATCTCATGGATTTTGCTCCAAACTTTGATTTTTTGCTTCCAAATGTTGATTTGATAATAGATTATAAACAAACAACATAGATTCGAGCCGAATCCATCAGATTCATCTCAAATCATTGGATTTATCATGAAAAACACACTAACTTTTTCTCCAAGTTTTCTTCAAATTTTCACTAATTTTAGCAATCTAACCATGAAATCTGATCAAAATCAATATGAATTCATTAATTCCAGCTCTCATACCAATTATGTGTTCCTGATATGAACGGGATCGTTAAGCTTGTATCTTTGGATTCAAATGGATAAGAGCAAAATTTGATGATTAGATGCTAAAATACAATAATGGTGAACACGAAAGTGTTTAGTGCTTGTTAATTATTGATTTGATGATGAAATCATCATCCATGAAGGATGATGATATGATGTTGTTGGTGATGGAACTAATTCATATGCATGTGGTGGTGAACCATTCATTTTCAAATGATGATAAGTATTGCTATTTGTACTAATCTAGCATTTACAAAAATTACAAAATGAACCCTAGACTAATACTTTTGTTGCTTTTGTTCTTCAAATCTTCATCTTCAATAACAATTGGAAATCTTTAATTTTATTAAAGGTAGAATACTCAACATGATGTCTTTCAATTTGTTGAGTTCTTTTAAGGAAATGATTTTAAAAAAAAGTTTAACTCATACTTCATGTAATTATGAGAGAGATAAAAAAATAAAAAAAGAATTAAAAGTACTACTAACATTAATTGCAACTCCGCAACTAAAAATGATATGTAAGAAGTAAATGACAAGAATACCCTTTTTTGTTTGAAAAATGATAGATGTCATGGAAGATGACTATTGGTTAAAAAAGTTAATCGGTTCCTACAGTTATGACGGTTAGCATATGATCTCGTCCTTATACACACACAGATATATATATATTATATATATATATATATATATATATATATATATATATATATATTATATATATATATATATATATATATATATATGCACACACATACACACACGCGCACCCTTCTCCAAGCTTAAAGTGCAAGCATTGGGCAATGTGCAAGACTATTTTTTTGGTAGGGAACTTTATAAAATTTCTTTCTTTATTTAAGAATTTAATTCCTACACTTTACTTTTTTAACCTCAAACAATAACGTTAATGTGATATCCAGTAATTTTTCATTACTAAGCTCTGTTAGTTTCGTTAGGTCTTGCATACACGTGTCGTGAGCAAATACTAGTTATCACTGAACGTTGGTGACTTAATAACAATAATCTATGATAAACAATAATAATGTAATTAATAATATTGATTATTAGTTCTAATTATGTGATTCATGAATTTATATGATTTGAAATATATATTTGGGAATTTTACGTGATTACGCAACTATGTGCAATATATTCATGTATTGGGTGACTTTTTGTATATATTTATGATTATAAATATTAACTAATAATACTTATAACTTATAGTTAAAATTATTTAAAAAGTGTTAAAAAGATTAGTTTTTATAAAATATAAATAGTGGGGTTTAATTTGTAATTACCATATAAATTAATATTACCAAAAATTAAGCCCTAATCCCCCCTAACCCCATTTGCGGCCGTAACCATCACTATCACCCTCACTTTTGCGATTTTGATCCAAGAACACACATACAATTCGGATTTGATTCTACTTTCAAGTGTTGCAAGGTGCTAGGAAGTGTAATTGTTGATTCTATGTGTTTAAAGGTTAGTTTTGATTAGTTTTTCATGGTGTTTGTTCTTGATGAACCCTAATCCATGAATTAGTGATGAAAACATGAAATTGATGATTGTTAGAATGTTGATATGATGTTCGTTAGGTTTTATGAATGTTGGATTATGTTCGTTATGCAAGAAAGATCATGTAGTACATACATTACGTTCAGAGAAAAGTTTTTGTTCTTAGAATTAATGATTTGATGATGATATGATATTAGATACATGTTTGGATGTTAGTCTACTTGGATTGTGCAAGAAAACTCATGAGTTTGAGGTGTTGATGATAACTTACTAAAAGTAGAAACTTTTATGCATGATGATTGGGAATTTTGATGATTTAATGATGATTATCATGTTAGAAAGGATTCCATAAACTTGATTAGGTATAAAGTTGATGAAATTATGAATGAGTTGGATGTTAGATAGCTTTTGAGGATTTCTTTCCCAAAAGGGAAACTTTATATTCGAGGAACATTGGATATGATGATTTTTGTATGATTGTGATGTTAGGGTCATGTTAGAATGATTATTGATGATGTTTAGTATGTTAAAATGTGTTAATTGAGTTGTTTGGATGCTTGGTCGATCATGTAAGGAATTTGGATTTTGGTGATTGTACATGATGAATTGTGGTTAGTAATTAGGGAACCATGTTTGGGATTAGAATTGATCATTATTGTGCATGTTGGTTGGAATGAATCTTTTTGATGAATGTGATTATGATTGTCATTCACGCGTGCGAATCTGAGGCCCCAACTTAATAGGATTGGTAGGGTTTAGGATGTGAAGTCGTGAGTCGCTTCACATGGCATGTAGTGCATGATTAGACTCCATGTATGAATTGCTAGTTATAATTGTGTTGGACATGTTGGTTGTTTGAGATTTGCATGAGTTGTATAATGATCTAATGTTGCATGATGACCTTGGTAGACTTGGGTTAATGATGTGATACGCGTGGATAATTTGTATGATATTCATGTATGTTAAGTTATTGTGCTTAATTAAATGATATCTCTATTAACATTCTCACCAACGGGTCAAACGGTTCAACTAGGTTAACCTAGAGTTGATAAGATTCATGTGTACATGTGCTTATGTACTTGTATGTTCTAGGTAACCTTTGAAGGGTTTGATTTTGCATCCATCATTAGTTCTCTTTTATCATTGTCTTTGCAAACCAAGTGAGTTCATGCCGACACTTTTATAAACTCTCTTTTGGGGGAGATAACACACTTGTTTACAAACGCTTTATTATGATAAGTTGTGTATAGTTTAACATAATGCATTATACCTTGAAGTCCTCATACTTTCACATTGTTAATAATGGTAACTACCGCGAAATCTTGGGTAGTAGTACTGGGTTTGACATGCTCCACCTGTGCGACTTGAGGTCAAACGGGTGCAATATTGTCATCAACACAAACATCGTCACGACCTGGTAACTCCTGAGGGCAGGCAACAAACACAACACAGTCAGCTTCAATCGCGAAATCACTATTGTTATTACTTATGAATATAGACTAGCTATCTACTTCAATGGACTTCTTATGTTATACAAATTTTTATTGTTTATGTTAAACGCAAACTCTTGAACTCACCAACCATTGTGTTTATATTTTTAATATGATAGTCTCAGGTCGTTAACTCAGGTTGTCATTAGGAGCACATCACGGGTCTAGCATGCATTCTAAGACTTTATGTCAAGTCATAACACTTGGATTTTATTTATGGGTTTTAAGTATTTGGGTTATCACGTGTTTTTCTAAATATTGCATTATATTTTGGGTTTGTCTTATTTATAAAAAATGCTTCCGCATAGTTTTAAAGTTTGAATTTTGGTTGGTTTTAATTTAAATATGACATATAGTGTCGTTTTAATTAACTAGTGACTGTGATCCTGATTTGTTTACACACATTGCAGTAAAACTCTACACGTGAATTTTGAGGGTGTGACAAATGGCCTTCCCTTTTAATTATGCTATCAATAATAATCTTTTTCAGACATATTGTTTTTTATAAGTTCTGATATTTGGAAACCCTTCTATTATTAATCAACACTCTCAGATTTTTATGTGTCATGTGGTCTTATACGCATTGTATAACCTATATGAGTCTTATGACACCTCTTACAACCCTTGAATTCTTACTCGCATTTAGAGTCAACTTTTTTGTTATACACGTCGTATAAATTTATATGGGGCGCATCAAGGGTCGTATAGATTATATGGGTGTATAGCCCTCTGACAGCCTCTTGAGTTTTTATTGTTTTCAATGTCGTCACCCCTATATGCCTTGATAGCATTAAAAATTATGAATAAGAGATTGTCAATTTATAAAGACGAGTGTCTTAGTAAGCAAGACCCTTTTTTTATAATCCTCGTACCAACCTTTTGTTTCGTGAGCAATCTTTTCAGAACCGGATCAAACGTCGAACCGGACGCCTTACTAGTTTGGTGGTCGGACCGGTCGGACCGGTTTTATGAACCGGATGACGTCATATATATAAATAAATATAATTATATATTTTTTTATGAAAATTAATAGAACTAAAATAACAAGTCAAACACTATATATAAAGCATTACAACTTCAACAAATAGTCAAATAGAAATATAAATATATTAATCATATCAAACAAAGTAACAAACATCTAATCATCCATGATCCAACTTTCAAGTTTCAAGTTTCAACCATACTGATACCATAATCCAAACTTCCAAAGTTAAGCAAAGTAGCAAACTAATCAAAAACTAATCGAAACAAAGCATCAAGTTCAAACAAACAAGTTTAAACAAACATAACATAAGTATCTTAAAAATCATCCAAACCATCATCATTATCAACTTCATCATCAAGTACAATCAAATCATCTTTGTTAATATCTTCACCTAAAATTAAAAGAAAGACAAGTTTTAATTAAACAACATATACAATTCTATAATTTCACATAATACTTGTATATAAATGAATACTAACCTTTTGCTTGCGAAGTAGACGTACCATCAATGTTATTTGGTGGCCCTTCTTCTAGCATATTTTCCAATTCATTATAATCAAGTTCACCTTCCTCTTCGTCATCAATAACCCAAAACTCAGTTTTATCAATGCTTTCATAATCCACAGGGTCGTATGACCTTTTGTTCTCATTTTTCCTAATGAAATCAATGTTATTTGTAAATATTACGTAAGAGAAACAAATGACATAAATAACATAATTGTCATTTATATAATACCTATTTTGAAGAAGCAAGTTATAATGAACATATACGAGATCACAAAGCCTTTGATGCTCTAATCGGTTCCTCTTTTTCGTGTGAATTCTATCAAAAACACTCCAGTTACGCTCATATCCGGAAGAAGATGCAGTTTGATTTAAAATTCTTATTGCAAATGACTGCAACTCGGGGACATCTCCACCAAACAATTTCCACCACTCATCTAACAAAATTAAAATAGTAGATTATTATTACATCAATACATTCACACATTATAATAATAAAAATAAACATTAAAATAATCTTACCGGGACGAGTTGTCTTTGCTGAAGCAAAAGCAAGTGGTCGACTAAAATCACCCTCTCGATCACGAAATTGATATAACTGTGATGTAAGCTTCATAGGGTCCAAATTCGTCTTTTCCTCAAACATATCAAGCACCCCTTTAAACGCCTCCCTTTTTTCCACATTGTTTTCTTGATCATACTGAAAAGTTGGATTCAACCAATAAGCAGCAGCATGTAGACTCCTACGCAACATTCTATCCCAACGAGCATCAATAATGTCGTATATTGCTTGTAGTTACGTTCTTTATAGCGGAATAATTCTATGATGCCTTTCCTTGCCCTGCTCATACCCTCAAACACATAACCTAGTGAAGGTTTTTCATCCGAATCACAAATACGCAAAAGCCTCAAAACAGGAGCCATCACCTTCACAATTATCAAACAATTATTCCAAAATTTATCATTTAATACAATTTGCTTCACGTCTTTGGCTTTTGATAATTTCAAGACTTTTTTGAAATCATTAGAAGTAACCATAGCTTGCAAATCTGATTTATGGTCATATAGCTTCTTAATGCAATGAAAGCTGTACCAAAACGAGTAGCACCTGGACGTATGATTTCTGTCCAACCTTGTCTTTTCCTCAACCAATTCAAAGGCCACTTATGGTTATATATAAAAACAGTTACCTTTGATGCAAGTTTAACTAATTCAGCCACAGAAGTTAATTCTGAAATATCCTTCAAAATCAGATTAATACAATGGGCTGCACACGGGGACCAACAAAGCAATGGATATTTCTCACACAACAATCTGCCTGCAGCCTTGTAATTAGCAGCATTGTCAGTAACAAGGTGAACAACATTTGTATAACCAACTATCTCAACAATCTCTCCAAATAAATTGCATAAGTTTTCTGCATTAGCCTCAACATCCGATGCATCAACAGATTTAATTAAGAAATCCCTTTTGGACAATATACCAAAAATTAATGAGTGGTCTTTGTCTAACATCACGCCATCCATCACTCATTATTGTGCAACCTGTTTCTGACCATAACAGTCTTTGAGCTTCTACTATTAGTGTCACTGATTTCTTAGCATCTTTTAATAAACTCACTCTCATTGCATGATAAGAAGGTCCTGTATACCCATGACCCATAGAAGATACTTTGCTCATTGCAATCGGAAATAGAGGTGAATTAACAGCATTCATTGGTATACATGCATGATAGAACCACATAGCCACAGCCAAATCTGTATCATGTAATCTTTCTTTACTTTGCCATGCTGATTTTATTGAAGGTTGAGAAGAATCATTTATGCCTCGCTCAAAATAAGATTGTAAGTTCTCAGAAGTAGAAGCTTTTCTTTTACCTCGTGCATTTTGTGGTTTACTCCTAGGTGTTTCTTTATCTTTTCCCTGTGAACTTTCTTCATACGCACTTCTCATTTGAAGCTTGACATCCGCAGGGACCTTTAAACAAGCAGCAATATTTCCTTTTACTCCACCAAGATGTTGTTCCATTCTATTAATGCCCCCTCCACGAACAGGTTTATCACAAAAACTACAAATTAAAAACTTTTTCCCCAATGCATCATGAGCTTCAGTTGCATATCTCCATGCATTATCCGTTTTCAAACGAAGACTTGAATGAACACTCGATTGTGTTTCAGTTTGTGAGGCCGGTGGCGGTGGTGAAGTCGAATCCATGTTCTATAAGATAACAAAAATTAATTGTTTATCCAAGATCACCAAATTAATTGAAAAAACAAAGGATAAAGAGTAAAGACTAAAGAGTGTATAAGTTCTCAATCAAAATCATAAACTAGTTATTCAACCACTTTAAACATAAATAATGACACCACTACATATAAACATAAATAAGTTCTCAATCAAGATTACCAATTCTTAACAAATTAAGAACATGAATAACAATATCACAGCCTACAGATTACCAATTCTTAACAAATTAAAACCATGAATAACAACATCAAATACCAAAACCAATTGAGATCAAATACCAAAAGGTCCAAAACCAAATTCTTAACAAATTAATTCTTACCAATTCTTAAGTGAATTGATCTACTTAAGAACCAAGTCACTAACTTAACCAAGTCAATTAACAAGTGAAGTGCAACCTGTAAATCACAAATTGAGTGAACAACCAAGTGAACAACTAACCAAGTGGCAAGTGCAACCTGCAGATCACAAATTGATTGAACAACCAAGTGAACAACCAACCAAGGGTTACCTGCGGGTGGTCCGAAGTGCGAAGTGCAGGTGGTCGACCTGTGGCCTGCGGGTGGTCCGAAGTGCGAAGTGCGATTCGCGAAGTGCGGGTTACCTGCGGCCTGCGGCCTGCGGCCTGCGGCCTGCGGCCTGCAGCCTGCGAAGTGCGAACAACTAACAAAGGGTTACCGAGGAATCGAGGATTACTGTCAGGATCAGTGATCACAAGTTTGATGTATTAGAGCGTAACGCAGCGGAATAAGAACAAGAATTAGACAAATTGTAGCAAGAATTTGATACTCGTATGCATTAAGAACAAATACGGTATAATGAGAGAATATATTTCTGTAACAAGGAATGTTTCTATAATGTCGAATATTTCTGATCAAATCATTTTTCTTATTACAATAGGTTGACACTCCTTATATAGAGTGCAATCACTGCTGTTATCACGGAAAAGTGACAACTGGCAGATCTATTACAAAAATAACTAACTCTTAAAAACTACTGAAATGTTCACAACTACTGAGAACATATCAGAGTGTTAAGTACAAAATATGAAACTACTGATAAGAAACTACTCAAAACTACAACGACTGAAGAACAAGCTCTTCAGTCGTTTTACAAAACTACTGAAAGACATAAAACTACTGATGAGCACAACAACTGAAGAAGTATTCTTCAGCTGTTGTGTCAAACTACTGAACAGATAAAACATAAAACTACTGAAAGGTAAACCATCACAACTACTGAAGAAGACCTCTTCAGCTGTTGTGACAACGTCTGATAGTTTGGCCTTCAGCTCTTGTGTCTTCAGACTTTGTCTTCAGCACTTGTCTTCAGACTTTGTCTTCAGCACTTGTCTTCAGACTTTGTCTTCAGCACTTGTCTTCAGACTTTGTCTTTAGCACTTGTCTTTAGACTTTGTCTTCAGCACTTGTCTTCAGACTTTGTCTTCAGCACTTGTCTTCAGACTTTGTCTTCAGCACTTGTCTTCAGACTTTGTCTTGAGCACTTGTCTTCAGACTTTGTCTTCAGCACTTGTCTTCAGACTTTGTCTTCAGCACTTGTCTTTAGACTTTGTCTTCAGCACTTGTGTTCAGACTTTGTAATCAGCTGTTGTCTTCAGCTGTTGTGGTCTTCAGTAGTTGTTGTGACGTTTGTGGGACTTAAAGGTTTTTCTGATCCGGCTCATTGGTTCTTTTGGTCCAACAAACTCCCCCTGAACCAATGCAGCCAAAACCTTTAACTTTATTGAGGTCCCACTTATTGTTGGCCGAATGGTTGGTCTTTTTCCTTCTTGATCAGTTGAGAAGATGACCCATATAAGCACTGGCCTGGGAATGAGTCTCTGATGATTTGGTTGGCAATGTATGGATGGGAGCTCTGTATTGGGGAATTGGACACTGAGCTGTTCCCCCATCCATGAGACTCACTTCCCATGTATAAGCCTGTAGGATTCTCTGGTGTATGCTCTGAGAAACATAATTTGTTCTTCCATGGTCAGGTTCTCAGCTTCACCATCAAACAATCCTTCACGCCCATACAGCTCTGAGATGTACTTGGCCTGTTTGCCATTTTTGAGCTCAACTGTTGTAATCTGTCTGTATGCAAACTCATCAGGATGAGTCCCTTCAAGTAACAGACTGAGCTCATTTTGTTTGAAGTTCTCAAGCCTCTTGTAGACTAACCCCTTTTTAATAACTCTGTTCTCTAACATCTTTTGGGGTGGCTGTTTAGTCTCATAGTCCTTCTTGAAATCTTCTACAATCTCCCAGGGTGATACTACAAGGACCACTGTGATCTCTTCATCTACGATCCTTTTTACTTGGCCCTTGTATCTCGAAGGAATGTCTTTCTTTACAATCCTGTGAGCCACCCTAGGATCAGGCCATACTCTCACCTTTTCCTTCTGATATTGAAATGTGTTGGCAAGGTGTACAACCTCAGAGCTTCTTTCTTCATACTAATTATTGATGAAGAAGCAGCATAAGTTTTGTCGATGCTTTTCAACATCTCATCGTCATGAAGCCTTTGCTACTGCTCTTCTTCAATCTTTACTCTCACAGTTTCCATCTGTGAGGTGGGAGTGATGGGCATGGGTTTGGCTTTAGGCAATGTTAGGACTGCAGACAGAGGCAGCCTATCTTCTTTCACATCATCCTCTTCTTCTTCTTCTTCTTCTAGCCTCAACACCCTTCTCTTCTTCTTCTTGGGTGCATCATCGGCTGTTGGTTTAGAGGGTAAGGGAGTTGGTTTTGTGGGTTGTGGTTGTGGTTGTTTTGGAGAGGGAATGTTGACAGGCTGAGTTAGCATTTTAGAGGTGAGTGTGGCTTTTGAGTGTTTGGCTAGCTCAGTCCTGCTCCCTGCTCCTGCTTCATTCAAAGCTTCGACTACTAAACCCTTAGTGTATGCTTCAGACGAACAGATCTTGGAGGTTATGGCCAAGATACTGTCCCTGGTCCATGATTTAATCTCGATCAATGATCTCCCAAGATATTTTGCAATGAATCTGATCATGATCTCTAGTCTTTCTCTTTCTAATGCATCATAACTTGCCCATCTTGAGTTAATTTCTTCAACTTCAAGTCTCCTGATCTCTGAGTCAAGCTGTGCAGTATCGAACCCTTGTCTATACAGTTGATCAATAATGGCATCCATTGATTTACTATGTGTAGCATCTGCCATTTTGATCATCTCATCGAGTTGGAGTTCTTTCTCTTTTCCTTCACCCTTCCTCTTCTTATATGTGACATGAAAGTCTTTGTGACTTTCACCCACTTGATCATTTTCGGTTCCCTTCACAGACTCCTCTTCCTTCTCAGTTTCCTTTTCTTTCAGTTTGCTCTTCCTCTTTGCTTTCACCGACTGACTCTCCCCCTTTTTGGTTGCATTGGTTGCAAGGGTTTGAGTAGCAGAAAGCCTTGTGCTCACAATCTCCTCCACCAGGGGTTGTATGATTGAGGGAAGCCTCTCATCCATGGTTTTGATCACAATGTCTGTGATCATTAGGGTGATGAGAGGTAGGGATTTCTGAAAGATAGCAGCTGTTTGCTCAGAGGGGTGCTGTCCCTGACAAGCAGTGCCAGAAATAGAGGCTGGTGGCTCGGAAGTTTTGAGTGGCTGAGTGTGTGGGAGACCTTCAGGTGAAGGTGCCATCTGTGGGTTTATGTTGGTGGCAGATGGACTTGCTTCTTGAGAGAATTGGTCAAGTACTCTTGTAGTCTACTGACTTCTTCCTCAAGAATTGTGTTCTGGGCCAGAACATCATAAAAGAAGCCCAGGTCATCATCAGCAGATGCTGAATCACCTGACCTCCTGCTTGTAGCAAGATGTACATGCACTGGTGTAGACCAGTTTTAGCATGTGCCCCTTTTTCTTGGAACTGGGGACTTCCAGCCTCAGGACTATGTCCTTCATCAGCTGTTGCCTCTAGTGAGGTCTTAGCTATGTTACCAGCCTCATTCTGATCATGTGCTGATTCAGAAGAGGTGGCAACCTCACTAGATGTTCTAATCTCCATATCCACACCAGGAGATAGAACGTGTAAACCCCGGTGCTGTGGTTTGTCAGAAGCATGGTGATCCTCGTCCTCAGTAGCTGTGGTTCTCCCCTTTGTTGGTGGTTGTTGGGGAGGAGGAGAGGCATGCAGCTGAGTCAGCACGTTTGCAATGATAATGGTTGGACTTTGGGGGGCGGTTGCATGGGGAGATGGGGTAAAAGCAGTGTGCACCTGGGGAGAATGGTGCTCTTCAATGGCAATCTCCTCAAATGAGGAAGATCCCAGATTTATGGGTACCCCTTCTGTGGTTGCTGCAGGCTCCTTTTGAGAGGAATCCTGAGCGGCTGTGGCTGGTGAACTCCTTGTATCCACTAGGGGGTTATAACCTGTGGATATAGCCTGCGTTTGTGTTGCAGGGGCATCCTCAGGGGACTCATTTCCCTGAGTAGCCTTTTTTGTCTTCTTTTTAGTGGGTTTGGTGGGGACTTTGGATTTGGAGGTGGTGGCTGTGGGTTCCAGCTGCGTGGGTTTGCGCAGCTTGGCAGCCATTTTCAGTGATTGGTCAGAGTTACAGCCATAGCTGGGACTCCCAGGCCAACAAGTCCCTCAGCTTGAAGCTGGTTTTCAATTATGACCATTATGAACCGAGGATATAATATCCAACGGTTAGCAGTTTGTTTTTGGGCCATATCCTTGAGCTCAAAAATAGTATTCCAAAAAATTAAAGGTTGTTGCTCAAGGATGGAGTACATTACCTGTTGCCACCTTGTGGACATTTGATCCCATGATGAAGTCTTGGAGGCAAGGCATACATTTACCATATGAAATATGAGACGTTCGGCATCTAGATTAAGGGTTTGGCGAAGAGTGTCTGGAGTAATGACCACTTTTCGGCCATGGACAAACGATTGAAGAGACTCTGTGTCATTCTCCTCAGAGACCAGAGTGACGTTTGTCCAGAATTGGTTAAGGGATTCGGCATATATGGTGGGATTTACCAGAAAAGCCGTTTTGTAGGGTGACTGAACCATTAAATCAATGGCGTTGTGAAACTTGGTCCAGTATGGCGATTTGGTGAGATGTGCGACACAGTTGTGTCGTGGTTTTAGTGCATGGTCGCCATTGATGAAGAGAGGGTAGAGAGTTTTTGAACGTTAGGTTTGAGAAGAGAAGATAAAAACTCTGAAGGTGGGATAAGGTATTAAAGGGTCGGGTTAGAAAACGACTGAAGGTTTTGGTGTGAGTCATTAGTTGTTGAAACTACTGATGACGTGGTGTTAACTTTCAGAGGTTTGAAAAGGCTGACCGTATTGGTGTGATCAGCAGTTGTTATAAAACAACTGAAGACTTGGTTTTAACCGTCAGACGTTGAAACAGCTGAAGTCTCTGATTTAGTCATCAGTAGTTATAAAAACTACTGAAGACAGTTTTGACTTCAGGTGATGAAACAACTGAAGACTTGGTATTAGTCATCAGTAGTTGTGAAACTACTGAAGACAGTGGTTTTGTCAGCAGTTGTTGTAAACAGCTGAAGACTTGGTGTTAGTCTTCAGTAGTTGTAAACTACTGAAGACATAGTTTTGGCTTCAGTTGTTTTAATGAAACAACAGTTGTAGAAACAACTGAAGAGTAATTACTCATCAGCTGTTTTCGTCAATTCATAGCTTTTCAGCTGTTTCACACTATCCTCAACACTTACTCATCAGACTTTTCATCTGCTTTTCAGGTGTTTCATAGGACATCAGTAATCTGCATTTCTGACATCAGCTGTTGTCTACATCAGCTGTTTTAACAGATAAAGTACAATACTGGTGAGGTATGTAGCCTTGAGTAGTTATAAAAACTACTGAGAAAAAAAAAACTCATTAGTACTTATATGTGACAATAATGAACTAATGATCATCGGTACTTGTGAGCTGAGATCATCAGTAGTTGTCACTTATTCTAGCTGCAGCATACCAAGCCTTAACACCAGGTTGTGGAAAGTTGAACTATCCAAAGGCTTAGTAAAAATGTCTGCAAGCTCATCAGCACTAGGAACAAATTTTGGATCAATCAGACCTTTTTCAAAACAATCTCTAATAAAATGGTGTCTGATTTCAATATGTTTAGTCCTAGCGTGTTGGACAGGATTCTGACAATACAAAGAGCTGAAGAGCTATCCATTAACAATGGGGTCTTAGTCTCTGTTATGCCATAATCCAATAATTGGTTTTGAAGCCAGAGTACCTGAGATGTACAACTTGCAGCGGCAATGTACTCTGCTTCAGTAGTTGATGTAGCAACTGAGGTCTGTTTCTTGCTCTGCCAAGAAATCAAGCAGTTGCCTAGGAATTGACATCCACTAGAAGTTGATTTCCTGGTCAACTTACACTCTGCATAGTCACTATCAGAAAAAGCAACTAATTTACCAGAATGTCTAGTAGAATACCATAAACCTAGAATGGAGTGCCTTGCAGATATCTAAAGATCCTCTTGACTGCAATCAAATGAGACTCCTTAGGTGCAGCCTGAAATCTAGCACAAACACATGTAGCAAACATAATATCTGGTCTAGAAGCTGTTAAATACATCAAGGACCCAATCATACATCTGTAAAGTGTTTCATCAACCATTTTACCTTTCTGATCTGTATCCAGTGTGTGGTGCTGCACATGGGGGTAGAACAGGGCTTATAGTTTTGTAAATCAAACTTTTCAAAAAGATCTTTTGTGTATTTGGACTGATGAATGAAAATTCCATCAGCCTTTTGTTTGATTTGCAAACCCAGAAAGAACTGTAATTCTCCCATGGCACTCATTTCAAACTTCTGTTGCATCAACTTTGTAAAGGCATCACACAACTGTGGCTCAGAGGATGCAAGATAATATCATCTACATAAATTTGAACAAGTAGATTATGCTGCCTAGCTTTCTTAATGAATAAAGTCTTATCTATGGAGCCTCTAGTGAAATTATTTTCTAGAAGAAAGTTTGATAATGTCTCATACCAGGCTCTAGGAGCTTGTTTCAACCCATAAAGAGCCTTATCAAGCTTATACACCCAATTAGGATGTTTATTGTCCTCAAAGCCTGGTGGTTGACATACATAAACCTCTTCTTTAATTTTCCCATACAAAAATGCACTTTTGACATCACTTGAAAAACTTTAAGGTTTTGATAAGCAGCATAAGCTAAAAACAATCGAATTGCTTCCAGTCTGGCTACAGGGGCAAAGGTTTCATCATAATCAATACCTTCTTCTTATGCAAACCCCTGAACAACCAGTCTGGCCTTGTTCTTAACAATAAGCCCATTTTCATCAGTTTTGTTCCTAAACACCCATTTAGTGCCTATTGCACACTGACCTGGAGGTAGAGGAACCAGTTCCCACACTTGTTGTTTCTTGAACTGAAGAAGCTCAAGCTGCATGGCATCACCCATCCATTGTCCTTTAAAGCAATGTGATAATCTTTGGCTCATGATGACTGATGAAGAGAGCATAGAAGCAGAAATTTGACAATTGACTTCATGTTGATACGCCACAGTGATATCACCAATGATTTGAGACATAGGGTGATTCTTCAGATCTTGATACACATGAGATCTGTGCAAGTGTTGTAGTAGGCTCAGCAGCAACAGATGGTGATGGTGAATCATTTCCTTGAAACCAATCAGTGGATGGTAATTCAAAGGAAGTTGAATTTGAAGAAATCTCATCAGCATTTGTTGTGGATGGTGCTACTGGAGCTACAGGACCATCAGGTCTAGCTGAATGAGGCAGTTGATCACTAAACCTGAAGAGGTGAGTACTGCTATCATCATCAGCAGCACCAGCAGAACCACCAGGTGGTGAACTGTTGACAGGAGCAACAGCAGGAGTTTGATAAGGAACATATTGCAGTATGTCCAAATCAAATATCTCCACAGGGCTTTGTGGAATCTTGTCCTTTGGAGATTCATTAAACTTAACATGTAGAGTCTCTTCAACCATTTTTTCTACAGTTCAAGACTCTGTATGCTTTGCAAGTTGATGAATAACCAAGAAAGTACCCTGCATCCACCTTAGGATCAAATTTTTGGAGTTGATCCCGTGTGTTGAGAATGAAACAAGAACACCCAAATGCTCTGAAGAATGAAATTAGAGGGGCTAAATGATGAAGAACTTCATATGGAGTCTTCATCAACCTCTAATTTACTAGAACTCTATTCTATACATAGCAAGCTGTATTGACAGCTTCAGCCCAAAAGTCATTGCCAGTCCAGAATCAGCCAACATGGACCTTGCAGCTTCAATAAGGGTCCTGTTCTTTCTCTCCACTACTCCATTTTGCTCAGGAGTTCTTGGGATGCTATACTGCCTCTTGATTCCCTTTGATAAGTAAAACTCATCAAGTGTGTGGTTCTGAATTCAGTACCATTGTCACTCCTCACACACTTAACTGGTAGGGAATATTGCTTCTCAACGTGTAACACAAAGTTCATAATGGACTGCGCAGCCTCATCCTTTGAATGCAAGAAGAAAGTCCATACAAATCTGGAGTAATCATCCACAATTACCAGATAGTATTTCTTCTTAGCCATACTTATCACTCTCACAGGACCAAAGAGATCCATGTGAAGAAGCTGTAAGCAGGCAGTGGACTTAGGTTCTTCTATGGAGGGAAATAAAGCTTTGTGTGTTTTCCTTTTAAACAAGCAGTGCAGTTATCTTCACACTTGAACTCCTTCATAGGCAGTCCCCTTACTAAACCATGGTTTATCAGCTGATTTATGTTTTTGAGATTAACATGACCCAGCCTTCTATGCCATAGAATAGATTCTTGAGGGGAAGCCTTAGAAAATAGGCAAGGATGGCCTTTGAGATCTATTTTCTTGGAAAGATCTAAGGCATACACTCTTCCTGTCCTGTTGGCCTTTAGGAGAGTGTGTTCATCCAACACCTTATCAATCAAACTTAGAACTTTGGATGACAGAATCTGACAGTTCTGACTGGTGAAAAGAGCAACATGGCCTTTGTCACACATTTGACTGACACTCAAGAGGTTGTACTTGAGATTTTCCACATGGTTAACATCATCAAACTTTATTTCCCCATTGGAAACAAAGCCTTTGCCGATGATGTAACCCTTTGCATCATTGCCAAATGACACAACCCCTTCCTTCCTTGAGAGTAGTCATTAAGAAGTGATCTGTTTCCTGTCATATGCATGGATCCTCCACTGTCTACATACAAGATGCCTCTGAGGTATGTTGAAGAACCCTGCAAAATACAACAAATTAGTTAGATTTTGAGACCCAACCTTTTTGGTTTTGGGCCTGTTCTCATCAACAGATGGTAAACTAACATGTTTGTTCGAAACAACAGCCTGAGAGGAAGAAACTGGTGAAGAAAAGGAATCCTTTGGCTTGGACCTCCTTTTCTGTGGTTTCAACATAGGAACATCTAATTGGTTAACTCTTCCCAATAGATGTTGTAACCATCATAACCAGCTGTGTCTGATTTTCTTATAAGGCTTTCAGCTCTTCAGACACATTGGCATTGGAGTTTGATAAGTTCCTATGTTGCACCTTCTTCTTTTGAGCAATCTCAGCTGTTACTGTTTAACCCCTTCCTTCTTGATTTCTTTTTGGACTTAAGGGTTACAGGATTTGATGTTGCTGGTACAAATGTGGCTTCAAACTCAGTTTCATTTTAACCATTTTCTCTTTACTTTCCTCTTTATGTTTGAGTTTGGATCCCCTTTTGTACCACAATCATCTGTAAGATGATTGAACAAACCACATACTTCACATGTTTCTTCTTCATCTTATGATGATCATCAACTAAAGAGAATGAAACTACTGAAGATTTGCTCTTCAGTACTTGGAAGCATTATTTGCTTTCTTGACTTCCTCTTTTAGTCTTCAAACTCTTTCTACTGACAGTTTTCTTCTCTTCAGTGCTGACAGTAGTTGGAGTTTGAACTTCAGGTGTAAATCTTGCTCTCCAGTCCTTTCAGGACTTCTAGAGATAGCTCCTGAGTTGATCATCTCTTTGATCATGTGAGTGTCAGCAGTGGAACCATCGACATCAGCTGATGGGTTCTGGAGGCTTAGTGCTGACTTCAACTTTTGATGATGCTCTATCAAAAAGTGAATCATGATGAGGTGGATGGTTATTGCTTTCTCCATCAGATTTCACTTCTGCTTTTGAAGCAAAATCTGTAGGAGGAGCAGTGGATTATAACCAATACCAACTTCACATTAGAAGCAGATTGCTTACTAAGAAGCATTTCAAAACCTTTGCATGATTGTACCCCTCGATCACACTCTACCTGGGTGACTGCAAAGGTTTCTTTGAGACTTCTCTGGTCTTCCAGAATAACCTCTAGCTTGGCCTTTTCATCATTTAATTGGCATTTAAGCTTATAAATCTCATCATTTTTACTATTAAGAGAAGACTCAAACTCAGCTTCTCTTTTGGAAATGGTTTTCTCAAACTCAAGTTTTTGATTTATTAATGCTACATTTGCCTCTCTAATGGAGACAAAGGCATCAATGCATGATTCAGAACATAACTTGGCTTTATCCTCTAAAGATACTTGAGTTACCTGTGAAGATGATGCATTTGAGCAGGAACCCTCAGTAGACTCCAGGGCCATGAGAGTCAGATTCCCAAAAGGACTGTCACCACTATGTTGACCAGCACCTGTGAACAGTTATTCATGACCAGAAATGTCATCCGGTAAACTGCTCCGGTCAACAACTCCAGGGGTGAAGAAGCTGTGTTGTTGAGGTTGAGGAGGTTGATGAGATTGAGATGGTTGAGGTTCTGGTAGTGCATGAGGTTGTGGTACTATAGGAACTTGAACTTGATTTGACTGTGGCATGTAATAACAAGGGTAAGGATATGGCATTTGACCCTGAGGAACAAAATATGCAGGAGATTGTGGTTGAGAATGATGACTAGAATTGACAGGATGTTGCCCTCTGTGTTGTGACTATTGCCAGGGAAAGTCACAAAAGGTGCAGAGGAATTAGATCCAGATGATCTGCATTCTCTAGCAAAGTGTCCAAGCCTGTGGCATTTGTGACACTTCAACTTACTCTTGTCAAAACCAACTTTGGTTTGCCAGAGAGTCCTGGGAACTTTCTTCTAGTTCTTTTGTAGAACTTCTGAGATCTGATATTTATCAAGGCCATTTGGCTCAAAATATCCATTTCTTCTAAGTCATCATCAGCAATCCCCTTGAGATCATCCATGATGAAGCATAGATTGTCATTATTACACCCAGTAAACTGACTATCAACACTCACAAACGCAGAATCAGAAGTGTTTGAGGAGAAATCAATATGCTCATCATACTGGCATTCATGAAGCATATTCTAACTCATGACCAACCAAGGCAGTGTTGCCTGGTACAAAGTCTTAGTGAGCTTTCCAGATGAAGACAGTTTTCATTTCTGTTCTATCTCTCTCTCAAATGTGAGCAATTTCCCATGGAGTTGGGTGAGAGATAGTTTGTCCAAATTTGCACTAGAGAGTAGGACAATAGTATAGGTGTCCCATCTCTCAGGCAGTGATCTGAGAAATCTATTATTCATCTGGATATGGTGTACTCAAGTTGACCATTTTTAATTCAGAGATCAAACAAGAGAACCGCTCAAACTGTTGAGTCAGTGTCTCACCCTTTCTATGAGAGAATGTTCGTATTGTTGGGCAAGGATTTCTCTATTATTTGCCAAGACCTCATCTGTTCCTCAAATTGTTCTTTCAAGGCATTCCAGAGGTCATGGGAAGTTTCATGATGCATTAGCCCAGAATAGATTTCATTGGGCAGTGCCATGGCCAGAATTCCATGGGCTTTTGCATCAATCTCAAACAATTCTTATCCTCATTGAGTATTGCTCCCTCCTCTTCGGAACCATTTGATTGGTTTCGGGGTATTCACCATAGGCTTGTGTGGACCATGTACCACTGATGTCCAACAACCTGCGCTGTTAACAGACAGGTGATGGAGCATTCGTCGTTGCCATATGTTATACTCATTCCTAACCAGCATTGGAGGCTGGTTGAGGAACCAGTATTGTGAGGATCATTGGAAGGAGTAGTCATTTCAGTCCAAATACAATTTAATTCAAGCTTTTAAAAGTTTTTACATAGACCACAACAGACTCAATGAAAACCAAGAGAAAATCACAGGATGAATGACCAGAAACACAGAAAATTCAATCTCTATAACTGTTTCTTGCAAAAAAAAAATGCTAATTCAATCAAACTTGGATCTTGAATAGCAATTTCAATGATCAATTATTAGATCGATCAATGATTAACCTACTCTAATACCATTTTTCAGGATCAGTGATCACAAGTTTGATGTATTAGAGCGTAACGCAGCGGAATAAGAACAAGAATTAGACAAATTGTAGCAAGAATTTGATACTCGTATGCATTAAGAACAAATACGGTTATAACGAGAGAATATATTTCTGTAACAAGGAATGTTTCTATAATGTCGAATATTTCTGATCAAATCATTCTTCTTATTACAATAGGTTGACACTCCTTATATAGAGTGCAATCGCTGCTGTTATCACGGGAAAGTGACAACTGGCAGATCTATTACAAAAATAACTAACTCTTAACAAACTACTGAAATGTTCACAACTACTGAGAACATATCAGAGTGTTAAGTACAAAATATGAAACTACTGATAAGAAACTACTGAAACTACAACGACTGAAGAACAAGCTCTTCAGTCGTTTTACAAAACTACTGAAAAACATAAAACTACTGATGAGCACAACAACTGAAGAAGTATTCTTCAGCTGTTGTGTCAAACTACTGAACAGATAAAACATAAAACTACTGAAAGGTAAACCGTCACAACTACTGAAGAAGACCTCTTCAGCTGTTGTGACAACGTCTGATACTTTGGTCTTCAGCACTTGTGTCTTCAGACTTTGTCTTCAGCACTTGTGTCTTCAGACTTTGTCTTCAGCACTTGTCTTCAGACTTTGTCTTCAGCACTTGTCTTCAGACTTTGTCTTCAGCACTTGTCTTCAGACTTTGTCTTCAGCACTTGTCTTCAGACTTGTCTTCAGCACTTGTCTTCAGACTTTGTCTTCAGCACTTGTCTTCAGACTTGGTCTTCAGCACTTGTCTTCAGACTTTGTCTTCAGCACTTGTCTTCAGACTTTGTCTTCAGCACTTGTCTTCAGACTTTGTCTTCAGCACTTGTCTTCAGACTTTGTCTTCAGCACTTGTCTTCAGACTTTGTAATCAGCTGTTGTCTTCAGTTGTTGTGGTCTTCAGTAGTTGTTGTGACGTCTGTGGGACTTAAAGGTTTTCCTGATCCGGCTCATTGGTTCTCTTGGTCCAACAATTACGAATTACCGATTACCTGAAGGCCGCGAACTGCGTGCGATTCTGCGAAGTCGACTGTCGAGTGGGAGAGTGGGCGGTGGACGGGTGGAGTGTCGACTGTCGACTGATTTGGGGCAAATTTAACTATTTAGGAATTTAGGATTTTATTTTAGGTTTTAAATTAGGGTTAAAAAGAAGACCGGTCGAACCGGCGAACCGGCAAAACCGGTTCAACCGGCTAATTCGGGTTTACTTGGCCGGTTCACAGCAAATAAAACGATTCATATGGGATCGGATCGGCTAGGGGGCCGAATGGTGGTCCGACCGGTCGGACCGGCCGGTCCGATCCGACCCTAACAACATTGTTCGTGAGCAATTGTGTGAGCCGGTGTTGTTGGAATATAGTTACTCGTTTTGGGCTTCCTTATGAACTTAATGGGCCATCTGCAATTACTTTGAACAACAATTTCTTTATTATCTTTAGGTGTGCATATGAATAATCCCTAAACAAACAAAATAAGAGGCTTAAGATCACGTGGGCCTTCATGCAATCTAAGTTCCCAGCGTCACAATTCAAGCATGCATTTGAAATATTCATTGTACTTACGTGGTCCTATTTATTAGTGCAACAAATCTATTCAAGACTTAGGAGGTGTGTGGTTTTTAAATGGTTCTTAATGAACATTTTATACCAAACAACCAGTGATAACTCAAAAACAGTGATAATTTTGAAATTTAGACAAATACTTCATTAGTTAAAGAAAAAAAATCATGACTTTGGTTTGCTTCTCAACGTGTCTTGGTTTGAGAGTTTATGACTTTAATTTAAAAAGTCAAAATGATCCTTTTGATTTCACTGTACATTCACGTAACGTGAACTTCATTGACTCATAAATAATTTATATAGTCTATTTATTTTCATATAAGACACTTGGTGGAAATCTTGATTTATCTATTATTATTTTAAATAATTATATTAAAATTATAAGAGTGAATTGTCGTTTTCCTCCCTGTAGTTTGGTCATATTTGTTCATTTTATCCAAAAAAAAGTTTTTTCTTACATTTGTCTCCCCAAGATTTGAAATAGTTGTCATTTTCATCAAAAAACATGAATTCCATGGTAAATTTTTTTATGAGCAACACGTAAACATAAATTATGATTTTGTTTTTATATAAAAAATTACGTTCTTCAGCTCCAGTTGTAACTACTTCTGCAAATGAAGTGTCTATCGGCACCACAATAACACACTCAGCGAATACATCTGGGATGCCTTCAAATTCCAGCTCAGAGGCTCCACAAACAGATAAAGATATTACAAATGTAGAAGAAAATAATGGAGGTGGTGATAGTGATCGGGAATTTCTTGATGTTGTAACCACTCCATAAATGATAACATCAATGATGTCACACACTAATTGGATCAAGTCTCTCTTGATAAGTGTGCTGATGTCACACACTCATTGGATCAAGTCTCTCTAATTTAGATCTCTCTCGGCAACTTGTTGTGATCCCTCAGCTAAGGATCCACAAGTCTCACCCCACCACAAACATCATTGTAGATGTTGACACAGGGGTAAGAACAAGAGGACAAACCAATGAAGCAAATGTGTGTATTCATTCTTGTTTCTTATCCCAGATAGAGCCAAGCTATGCAACAGGAGTTGCTTCAATTCAAAAGATAGAAAGTTTGGAACCTTTGTCCTCTTCCTCATGAGAAGACTACTATTGAAACCAAATGGGTGTTTAGGAACAAGAAGGATGATAGAGGTATTGTCATCAAAACTAAAGCTAGACTAGTTATTAAGGACACACACAAGAAGAAGGATTTGACTACACCGATGTCTTTGCTCCTGTAGCAAGACTAAAAGCTGTAAGGATATTCATGGTATTTGCTGCATCCAAGAACTTCATGGTCTATCAACTTGATGGCAAGTGTGCTTTTTTATGGAGTGATTGATGAAGAGGTGTATGTCAAACAACCACCTAGTTTTATAGATCTTGATCATCCTGATTATGTCTACAAGCTTGACAAAGCTCTTTATGGGCTGCATCAGGCACCCAGGAAGTGGTATGAGACTCTATCTCAGTATCTCTTCAAGCATGGATATAGAATGGGTACTATAGATGGACTCTCTTCATCAAAGGGCAGGGAAATGACTTGATGCTAGTTCAAGTATATGTAGATGACATCATCTTTGGTTCAACTAATCCAAGGCTCTTCAAAGTCTTTGAGAAGCTGATGAAGGACATGTTTGAAATGAGTGTCATAGGGGAACTAAATTTCTTTTTGGGAATTCAAGTGAAGCAAGTTGAAGATGGGATCTTTATTAGTTACTCAAAGTATGTTCAAGACATACTTAAGAGATTCAACATGATTGATTGTAAGATTGCTAAGACACCCATAGCAAGAAACCACTCCATTGGACCTGATCTTGAGGGGAGTATGTGGATGAACACCTTTACACGGTTATGATTAGGTCTCTTATGTATCTTACAGCTAGCAGGCCTGGATCATGTTTGTTACATGTATTTGTGCAAGATATCAAGCCAACCCTAAGATGTCTCACCTTATCACTGTCAAAAGGATTCTAAGATACCTGAAAGGTGCTTCAACACTTGGTCTGTGGTCTCCTAAGAATTTTGACTTCAATCTGTATGCTTATACAGATAGTGATAATGGTGATTGCAACATGACTGCAAGGTTCACATCTGGGGGATGTCAGTTTCTTGGTGGAAGGGTTGTCTTATGGCAATGGAAGAAACAATTATGTGTCTCTGCATCAACTGTTGAAGCTGAATACATTGCTGCTGCAAGCTGCTATGCTCAAGTGCTATGGATTCAGAATCAGATGCTTGACTATGGATTAAATTTCAAGGAGACTCCCATTCACATAGACAACAACAGTGCTATCTCTATCACAGAGAATCCTGTCCAGCACTCAAGGGCTAAACACATCAACATCATGTATCATTTAATTAGAGATTATTTTGAAAAGGGATTAATTAAGCTAGTCAAAGTTCACACAAATAAACAATATGTTGATCTGTTTACAAAGGCTTTTGATGAACAGAGATTTAAATATCTTCTATCAACTATTGGGATGATAAACTTTGAGTAGGTTTTTCTTAAAACAAATTCTTATTATTTCTTAAAATTGGTTTGTCCTAAGTCGTCTAGTTCATCACTATCATAAGCTATTGTTTTCTTTGGATGAAAATATTTTGAAGACTTTCCTTATATTTTTTGAAAACTTTGATCCTTTGGAATATATGATTTTACCTTCGGAAGAAAATCATGCCTTCAAAACAAATAACTGTCTAAGAAATTTACCTTCGGAAGAAATTTCTGAAATATCTTCCGAAGCTTAGTATTTGTCTAAGACACTTATGTGTTTCGAAGGACTATTTTCATTTGAAGCAAAATTAATTCTTGGAAGCTCTGTTTCTTTGAACAAAGCATTCAAGTTTTAGTTTTTCTTCCAAAGCAAAATTTTCACAACTCTTAGGAAAATCTTCCGAAGTAATTTTAGCTTCGAAAGCTTTTTCAATAAAAAACTTCCGAAGATAATTTACCTTCGGATTTTTTTGACTTCCAAAAACACTACTTTTTGAGCAAAAGTAAACTACTTTTTCAGAGGTGGGACCGACATCCGAATTTCAAAGTTTATTCTCTTTCATTAAATTTTTCTGAAATCCTTTTTACATATAAACCCAGCGGTTTCCCCCTCTTTATATCATCTCCTTCTTTCCTACAGACCTAAACCCCTAAATTTCTTTCTGAAATTACGTTCTTCATCTTTCTTAATCCTTAAGCTTCCTCAAAATGGCCAACCATAACCCCAGAAATGATCCAAACTTCTCCATGCAGTTACACAGGCAACACAACTAAGTTATTCTGTTACACTTTGAGAAAGATCCTCATTTCTCAGAGGTTTGTCGTTTCTTAACTCTATCCAACTACTTCACCTCCCTAACCATTGATCCTACTCTTTATGAGGATCCACTGCTAGAATTTTGGAAGATCTACCAAGAGGTCATCATGGATGGGAAGAAGGCACTATCTGCCATAGTGCAGGGGAGACCGGTCTTCATCACTCCGGCCATCATCAACATGCATCTTTAGCTGGATGAGGAAGAAGGTGAGGTGTTTTGTTCTAAAAAAGCTATAAACCAGTCCTTCGCGCAGATGGGCTATGAGGGAGACTTCTCTGTCAAGACCTTCAGGAAAGGAAAGGTCTTATCCCAATAGAAATTCCTGCTCCATGTGATTATCCATAGCTTATCAAACAAGCATGGGGATGGGACTAGATTTCTTAAGTTCTCTCCTTCATTGTTCATGGGATGGTTCAGGGAGTTAAGTTCAGGTACTCTCAGTTTGCTTACACTAATCTACTTGCAAACTTGGACTCCTTAGAGTACTACATGTTCCCAAGATATGTTCAATACATTCTTAACTGTGAACTGGGCTCACAATTAAGTGGGAACAGGTAATACTCTTAAATTGGGACAGATGAAGCCCGACATCTTTAAAATATTGAGAAAGCCCACTGCTGGCTTCTTTGGGGTAGAAACAACCCTTGTCCCAAAAATATTAGAGCTCATTGCTCAAAGTGACAAGCTAGAAACACCAGCTAGTGTTGAACCCACACCTTCTACATCCCAACCACCTCAACAGCCATAAATCACCGTAACCTACCAAAGAAAACACAAACGAATCTCTACTCAGACTACTCTGTCTATGCAGGCCCCTATATACTCACCCACACAGGAAGAAGTGGACACTAGAGCTCCCACTTCTCCTGAGGAGCAGACCACTCCCATTCCTTTAATGATCAATGCTGAGGTTCCTCATGCTCCGCCTAGTGAGCTAATAAGCCCAAATGCCTTAAGCCATCATTCTGAGTCTCAACATTCAAGTCATCAACCTTCAGGGGACAATTACCATCCCTAGCCTTTGGACATAAATCAACCAATTCCCAACCTTGACTTCTATACTGATGAAGATTTAGGTTTTAGTGAGTACCATGAGTCTCTCTTCTTTTCCCCTACTCAAAAGAGATTAGTGCTCATGAGTCTCCTACATCTACCCCACATCAGTCACCCACTATTGAGGTGGACACTTCTGAACCTGTTCAGGATGTCCATATCGATGAGGCTCTCACTTTTGCAAGTGATTCCATCATTAAGACCTCAACCATGGCAACTCAGCCCATTGACACCTCAATTGAGACTTGCAGTGAGTAGAGGAACTTCAGCAGCCAAGAACCTAAAGCTGGTGATAAGAGAGAGGACTTTGGTCCAATCATCTCATCCCCTAATGATTCTTCAAATGAAGATGAGAGGAACTTGAGACTAAAAGTACAAAAACTGTCCAAAACATGCACCTATTAAGTCTCCAAGGTTATTCATCTTGAATCTCAAGTGACTACCTTGCAAAACAGAGTCAATAATTAGCAACATGAGATTTCTTATCTTAAGGAAAAACTAGTTGGGAGACCTTTAAGAGGAGCTCAACAAGGAACACAAGAACCTATGGATATGATTGACCTAACTCCTAGCTCACCTACACAAGTGGGTGGTGCTACCAAAAAGGGGGAGAAAGTCATTACAATCACAGAACCTGGGAGTTCTTCAGAGAGTGTGGACATTGAGGACTCACCATCCTCACTTGCAATTGTGCATACTCAGCAACTTCCTGAAGTTCACATTGATGTGGACTCTATAGACTCCTACATTCAGAGTCTGTTCGAGGAAGGAATACCAAGGGCTATGTCATCTCCACCAACTTCATATCACATCATTAGGTGGAGGTATGATGAAAGCAGAGGAGCCCTCATCATTCTTAGAGTTCAAGGATAGCAAGAGGTCTTCAATTTTCAGACGTTGAACTTCTATGAAAGTCTGGATTTAGTCAACATGCCACTTGTCAATCAAAGCCAATCAAGACAAGCTGACAGGTTGGCTCAAAGAATCCAAGACAGGATTACTGCAGAGTTCAGCTTCAGAAGGAGACTAAGGCAATCAGGAAATGCCATCGGTCAACTGGATGTTGAGGCAGACCCTAAGATTAGTTTCATAGAGGAAACCTTGACTGAAGGTCCAGTGGCAGAACCTGAGAGCCCTATCTCATCATCATCAATTGCTGCAAAGATTCATACCATTTTTTAGACACCTGCTGGTGAAGGTGCATCTTAACCTCTCTCTGGCTAGAGTTTGGAAGCTACACCAAGCAATGAAGGCCAAAGCTCTCTCCACCCTGAGTCACAAGGTTTATGAGTGACAAAGGGAAAAGAAAGATGACTTCTGAGTAGATTGAGGAGGAGGAGAGAGAGAGGAAAAGGAAGTTGAGGGGAGAAGGTTCCATTACTGGGTCTGCAAGACTAATGGAAACTGCTATCAGGACTAACCCCAGACCAAACACTCAGGATGATGAGTTGAGGGAAGTCAGGATCAATTACTTGCAGACCAGGAACTATGACATTGATAATGTCATTTCTGTCTCCTTAGAGGAATTGAATGAACTGATTGACATGAAAGTGTCAAAGGAGAGAAAGGAGGCAGAATATGCAGAGCTACTGATTCAAATCAAAGAAGAAAGAAGAATGAAAAGATTATACAATCATGTGTCTACTCTCTCCCCAGTTCAAGAAAGTCCTACACATGAGAATGTGGTTCGACAAGAACCTCAGGTAGACAAAGAAAGAGATAGGATGAAAATGATCAACTACTTAAGTGCCATAGCCCTGTATCAGGCAGATGCACTTCTTCCCTTATCCTATGACTATATTGAGTTTGAGTATCTCAAACAATTTGAACTTGAGATAGTCAAGGAAAGAAAGATCACCAAAAGGAAGCTAAGAAAAGAGGCTGCAAAGTCAAGAGCTATCATCCAGAAGAGTATGAAGAAGTCTGCAGACAGGCAGAGGATGATGAGCTTCTTGAAGCTGTATGGATTCTCAGAAAGGAGACTTGGCCCTATGTCTCTGTCCACTATGGATGAGAATATCAGGGTAATCAAGCAGAAGATCAAGAGCGGAGAGCTAATAGACTTACACTCCCCACCAAGTTAAGCACCACCTGAAGTGGAGGTTAAGGTTGAACAACCTGAGACAACACAACCTGAACCTCCTACTAAGACTCCGCAAGCTTCATCTTCTGATCCATAGCAGGGTCAAACTCTCTCTCCTTCTGAACCTGTAAGAGAGGAAGACCCAACTGAGAAAGACAAAGAAGATCAATTAGGTACTACAGACCAGTCTTCTCAGTTAAAAGGAACAAAAAGAAAGAAAAAGATGGCTTCAAAGCCAAATCCAAAGAAGAAGAAAGAAACATCCTTTTTCAGAACCTTAAGATGAGTCAAAACATCCAAAGGATGTGCAACCAGAGGATGCTCCATCATCTCCCATTCAAATAGTTCCTCTAGCATCAAGAAGACCCATTTTGTCCTGGACATACATCATAAATCCAAAAAGGTGGCATGTCATTAGAGATCAAGGCATTAAGGATGGCTACACATGGCAAGACATGTTCAATTTGCCTCTGCATGATCTCTTTGATATGAAAAGACACTTTAAGAGTCTGAGTGATCCTAATCATCTCATGAAGAAAGGGATGGTCATCATCATAATGAGGATTGTTAATATCTGAAGTCTTCAAAATGTTTTGGTAGCATCAGCCTAAGGGGAGTTTGTAAGGATTAAATGTAATGGCTGATGCAGCACAAACACTCAAAGTCTCCTGCATGCATGCACAAGTGCATTGAAGAAGAATGCTTCAGAATTTTCACACCAGCAATAGAAATATTCTAAGTGTGAAATCTTCCGAAGCCAAGACCAATATCTTCCGAAGCCAAAGATGAAGTGTTCCGAAACTTCAGAGAAAAAGTCTTCCGAAGCCAACACTTAAAGACAGATTTCTTCCGAAGACTTTTAACATATGCTTTATCTAATATACTTTACATAAAGCTAGACCCCTTTCCGTTGCTACTCTGTAAAGTCACCAACTTACATGAGTTGGTGAAAATGTCCATGCTTTTGGTAACTGTACATTGAGGTCTTGAGTCTGTAACTTTCTACATCATGTACTTTATCCTGTTTGTAGTATATTAAGATGTGAGCTATGGCATGTCATAATCACTAGTCAAACAAACAATCTGCCTTTTGAGTCTACAATTGATTTTGTTTGTGTCTAGTCAATTGTATCCTGTAGGATGTAGTATATGTATCTTATGTACTTGTAACTTTCTGAATATGTTTTGTAACACTTGTAATAGAACTTGAGAAGGCAATATACTACAATCTTGAAAACTATCTCCTTGTGTATTTTGTTATCTGGTTCTGTTTCATATTTACTTGTGTTCTTAGTGTCCTTTATCTAAATTTATCCAATTTCACTATTTGAACTGTTAAGTATTCTTAGCAACTCTCCTCATTGTGTTGTTGTGTTGTAAGTTCATACCCTTCACCGGTCCTGCAATTTACCAAAAGCATGTTCTTTATTCGTCTCGTCAGTTGTCATCCATCATACATTCATACTGATAATAATTATTATTATTATCTTCATCAACATTTGTGCATTCATTCATTTCTTCGCTCATTACTCTTCATTACTCGAATCTTGTCTCATGCAATATCCCCGACTCATGCTCGAAAGCTGATGCTGTGCTGGGGCCTGTACACAAACCCCCGACTCATGTTCAAAGACTGACATAGCACCGGGGCCTATACACAAACCGTGATTATTAAAATTGATGTTTTCTACAATTTACGTTAATGTGTTAACGGAGTTTTTATAACTTTCACTCCTTGTATATACAATAATATAATAAGTAATAATAATATCAATCTTGTTCCCATTCATACCTTTCCTCCATCCCAAAAAATTTAGTATATAAGTACTTTATTTTGGATTGATTCCACACAATCACACCTTGGTCTATATATCTATCTCTATCTTTGATGAGGTGGTAATTATTGAGTGTGTTCGGGTGGAGGTAAAACTTTTAGTCGAGCACATTCAAACGTCACGTCCGGAACCGCGTAGACAACGACCACCACTAGAACGGGGTCGTGCGGAGGCGCATAACCGTCTCATGCAAGATTATTTTTATTGAAAGACCTTTGTGTGACAAAGTTACTTTCCGACGCCGTTTTCGTATAGGTCGTCAACTATTTTTACGAATCGTCGGTGATTTAGAGCGTGAGTTTTCATATTTTCAACAAAGGAAAGACGCTAGAAATAAGTTAGGATTTACTTCTATTTAAAAATGCACTTCCGCAATTCGTCAACTAATGTATGGTACTTCACAAGATTCATGGGACGAGTATTTGAAAATGTTAGAAAAATCGTCTCGAGATAGTATTCACAACTTTTGCCAAGGTATGATTATTGTTAATGTTTATTATTATTATTATTATTATTTTTGTTGTTGCTGCTGCTGTTGCTGTTGTTGTTATTATTGTTCTTCTTCTTATTATTATTATTATTATTATTATTTTTATTATTATTATTGTTATTTAAAAATACACTTCCGCAATTCGTCAACTAATGTATGGTACTTCACAAGATTCATGGGACGAGTATTTGAAAATGTCATAAAATTCTTCTCGAGATAGTATTCATAATTTTTGCGAAGGTATGATATTGTTAATGTGTATTATTATTATTATTATTATTATTATTGTTATTGTTATTATTGTTATTATTGTTATTATTGTTATTATTGTTTTATTGTTATTATTTTTATTATTTTTATTATTGTTATTGTTGTTATTGTTGTTATTGTTCTTATTGTTATTATTGTTATTATGTTATTATGGTTATTATGGTTATTATGGTTATTATTGTTATTATTGTTATTATTGTTATTATTGTTATATTGTTATTATTGTTATTATTGTTATTATTTTTATTATTTTTATTATTGTTATTGTTGTTATTGTTGTTATTGTTCTTATTGTTATTATTGTTATTATTGTTATATTGTTATTATTGTTATTATGGTTATTATTGTTATTATTGTTATTATTGTTATTATTGTTATTATTGTTATTATTATTATATTATTATTATTATTGTTATTCCAAATATTATTATTACTATTATTATTATTATTATTACTTTATTATTATTATTATTATAACTATTATTATTATTATTAATATTATTACTATTATTGCTATTATTATTATTATTATTATTTATTATTATTATTATTATTATTATTATTATTATTATTATTATTATTATTATTATTATTATTATTATTAGAGTTAGTTACATAAATAGTTCCTGTGGTTTATTCAAACTAACAGGTTTGGATATTAAAGATTTTTTGTAATAGGTTTGGGTATTATGTTTTTAATTTTGTAACAAATATAGGTACTAAGACTAACGAACATTAAGTTTTTTGTTAAATTTAAATGAGCGAACTAAAGTGCCATTGGATTTATTAGTCCTACAATTATATATTTCTCTTTTATGAAGGATCATTTGTGTAATTACTATTATTGACCCATCATCACCACCATATATCCTTGTTAGCCACTATCACCATGAGCCACCATCACCACTGTTTACCCACCTTCAATCACCAACCCTCTTACCCACCAGCCACCCCCAACCCTCCTACGCACCATCGTCCATCTAACACCCAGGACACCACCTACCTACTAGCCACCAGAAGCAGGTTGGCCTTCCTACCTACTAGCCACCACCCAACACCCACAAAACACCCAAACCAAGATCTAAACCCTAATTGAATGGTCACAAGATCTAAACTGGTGAACCCAAACTTAGATTTAAACAACATTGAATCGTCAAACACCTACCGCCTAACCCCTAACTGAATCGTCGCCGGTGGTGGGAGTCGCCAATGATGATTAAGCAGTGTGATGGTGGTGGCGGCCGGTGGTCGTTTATTTGAAACATTCTAGTTTTTTATTTTGTTTCAACTATTTTTTTCTTGTTTTTTAATGTCGTCCTTTATTTATATATTCAAATAACTTTTATTAATTAAAATGTTATAGTATTTTATTATGTGATTTTATTTAATTCAAATGATTATGCAATTAGTTAAAACCACTACAATTGATTTAAAAGAGTTTTTAGTGAAATTAAGTGTGCTGACATGATATCTAGGTAACACTTTAACTAAAAATTAAAGTCAACCACTACACTTAGTCTTAGATACAATGTTACATAAATTAAAGTAAAAAGACTATATAATAGATTATATAAATAATCTATATGTTATAAATAACAGAACAATAAAAGTACTAAATATTTATTATATATAGTAAACGTATTTGAGTTATAAAAATAATATAAAAACAAGTATAAGATAATTATAATAATAAAAATACGTAATTTTTATTTAACTTTTTAAAGTATTTAAGTTTTAATAATGATTAGCAACAAGTTAAATTGTATTTTTTTAGAATCAAGTCTCATCAATGGGGTTTCAATGAAATAATTTATTTATACATAGAAAGAATGTAATTGATTAAAAGTAGTAAACTAGTATTATGCCCCATCGTGTCGCGACGGGGATGTAAAACTGTGTTAAGAAACATTAATTTCATACCGTCGCCAGCTATTGCTAATATTGAAAAAGCCCACAAAACTAAATAAATAATAACAAAAAGAAATGTAGGTGTAAAAACATTGAACCATTGACGTCTGTGTGGCGTGTTAACCTAGAAAAGTTCAACCGAAACGTAAAACACGAACCGATCGATAAATAAAAAATGAGGTAAAAGCATTGAACGACATACGTATGTTACGACAAGTTAACTCGAAAATTTTAAATTGAAACATAAAAACAAAAAATTTGTAATAGATGAAAATATATGATATCAAAATTGAAAGTTAAAAGAAATGTTAATGTTAAATAGAAAAGATAACAACTACTCATAAAATTAGAAAAAAAGAATAAAGAAAATACAAAAGTATAACTTATTAAACATGTAGTACCACCAAGGATGCATAACAAAGTTGAAACTTAGTATTATACATAATGAGCATATATTGAGGAAACTCTTTTGAAACATAAAATTTTTGTTTACCCAAAATTACAATTTTTATTATACTGAAAACATATAAACAAGAGTGAATTACGTTTTTAGTCCATGTGGTTTAGTGTTTATAACACTTTTCATTCAATAGTTTAAAAACGTCCGGTTTGACCACTATGGTATGATATTTGTCACAATTAAGTCCAAATTGTTAACTCCATCCAATTTCTCCGTTAACTTTTATTTAAAAAAGTAAAATACCCTTGGACTAAAATAGTTATTACAATAAAAATTTATAAATCATTTGGGACCCACATGATCATAAATGAATGACCTTTTTTGTAAGGTTTCGTTCCCGGGACGCTTATAGTTGGGTTCTCATCACACATAAAATATATAATTACATTTGCCTCATGAAAATATTACAGCAGAAACATTCAAAAATGACATCTCATTTCATTTAAAAACTTTTGCAAAATAATACAGTGTTAATCAGTTACGAAATACATTGTTGCATTACATCACAAAAGCATTAAACAAATGGATGCCATCCCAAAAGAGCCGAGTAGTCGCCCGTGCCATCCTCAGCAACCATTACCTGCCAACTGGAAACACATAAAAGTCAGCGTTGCTAAGTGAGTTCTAGTTTTATAATAAAAAATACTTTTCTTTTGTAAAACCCTTCTTTACTTTCTTTCAAAATCATACTATACTTTACATTCGTTCGTGATCATACATCATACGTACATACAGATAATATCATCATTATCTTCTTTAATCTTTCATGCTTCATTCTTTACTTTTCCCTTCTATCAACCATAAACCTTACCTTTCTGTTTGTGGTACTGGACCTAGGCCTATCACAGACCTTCTATAACGGTGCATCGCACCTCGTGGTCACAGTACCTAAGGTATGAATGTAGGTGTACCATTCCATGTGCGATACCTTTCTGTTCATGATTCTGGACCTAGGCCTATCATAGACCTTCTATAACGATGCATCGCACCTCGTGGTCACAACACCTAAGGTATGCAACAATAGTTCAATGCAAATGGCCAATCACAAAGAAAGACCCCGATGTACATACCATGCTTACCAGACTATCTTTACTTTCATTACTCGTTAATGCATGCATTCTACTTCATGTTCCTCTCTTCTTTATCTTTCACTATACGTTACATAATACTTCATTTATTCATTAACATAACACGTAAAGCCACAGGAAAGATAAACATACATCAAAACAAGAAACATAACATACACAGTCATCAACATCATACAGGGCAACACCATACATACATAACATGCATAACCATGCAACTTTATCATCATCATGCACACCATGTTCTCTAAGGCCTCAATCGTCATCTTACATGCTCTTACAAGAACCTTTACGTCAAAACTTACATCTGCGCTTTTCCCCGGAAGTCAGAAGCCAACTACTCTTTCTTCGGGTGCAACAGCCCTATTCAGGCGTATGGACACCCTTCAGTCGCATGTCCTCCATGCGACTGAACATCATGCAAATGAACCAATGCGGATGAACACTCATGCGAATGAACACCCAATCGTGCGAATGGACTAATGCGGATGGATCTCATGCGAATGGACTAATGCGGATGAACACTTATGCGACTGGACCTTCAATCGCGTGACCTCCATGCGACTAGCCTTTCAATCATGCGAATGGACCTCAATCGTGCGAATGGACCCCAATCACACCCTATTCAGCCGTATGGCCTCCATTCGTCCTCCAGTCGGTCGCCTAGCCCTAGCTGATGCAGAATGCAATTCATCCAGACTACAGCCAAGGGTTTTTGGCCTCCAAACTCATCTAAACCCATTTTAAACCCAAATCGACCATCCTAAACCTTAGGGATGCATACCACACATCATTCAAGCACACACAAGCTCACAAACAAGGCTCAAACGCATCATACACGTACATACATGCATACGTGTCAAACATACAAACACACAAAAAACCCGATTTCAGATATTTTCCAGCCCTAAATCATTCAAAAACGTTTAAAGGAGGGGTCCTAGAACTAACACAAGCGACCACAATGAGTAGAGCTTCGATTTGACCCGCTTCTCAATAATTTTGGCCACTCGAACCAACCTAAACCAACTTTTTTCTCCTTTTTCTCTTTTCTCCTCTTTCTTTGGCTGATTTTGGTGGGTGTGGGGAGAGGCTAAGGGTTGCCCTCTCCTTAAATACTTACACTTTCCCAACTTTCTCTCGTTGGCGAGTTTGGTCCCTCGACCTTGGACTTTATTTCTTTTTTTCCTTCGTCGGCTTCAAAATAGATAAATAACGGGGTGTTACAAGTCCACCCCCCTTAAATAGGTTTCGTCCCCAAAACCTGTTATTCCTCGAACAAACGTGGATAATGCTGTCTCATTTCTTCCTTAGTCTCCCAGGTTGACTCGGATCCCTTCCTGTGCTTCCACTGTACACACACCAGGGGAAACATTTTATTTCTTAGCCTTTTCTCTTTCCGATCGATGATTGCCACTGGTTGTTCCATATAATTGAGCCGTTTGTCTACTTCGATATCCTCCCGTGGAATAATCATGTCTTCATCAGCTAAGCACTTTCTCAGATGAGATACATGGAATGTCGGGTGAATTCCACTTAACTCATCCGGTAACTCCAATCTATAGGCCACCTCTCCTACTCGAGCAATGATTCAGAAAGGGCCTATATACCTTGGGCTCAACATGCCCTGCTTTTGGAAATGAATGATACCCTTCCTAGGTGAGACCTTCAACATAACTCGATCACCCACCTAGAACTCAATCGGCCTTCGTAGTTTATCAGCATACGACTTCTATCTATCTTTGGCTGCCTTCATGAAGGCTTTGATCTTTTCGAGCTTTTCAGTCGTAGCCTCGATTACCTCGATGCTCCCCAATTCCTTCTGACCAATATCACCCCAACAAACGGGTGTCCTGCATCTCCTACCGTATAGCATCTCGTATGGTGGCATACCGATGCTGGCATGATAGCTGTTGTTGTATGAGAATTTGGCTAATGGTAGGTGGTCATCCCAATTCCCCCCAAAATCAATCACACATGCCCGAAGCATGTCCTCCAATGTGTGAATGGTCCTCTCAGACTGACCATCAGTTTGGGGATGATAAGCCTTGCTAATATGTAACCTCACCCCCATGGCGTCGTGGAATTTCTTCCAGAGTTTGGAGATAAACCGGGTGTCACGATCAGACACAATAGACACCGGCACACCATGACGAGTTATAATTTCCTTGATGAACAGATCAACCAACCTCTCAGATGAATATGTCTCGCAGATGGGCAGGAAGTGAGCACTCTTCGTCAAGCGGTTAAGAATCACCCATATGGCATCGTACCTTTTCGGAGTACGTGGCAGCTTCGTAATGAAATCCATGGTGATGTGCTCCCACTTCCATTCTGGTATATCCCAAGGTTGGATCTTCCCATACGGCTTTTGATGCTCGACCTTCACCTGTAACAAGTAACGCATTTACTCACATACTCCACTACGTCATGCTTCATACCCGGCCACCAGTAATCCTTCTTCACATCTTGGTACATCTTCGTGGCACCGGGATGAATGGAGTATCGAGTCTTGTGAGCTTCATCCATTATCTTCACCCGTAGATCCTCGAAACGAGGAATCCACACTCGTTCAAATTGGGTTTTAACACCAAGTGTGTTTTCACCCAATTCCCTAACCAGACCTCTCATCCTCTCAGAGTTAAGATGATCTTCTTTCAACGCCTCATCTTGAAACTCCTTGACTTGTTTCATCACATCGGAGGTCATGACCAACTGATAAGCTTTCACCCGTATCAGCTCGGGCCTCTCCTTTTGGCTAAGGGCATCAGCCACCACATTGGCTTTGCCTGGATGGTAGTGGATCTCACAATCATAATCCTTTCTAAGCTCCAACCATTGTCTCTGCCTCATATTCAGGTCCTTCTGCTCAAAGAAGTACTTTAAGCTCTTGTGGTCGGTGAAGATGGTGCACTTCGTTCCATACAGATAGTGCCTCCAAATCTTTAGTGCAAAGACCACGACTGCTAGCTCAAAGTCATTAGTAGGATAATTGACCTCATGAAAGTTCAACTGCCGGGATGCATAAGCTATAACCTTCTCTCTTTGCATTAACACGCACCCCAACCCCGAGTAGGAAGCATCAGAATAAACCACTAGATCTTCACTTCCATCGGGTAATGATAGAACAAGAGCTTGAGTCAATCTTGCCTTCAACTCTTCGAACGCCTTCTCTTAAGCTTGACCCCATACAAACTTCACATCCTTTCGGGTCAACTTAGTTAGTGGAGAAGCAATCATTGAGAAGTCTTGGATAGACATCCTATAGTAGCCCGCCAAACCCAAGAAACTATGAATCTCGGATGGCGTCTTAGGAGACTTCCATTGCATCACTACCTCCACCTTAGCTGGGTCCACCATAATCCCGTCGGGATTCACCACATCACCCAAGAATTGAACCTCGCGTAACCAAAACGCGCAAACTTCTCCTTTGTCAACGTCTCCAACACCTCCTGAATGTGGCCAGCATGCTCAATCTCGCTCTTCTAATTAATCAGGATATCATCAATAAACACAATCACTATTTATCCAACATTGGCCGACGCACACGGTTCATCAAATCCATAAAGGCAGCTGGCGCGTTGGTCAAACGAAAAGACATGACAAGAAACTCGTAGTGACCATAGTGCGTGTGAAAAGCTATTTTAGGAACATCCTGCTCCTTCACCTTCAACTGATAATAACCAGATCGGACGTCTATCCTTGAAAACTAACTGGCACCCTGGAGTTGATCAAACAAATCATCAATTCTCGGTAAGGGGTAGCGATTCTTCACTGTCAACTTATTCAGCTCATGGTAGTCAATACACATCCTCATACTACCGTCTTTCTTCTTCACAAACAAGACCGGAGCACCCCAAGGAGAGATACTCGGTTTGATGAACCCCTTATCCAGCAGCTCTTGCAACTGCTCCATCAACTCCTTCATCTCAGTCGGAGCCAACCGATACAGTACCTTAGCAATAGGTTGGGCACCCGGTATCAAATCAATCTGAAACTCGATCTCATGGTCAGGTGGCACTCCTGATAAATCTTCTGGGAACACGTCTGGAAAGTCACACACAATCGATACCTCGGATAGGTATGGTGTTGGCGTATCCACATCCTTTACATAGGTTAGGTAGGCACTACATCCAAGCCTCATACACTTTCCCGCCACCACCATCGAAATCACCTATGGGATCGTCGTGACCCAATCTCCATAGACTGTTACCGAACTCCCGTCAGGCGCTGTTAGGAAAATCATCTTCTTGCGACACACAATGTTCACCTCAAAGTCTGCTAACCAATCCATCCCAAGAACCAAATCGAAACCATCTAAGGTCATCATGAAGGGTCTAACCGGAAATTTATGACCCTCTAGTTCCACATCACAGTTATCTATCATCTCAGAAATCCTGGTAGACTTATCTATGGTAGTTTCTACATCAAAGGGCGAATCGACACGTCTACTACTAACAGGCAGTTTAGCACAGAAAGCAACAGAAACAAAACTTTTACTGGCACCCGAATCAAATAACACAGAAGCTAAAGTTTGGTTCAACAGAAACATACCGGACACGACATCAGGGTCCATCCTAGCCTCCTCCTGTGTCATCGTGAATGCCTTGGCACTTGCCCTTGGTCCTTCACCTCCCGTCCTCTTCGCCCCAGAACTCTCAGCCCTGGGCTTCTTACAATCCTTGTTCACGTGGCCCCCCATGCCACAGTTAAAACACCGGACCGTACGACAGTCCTTGGCTATATGCCCCGGCTTCCCACATTTGAAGCATACATTCAACCCCAGCCTACATTCCCCGCTACGTTCTCTCCCACAACTATTACACTTCTTTATACCCGCACCCGAGGCGACCACACGGCGGTCGTCCACCCATGCCTTCTTGTTACCCGTCGAAGCATTACCTCGACCAAACCCCTTCCCCTGCCAGTTTTGATCACCACCACTCTTCTTTCAACCTTCATTCACCATCATCGTCCTCTCATCATACAGTCTCCCTGCCAAATCCACAGCCGACTTAAACGTGCTCGGCCGGTCAGCGATCATGTGCCTGCAAATATCCGCTAGCAAACCTTGAATATACCTCTTGATTTTTCGAGATAGAGGTGTCACGTGATCCGGCACCTAACGTGCCATCTCGTTAAATTTCGTGGTGTACTGCCAGTGCGTCATAGTTCCCGCCTCCAGTTGCAAGAACTCCCTTTCGACCTTGTCCATTTCCCGATAAGGACAAAACTCCTCAATCACTAACTTTTTCAGTTCAGACCACCTCATCCTCCTGATGGCCCTGCTACCCTCGGCATGGACTATGTTGTCCCACCAGCACAGAGCCGAATCCATAAAAGAGTGGGTAGCGAACTTCACCTTCTGATCTTCACAGCATTCACTGATATCAAGAACATCTTCCATTTCCCTCACCCACCGGTGAGCAGCAGCAGCAGTGCCGTTACCATCAAAGGTAGGGGGCTTGCATCTCATAAACACCCCATAGTTACAGCCACTTGCCGTCTCCGGCGCAGGTTCTTCTTCTTCTTCTTCGTCATCAGATGGAATCGTTCCAGGCTCTGGTTGTTCCCGTCCTCCCGAGAACCTATTCCTCTCCTTTCTTTCCCCTTCTCGGAAAGCCTTAATCACTTCGGTCCCACAGACGTAAGATTGTCTGCATGACCTGATGAACTTCTTCTACAACAGCCACCTTTACTAAGGCCCTCAAATTGGCGCTTTCTTTGCCACCCTCTGGACGAGGGGTCTTTGGTTCTTCATGAACCACCTTCTCAACTCTGGGTCTCCCTCTCTTGGGTCACGGTTCAACACCGTGACCACCACCACGTGAAGCTTTTGAAGATCTACCACCAGCCATCATATGCACACTGAAAGATTCAAACACCAACACGGTTATTCAAGGGAACAACTCAGTTTATGTCAAGTATAGTAAGTCCCTAATTATAGTGGCCAGTTGTGATTAGCCACCTACTTTACTCTTCACACCGTGAGCATTACCTATCCTGACTATATCAGTATTTAAATCTACATACAATACATAACCATATACAACGCGCACATAATACCGGTTAACTTAACGAAAATACCTGATGGCACCTAGCTACTCAGATTGGCATCCCATTTCCTTTCCATCCCATTCTCAGTTTAGCTTAAGTTTTATTTTGAAAATTTACCTATTTCACTTAAACTTTGGCTCTGATACAAACTTGTAAGGTCCCATTCCTGGGACGCTTACACTTGGGTTCTCATCGTACATAAAACATATAATTACATTTGCCTCATGAAAATATTACAGCGGAAACATTCAAAAATGACATGTCATTTCATTTAAAAACTTTTGCAAAATAATACAACGTTAATCAGTTACAAAATACATTGTTGCATTACATCACAAAAGCGTTAAACAAATGGATGCCATCCCAAAAGAGCCGAGTAGCCGCCCGTGCCATCCTCAGCAACCATTACCTGCCAACTGGAAACACATAAAAGTCAGCGTTGCTAAGTGAGTTCTAGTTTCATAATAAAAAATACTTTTCTTTTGTAAAACCCTTCTTTACTTTCTTTCAAAATCATACTATACTTTACATTCGTTCGTGATCATACATCATACGTATATACAGATAATATCATCATTATCTTCTTTAATCTTTCATGCTTCATTCTTTACTTTTCCCTTCTATCAACCATAAACCTTACCCTTCTGTTTGTGGTACTGGACCTAGGCCTATCACAGACCTTCTATAACGGTGCACCGCACCTCATGGTCGCAGCACCTAAGGTAAAGTTTAGGTTTACTATGCAATACCTTTCTGTTCATGGTTCTGGACCTAGGCCTGTCACAGACCTTCTATAATGGTGCATCGCACCTCATGGTCACAGTACCTAAGGTATGAATGTAGATGTACCATTTCCATATGCAATACCTCTATTCATGATTCTGGACCTAGGCCTATCATAGACCTTCTATACGATGCCTCGCACCTCGTTGTCACAGCACCTAAGGTATGTAGCAATAGTTCAATGCAAATGGTCAATCACAAAGAAAGACCCCGATGTACAAACCATGTTTACCAGACTATCTTTACTTTCATTACTCGTTAATGCATGCATTCTACTTCATGTTCCTCTCTTCTTTATCTTTCACTTTACGTTACATAATACTTCATTTATTCATTAACATCACACGTAAAGCCACAGGAAAGATAAACATACATCGAAACAAGGAACATAACATATACAGTCATCAACATCATACAGGGCAACACCATACATACATAACATGCATAACCATGCAACTTTATCATCATCATGTTCTATAAGGCCTCAATCGTCATCTTACATGCTCTTACAAGAACCTTTACGTCAAAACTTACATCTGCACTATTCCCCGAAAGTCAGAAGCCAAACTACACTTTCCTCGGGTGCAACAACCCTATTCAGGCGTATGGACACCCTTCAGTCGCATGGCCTCCATGCGACTGAACATCATGAAAATGAACCAATGTGGATGAACACTCATGCGAATGAACACCAAATTATGCGAATGGACTAATGCGGATGGACCTCATGCGAATGGGATTAATGCGGATGAGCACTTATGCGATTGGACCTTCAATTGTGTGACCTCCATGCGACTGGCCTTTCAATCATGCAAATGGACCTCAATTACGCGAATGGACCCTAATTGCACCCTATTCGGCCATATGGCCTCCATTCGGCCTCCAGTCGGTCGCCTAGCCCTAGTTGATACAGAATGCAGTTCATCCGGACTGCAGCCGAGGGTTTTCGGCCTCCAAACTCATCTAAACCCATTTTAAGCCCAAATTGACCATCCTAAACCTTAGGGATGCATACCACAACATCATTCAAGCACACACAAACTCACAAACAAGGCTCAAACGCATCATACACACACGTACATACACACATACGGGTCAAACATACACACACACACACAAAAAACCCGATTTCAGATGTTTTCCAGCCCCAAATCATTCAAAAACGTTTAAAGGAGGGGTCCTAGAACTCACACAAGTGACCAAAATGAGTAGAGCTTCAATTTGACCCGCTTCTCAACAATTCTGGCCACTCGAACCAACCCGAACCAACTTTTTTCTCCTTTTTCTCTCTTCTCCTCTATCTTTGGTTGATTTTGGTGAGGGTGGGGAGAGGGTAAGGGTTGCCCTCTCCCTTAAATACTCCCACTTTCCTAACTTTCTCTCGTTGGCGAGTTTGGTCCCTCGACCTTGGACTTTATTTCTTTTTCTTCCTTCGTCAGCTTCAAAATAGATAAATAACCGGGTGTTATATTTTTTCTCATCTCTCTCTCTACACCTCTTTCTCTCTCCTTCTACTCCTTACCTCTTCTTTAACAAATTTTATCTACAACAAAATTAACCTAGGTATCACACCACCGCCACCTACTCTGGTGAAGTCACCATAGCCACCACCACCATCATATTCTCTTGCGAAGTCAAGTGGAAATTAAGTCCTATATCCTTATCCCTTTTCTTCTTTGTCTTTCTCTTTCTATCTAAAATGTGCTAATAAACAAAGTGGGTGGAAGGGGCACTGATTATTAGGTGGTGGTGGTAGATGTTGAAGGTTAGGTAACATTAGGGGTTGAAGGGTAAGCAACAGTGGCGGGCATGAATGTTTAGAAAAAGGGAAGAGGAGAGAAGATCACAAGATTAAGTTGGGTGGGTAAGATGGTTATGTGGAGATGGTGTGCAGGTGGTGGCGGTGGTTAAGATACGCTGGTGGTGGCGCAGGCTGATGTGCGCAGGTGGTGGCGTTAGCTGAGGTGCACAGGTCGTGGCGTTGGCTGAGGTGCGCAGGTGGTGGCGATGGCTGAGGTGCGCAGGAGGTGGCTAGGGTGTGCAAGTGGTGGGGTGGCTGAGATGCACAGGTGGTGGCGGTGGCGAGGTGCACAGATAGTGGCGGTGGCTGAGGTCTCCAGGCGGTGGCGGTGGTTGAGGTCCAATGTTGGTGGTGTTGGCTGATTGAGATAGTTAATTTAGATTCATATTTTTTATAATGTAGTAATAATTTAAATATAATGGTATATTAGTCATTTTACATAAAGTTAATAGAGAGAATGGATGGTAGTTAGTGCTTTGAACTGATTGAGACAAATTTTAAACCATAATGCTTAAATGGGCATTTTAACTATTGGATTAAAAGCATTATAACAACAAACCATAGGGACTAAAAGAGTAATTTACTCTATAAACAATCTTAGTTGGAACTTAGGTGGAATTGCTAGAAAATAATCATGTGGTTATAACTATTTTGTTTTATTAGTATAGATATGTCATCTAAATTCTTTTTACATTTTTATATGTTTTTAAAGTAATTTTTTTGTATTCTTCTAACAGACCCGCGGAAACGCGGGGTCTTAAATCTAGTTAATTAATATGAAACTTTGAGTATTTTATTTATATATAATATATTAATTTCAGATAAATCAGAACACTAAAGTTATATTGTTTGTTAAGGGTGTTCATTTTTCGAATAGGATTAAATAAACTCAAAATCCAATTTGATTCGAGTTGAAGATAACAGATTCGAAATTTGATTTGAATTTACAAATTTGAATTCGATTCTATTCACGGTCTAATTATCGAATTTGAATCAAATTTAGAATTTGTGATTTTCGATTCGAATTACAAATATATACATACATTTATTTATTTTGTATATTAATGAAAATAAAGTATAGGTTGGACTCACTTTAGATTAGATTGTATTTATATTACTTGTAATAGATTTAATGTTAGTTTACTTTTGAATGTTGTTCATTTTGCTTAGTTTTGTAGTCCAGCGAAACTGTAGTTTCGCTCATAGTCAGCTGTTTGTTCACCCGGCGAAACTGTTGTTTTTTGCCGAGCGTAACTAAAGTTTCGGTAGCACAGTCAAACTGTCTGCGAAACTAGGACTGCTATATATAGATATAATTTTGTTCATTGTTGGGTATCCTTGCAAAAACCCTAATCGATTATCATTGTTGCAAGAGACCTTTGTAAGTAGTTTATTCACTGAAATACATTTGTGCTTTGTTATTGTTGATTGTATTGATCATTATTGTTCTTATTTGTTGACTTTGTGATTGTTCTTAGTGTTATTCATCTTTGTTATCTCGGTATCGTATCTGATATTGAACAAATCAACATCTCATTTGTACTGGAAATCAATCAAATGGACCAACAAAACGGTATCAGAGCCTTAGTGCTCATGATTTGTTGAGGTTTTTGGTTGTTTTTGATCGATATAAAATTTTCATCAATTCCTGATCAATTTTGAGTGTATTTGATATAGAATTTGATTGAATTTTGCTTGTTTTTGCTTAAGAAAGCTCCGTAATCATTAGATCTCAAAGTCATTGAGAATTTGGTGATTTCAGATTAATTTTATGTTGAAAAAGCTTTTCAGCTTCATCCAGTAAAATACCAATTCATCCAGCGAAACTATGCTGATCTTCCGGTGAAACTACCAGTGTTTTCCACTTTAAAGTTGTTTTCAACATTCCAGCGAAACTAGTATCATTGAACAAAAGTTCAACAGTGCTTGTGTGCATATTACAAGCAAAATTGTATTGAAAGTTCAAGCTTTCTTTGTGCGAAATTGTCGGTGAAACTAAGCAATTTGAAGCATTTGGCTAGCGAAACTGCTGACGAAATTGTCTGCGAAACTACGGCGACTCAGCGAAACTAGTTCTCTCTGCGAAACTGTTCTTCGAAACTACCATTTTTCTGCGAAATTAATTATTCTTCAGCGAAACTAGTATGTCAAAGATGACTTCCCTCACCCTTGCAGATCTAGAGAGTGTAGCTCCCAACAGACCTCCGAGACTCATAAACAAGGATAACTCCGAAGATTGGAAGAGATGTCTGAAAGCGTTTTTCTTCTACACCGATCACAATCAATGGAATATATCATTTCTGGTCCACACATACTAACTGTCACTGTTGGAGATGTTTTAACTCAAAACAAGGATCCAGCCACATTCAACGAGAAGGATCTAAAGCTGATTGATCGAGACTAGAAAGCATTTTTAGCATTAACTATATGTCTTGCACCAAGCTTGTACAATCAATTCACTGAGCATAAAAATGCTAAATCTCTCTTTGATGTTGTGTGTGAGTTCTATGATTGAAACGATGAGCTGGTGAAAGACAAGAGTATTCAAGAAGAGAAGGAATTCAACTTCTTTGTGGGATGCAAGAATGAGATTCTCATAGATCTCACAAATCATTTTCTGACAGTTTCAAGCACAGTGAAGAAATACGATGAAAGACTTCCATAGTGAGCAAGTCAACAGGTTGCTAGACTCTTTCCCACCTCAGTGGAGCCTACAGGTGAGAATGCTAAAGCAAGAAAGAGGTTTCACTAACTACAAGCTTATGGACATCATTAATAAGCTTAAATCCTTCAAGTTAAATATGAAAAGAAGGGAATTCAACCAAACCATGATGCTTACATCTGGTTTCACTCAAAATGCTGCATTATTGTCTTCCGCTGCAAGCTCTCTAATGCAGGCATCTCGTCAAGGTGGAGTGAATACTGGAGGGTTTGGTAGTGCTGGGAGAGATCAAGCTAACTCGAAAGCAAATTTTGAAACTTCAGTTCCATCCGAGACAATGGCTTTGTTTGGTATGTTTGTTCAGAGTTATGAAGCTTTAGTGGCAGCGGAGTTGAAAGGCAAAGGGATGAAGATGGAGGAAATGTATTAGGTGGACCCTGATGATCTTGAAAAGACTGACAATTAATGGCAAACGGAAATGTTGACACTTAGAGCCCGAAGATTCATGGAGCGCACTGGATGAAAGAATTTCGGAGGTCAAAGCTCTAACTCTAAACTGGGATTTGATAAGTCTAAGCTGAGGTATTTTAATTGCAAACAGTTGGGACACTTCAAACGTGAATGTCCATTGCCAATCGTCACTGATTCTAATAATTTAGGAGTTCTATGACTAGTTTCAAGCGGGAGTAAAGAGGAAATGAGTCACAAGAAAGAGACAGATTTGATTTTCAAATTTGATTGGAGTGCTGAAGTTGAAGAGATGAGAGAAGAGATTAAGCAAGCACTGGTTGTTGAGATTATGGAAGAAAGAGGATGGTGAACTGTGAGGATAAATTTGATCCGTTCAAAGAACTTAGAGATGAAGCTGAAGTGTATGTGAAGGTGAAGGAGGATGAGAGAGTGAAAGAAAGTAAAGTTAAGGAGATGAGGAATGAAGGAAGTCAACCCACTAAGCAAGAAAAATAAAAAGATGATGCTGCTACCACTATCGAGGAAAACAAGTTGAGTACTCCGGTGTACCTATGAGAGAAAGCTTTAGCAGTAGAAAAGGTGGTGATGGGACTTCCTTATAAGGTAATTCAGGACATATGTTCTTCATCATGCAAAATCAGGTTATTTGGGGTATACAAAGCTAATCGTTTTTTAATTGATAATGAAAAAGATTTAAAAAGACTCATCTGGGAAAGAAATGTTAGATTAACACTTTGACTGAAAGGGTTGCACTTGCTGAATTTGAAACAAGCAAACTTCACTTAAAGCTCGATAAATGGACTATATCAGGGATGAAACATGATGACTTATGTAAATCTCAAAAGGGGCCTAGGATTAAAATAGGTTTGGAATATGAAAATACTAAGGTTTATCCTCCTCCCAGTACTTACTGCTATTCACCTATGCATGTTCCTCATCCTTGTAATAATTTGATCAAAATAGATACTAACAATATGTTTGGAGGTTTAGAAGGTGTGAACTTTAAGTATGTTCTGAGGACTACGATTATGGACCGACTAATGGGCTTGGATGCACTAGTCTTAGTACACTTGAATCTCAACATTCTATCTTAGATCATAAATCTAGTTTAAATTCCATTTTTGTTTCTAGTCAATCTATAACAGACGATGTCTCATCTTGTTCTAGTGATGTTTATGTTTCTTATTTAAATTCTATGGATTGTAATGATGCTACCTTTTCTAATTGTGTTAATAGTGTGAATGATTCCACCGTAAAGAGTAACCAAAAGAATAAAATTAATTATTTTGAAAAATTATTTTCTCATCTTATTCCATCCTTTACCCCAACGAATATTTCTTTATCAAATAAAAAGGTAACGTCATCATCTGAAGCTGGTACAAGTACTACATGTATTTCAGATGACAATTCATCTTTTTTTGTAAATAACGATTTTTTTCAAATAAAAATAGACCTAGAGACATGTATGAGACTTACAGTGATGTTGTAAGGCCCTGTTCCCGGGACGCTTACAGCTGGTAAATCATTGCACATAAAACATATAAATTTTAATTTAATCATTCATAAAAAATTGCAGCGGAAACATAAAAATAACATTTTCATATCATTACAAATGCTTTTGCAAGTTAATACAAGCGTTCATTTCAAAATATCATTTGTTTGCATTACAATGCAAAAACATCAAACAAAGAATGCCATCCAAAAGAGCCGAGTAGTCGCCCCGTGCCATCCTCAGCAACATACCTGCCAACTGGAAACACATCAAAGTCAGCATTGCTGAGTGAGTTCTAGTTTTATAATAAAACATCGCCTGGCACCAGCACCGGGGTAAGCGACAAAGATCCCAACTGTTATCTTCACCCCGAGTATTATGGGTAACACGGGTAACCGCTATAAACCACTGCATACTACACCCCCGACGTTATGCGTAACTCGAGTAACCATCATATTCTACACCCCCAACGATATGCATAACTCGGGTAACTAATACATACTACACCCCTAACATTATGCATAGCGCGGGTAACAACTATACACCATGTACCACACCGACGGTCAGTCACAAAGACTGGAACCTCTGCGTGCACCCTTAAGGGCTAGCTGAATCATACGCGGTTGAGCTTACGACATTTTAGAGCCATGCACTTCTGTACATTTCGCTTGCAAGCCTTTCTCATTTCATTAATTCATTAATGGATGCATTCATTCATTCATGTTCCTCTTTTCATTATCTTCCACTTTACGTTACAAAATACTTTCATTACATTCATTAACGTACAACGCAAAGCCACGGAAAGATACACATACATAGCAGGAATATAAACATAAGCATAGACACGTCACGCACAGGGCATCATCAAGCATACATACCATCATACACACACATCAATCATACGTCACACACATGCCCAACATAACGTCTATGACCTCGAAAGTCAACTTACACAAGCCTTCGAGAACCTCCCAACTCAAAACCACAACTGCACTTTCCCTCGAAAGTCATAAATAAACCATTGTTCTTTCGGGAGTATGAGCCCTACTTGGACGTATGGATACCCTCTAGTCGCATGGCCTTCTAGGCGATTGGACATCAGGCGAATAGACCCTATGCGAATGGACTCTCAGTCGCATGATCTTCATGCGTATGGCCTTCAGTCGCATGACTTCAGGCGCATGGGCTTCAGTCGCATACCCTTCGTACGAATGGACCCCAGTCGCATGGCCTCCAGTCGCATGGACCTAAGTCGCATAAACTTCGTGTGAATGAACCTCAGTCGAAGAAGCTTCAATCGCATGCCTTACAGGCACATGAACTTCAGTCGCATGACTATCATGCGTATGGACCTCAGTCGCATGGCAATCGTGCGCATGTACTTCAGTGGCAAGCCAATCGGTCGTATGGCCTCCAATTGCCCAACAACCTGTCACCTAGCCCTAGCTGATGCAGAATGCAGTTCTGGCCGAACGCAAAGTACCCCTTTCGGCCTCCAAACTCGATTTTAACCAAAATCAACCATCCTAAACCTTAGAAACAGCTACCATAACATCAATCAAGCATACACAAGCCCGAACTCCAACCCCACACGCATCAATCACATACACATACGCATAAAAACGGGTCAACACCCAACTTTTCCAAAAACGGGTTTTAGATGTGTTCCAGCCCCTAGTGTCAGTTGAAAACGCGTAAAAAAGGGGTCCTAGAACTCACACAAACAATCCTGTCGAGTAGAGCTTCGATTTGACCCGCTTCTCACGATTTCCACGCTCGAATCCACCCGAACCAAGCTTTTCTCCTCTTTTCTCCTTCTTTCTCTTCTTTGTCTGAGTTTGCAAGAATAGGGAGGGTGTGGGCTGCCTTCCCCCCTTTTACACTCCCGCTCATCAAAGTTTCTTCCCGTTTTGGCAAGTTTGGTCCCTCGACTTTGGACTTTATTTCTTTCTTCTTTCGTCGGCTTCAAAGAAAATTTCCGGGTGTTACAAGTCCACCCCCTTATATAGGTTTCATCCCCGAAACTTGTTATTCCTTAAACCATCGCGGCAACACTCTCTCATCTCTTCTCCTGTCTCTCACCTGGAGTTCAATCGGTCTATGTCGTTTATCCACACACGACTTCTTGTCTATCTTGGCTACCTTCATCAAGGCTTTGATCCTTTCGAGCTTTTCAGTCGTAGCCTCGATCACCTTAAACCGTCACCGTGGCGCCGTCAGGCACTATCAACCATATCATTCCCTGCGACACACAATGTTCGCCTCGAAGTCCGCTAACCAATTTCTCCCGAGAACCAATCGAAGGGCGTATCTATATTCTTATTACTAACAGGTAACATAGCAATGATAGTAGCATGAATAAAACTTTTACTAGCACCAGAATCGAACGATAAAAGCTAAAGGTTGATTTACTAGAAATGTACCTGCCACAATATCAGGGTCCGTCCTAGCTTCCTCCAATCTTCTTCACTCCGAACCTTCCGCTCTCGGCTTCTTACAATCCCTACTCGTGTGACCTTCCTCACCACAAGAATAACACCTCCCCATACTGCAATTCTTCACCACATGTCCGGCCCTTCCACAACGAAAACAGACATTGGTCCCCAATCTGTATTCCCCGGGGTGTTTGTGTCCACAGTTGTCACACCTTTCCGACCCCGCATCAGTTATGACCACACGCTGGTCATCACCCGTGCACCTTTGTTACTTGGAGCGGCTCCGCCACGTCCCAATCGTTTCCTGTTCTAATCACGATCATCCTCTCCTTTCTTGCTACCTTCTGTCACCACCACAGATCTTTCATCGAACAATCTCCCCGCCAAATCAACCGCCGACCTAAACGTGCTCGGTCGAGCAGCGATCATGTGCCTACGGATGTTGCTGGCAAGCCATGAAATACCTCTTGATCTTTCGTGATAGAGGTGTCACTGATCCGACACCAACCGTGCCATTTCGTTGAATTAGTGGTATATCGCTAATGTGTCATCGTTCCCGCCCCAGCTGCAGAAACTCCTTCTCAACTTTATCCATCTCATGGTGAGGACAGAACTCCTCAATCACCAGCCTTTACAACTCTGACCATCTCATCCTTCCTATTGCCAGGCTACCCTCGGCTTGGGCAATATTGTCCCACCAACACAGAGCCGAGTCTACAAACGAGTGGGTAGCAAACTTCACCTTCTGGTCCTCCCGGAACTCGCTGATATCAAGAACAACCTTCATTTCCCTCACCCACCGGTGAGCGGCAACAGTAGTGCCATTACCATCGAAGATAGGGGGTTTGCATCTCATAAATGCCCCATAGTTACAGCCTCGTGCCGCCTCCGGCGCAGGCTCTTCTTCTTCCTCTTCTTCTTCGTCGTCAGACAAAACCTTCTCAGTCTCAGGCCGTCTTCTTTCACCTGTAGGTCTTCTTCTTTCTTTCCTCTCTCCTTCCCGTACCGCCTTGATAACTTCGGTCACTACAGACGACAAGATCTTCTGCATGACCTGATGGACGTCTTCAACCGCTGCCTCTTTCACCGAGGCCCTTAGGTTTGCACTCTCATCACCACCCTCCAGATGAGGGGTCTTGGGTTCCTCATGACCACCTTCTCCGCTTTGGATCTTCCTTTTGTGGCCCGTGGTCCAGCACCACGTCCACCACCACCTCCCCACGTGAAGCTTTAAAAGATCTACCATCAGCCATCTTAACACACACTGAAAGATTCAAACACCAACACGGTCATTCTAGGAAACAGCTTATTTTATGTCAAGTATAGTAAGTCCCTAATTACAATGGCTAGTTGTGATTAGCTACTTACTTTACTCTTCATACCCCATGCATTACCAGTCCTGACTACATCAGTATCTAAATCTACCAGCAACACATAAACCATGTAACATGCGCACATAATACCAGTTAACTTTACGAAAATACCTGATGGCACGTAGCTACTCAGATTGGCACCCTTCCCTTTTCATCCTATTCTCAGTTTAAGTTAAGGTTTATTTTGAAAATTTACCTGTCTCACTTAAACTTAGGCTCTGATACCAACTTGTAAGGCCCCATTCCCGGGACGCTTACAGCTGGTAAATCATTACACATAAAACATATAAATTTACATTTAATCAATCATAAAACATTACCGTGGAAACATAAAAATAACCTTTTCATATCATTACATATGCTTTTTACAAGTTAATACAGCGTTCATTTCAAAATATCATTTGTTCGCATTAAAATGCAAAAACATTAAACAAAGAATGCCATCCAAAAGAGCTGAGTAGTCACCCCGTGCAATCCTCAGCAACATACCTGCCAAATGGAAACACAAAAGTCAGATTTGCTGAGTGAGTTCTAGCTTTATAATAAAACATACTTTTATTTGTTAAAAACCATCTTACTTTCATGTGATCATACAACATACATACACATAGATAATAGTTATTATCTTCTTCATTTGTTCATTCATCTTTACATCTTTCTTGCACATTTGATATCTTCCGTACCAATACCATGTGCTACACCCCAAAACTATATGGCTACTGGGCCGAAGTTCATAAACGACTTCCACATGGCACATCGCCTGGCACCAGCACCGGGGTAAGTGACAAAGATCCCAACTGTAATCTTCACCCCCAGTATTATGGGTAACACAGGTAACCACTATAAACCACTGCATACTACACCCAACCATTATGCTTAACTCGGGTAACCATCATATTCTACACCCCTAACGTTATGGGTAACCATGACATACTACACCCCCAACTATATGCATAACTCAGGTAACTGATACATACTACACCCCCAATATTATGCATAGCGTGGGTAACAACTATACCCATGTACCACACCGACGGTCAGTCACAAAGACTGGAACCCCTGTGTGCACCCTTAAGGGCTAGCTAAACCATACGCGGTTGAGCTTACGGCATTTTAGAGCCACGCATTTCTGTACATTTCACTTGCAAGCCTTTCTTATTTCATTCGTTCATTAATGCATGCATCATTCATTCATGTTCCTCTTTTCATTATCTTCCACTTTACGTTACATAATACTTTCATTACATTCACTAACGCACAACGCAAAGCCACGGAAAGATACACATACATAGCAGGAATATAAACATAAACATACACACGTCACCGCACAGGGCATCATCAAGCATACATACCATCGTACATACACGTCAATCATACATCGCACACGTGCCCAACATAACATCTATGACCTCGAAAGTCAACTTACAAAATCCTTTAAGAACCTCCCAAGTCAAAACCCACAATTGCACTTTCCCTCGAAGGTCATAAAATAAACCGTTGTTCTTTCGGGAGTATGAGCCCTACTTGGGCATATGGACACCCTCCGGTCGCATGGCCTTCCAGGCAACTGAACGCTTAGGCGATTGGACATGAGGCGAATGGACCCTATGTGAATGGACTCTCAGTCGCATTATCTTCATGCGTATGGCCTTCAATTGCATGACTTCAGGCGTATGAGCTTCAGTCGCATACCCTTCATACGAATGGACCCCAGTCGCATGGCCTCCAGGCGCATGGACCTTAGTCGCATAACCTTCGTGCGAATGAACCTCAGCCGCATAACCTTCAATCGCATGCCTTACAGGCACATGAACTTCAGTCGCATGACTATCATGCGTATGGACCTCAATCGCATGGCAATCATGCGCATGGAATTCAGTCACAAGCCAATCGGCCGTATGGCCTCCAATCGCCTACAATCGGTAGCCTAGCCCTAGCTGATGCAGAATGCAGTTCCAGCCGAACGCAAACTGCCCCTTTCGGCCTCCAAACCCTTCCAAACTCGATTTTAGCCCAAATTAATCATCCTAAACCTTAGAAACACCTACCACAACATCAATCAAGCTATACACCAGCCGAACTCCAACCCCACACACATCAATCACATACACATACGCAAAAAAATGGGTCAACACCCAAGTTTTCCAAAAACGGGTTTTAGATGTGTCTAGTCCCTAAAGTCAGTTGAAAATGCGTAAAAGAGGGGTCCTAGAACTCACACAAACGATCCCGTCGAGTAGAGCTTCGATTTGACCCGCTTCTCAATGACTTCCACACTCGAATCCATCCAAACCAAGCTTTTCTCGTCTTCTCTCCTTCTCTTCTCTTCTTTGGTTGAGTTTGCAAGAATAGGGTGGGTGTGGGCTGCCCTCCCCCCTTTTACACTCCCACTCATCGAAGTTTCTTCCTGTTTTGACATGTTGTTGTCTCTCGACTTTGGACTTTATTTCTTTTCTTCTTCATCGGCTTCAAAGAAAATTTCTGGGTGTTACAGATGTAGATTCTAAATTGTCTGAATGTTATAACGAAATACACATTGATAAAATCCCTACCCCGTTAGATAACAGACCTAAATTAATACCACACTATTTTAGGTGTGGTGAAGATGATTATATAGTTAAGCATTGTTCTAAGCTACATCATAGACATGTTAATAGGAATTCATTTGGGAGTAGATTGACTAAATTAGTTAATAGTTTCTTTTGTAAGAAACCAATCTCTCCTAAACCTAAAATTGGTCAAACTTGGGTTCCCGTTTCACATGGCTAATCTGTTCTTTGATGTTCATGCAGGAGTCATCCACTAAAGTAGTAAACAGTGTATGGCATGTTGATAGTGGATGCTCCAAACATATTACGGGCCTAAAAGATCTCTTAAACAATTATCGAATAATCAATGGAGGTTACGTCACATTTGCCGGCGACAAGAAAGGAGGGAAAATAATTGGTCAATGAGAAGTTTCCAACTTCTCTCTTACTTTAGAGAAAGTCAACTATGTACCTAAGCTTGCATTTAATCTGTTAAGTGTCTCTTAGATTTGTGATAAAGACATTCCGGTCTTGTTCAAGTCCAATGAATGTCTCTTTTTTAAATCCGAGATTGATATTCCAAATAAGATGGTACTAATGTGGGCTCCAAGAAAGAATGACACATATCTTCTTGACATGGGTTTAAGGGAGTCAACGTCTACCGTCACTTGTCTTTTATGCAAAGCTTCTACTTCTGAGTCTTTCTTATGACATCACAGATTGGGCCATGTTAATTTCAAAAATATAAACAAATTAGTTAGAAACAATCTTGATAGAGGATTACCATTAAAACATTTTTTAGTGGTTGAAAAAATTATGGCATGTGCCAAGGGAAAACAATATAAGAAACCACATAAACCAAAATTGATAATAGCATATTTATTCCCCTTGAGTTGTTACAAATTGATAAATTGATTTGTTTGGCCTAATCAGTGTTAAATCAATTGCTAAAAAGTCTTTCTGTCTTGTGATAACAGATGATTTTTCCAGGTACTCTTGGGTAACATTTCATTCCCATAAGGGAGATCTGCTGAGGAGTTGCAGAAGTTAATTCTTTTAATCGAGACAATAAGAAAGTGGAGGGTTATGGCGATTCGAAGTGACAACGGTACTGAATTCAGAAATCAGATCTTTGATTTGTTCTATGATGCGAAGGAAACTTTAAGACAGTTCAATGTTGTGAGGACCCCTTAACATAATGGTATGGCTGAATTATTGAAGCTGCTCGTACAATGTTGATTGAATCCTCCTTACCCATCATCTTTTAGGCTGAGACAGTGAATTGTGCTTCATATGTTCTGAATAGGGTGTTGATAGTCAAGGTTAAAATGAAGACTCATTATGAACTGTTTCATAAGAGAAAGCCTTTAATTGACTTCTTTCGACCATTTGGCTGCTCATGCACTTTATTGAACACTCAGGCGCAGAAGACGAAATTTGGTGCCGTGTCTGATGAATGTTACTTTGTCGGCTATTCTTCTTCACAAAAAGCTTATGGGGTATATAACAAGAGAACACGTATGTTCACGAGTCCTTCTATGTTGATTAGCAGGAATCTAACTCCTCCAATGTTCATTCTGAACCAACATGGTTCTTTGACTCCGATATGGTGTTTAACTCTTTTAATCTTCCAGTTTTCGACGATGATGTGTCTATCTCCAATGTTCAAACAAATATCATTCCTCTAACTCATTACATGTCATCCTTCAAGCCCCTCCCACCACATCTGCAAATGATACTACATTAGTTGATATTGCATCTTCTTCATCATCATTTAACCTTCCACCTCCACCTGTTTCTGCATCCTTTCCCTCATCACCTACACTACCTCATCTCAGCCTGTATCACCCATCTCTCCAATTGACTCTACCTTACCATCAACCTTACCTTCATCTACCCTATCCATGACCACTGATTTTGAAACCTTGAATGATCATCCATATGATAACATCATAGGACCTATCATAGATGGAGTTTGGACGTAGAGTCAATCTGGTTTGATTAATGTTTGTCTATTCTCTTTTCTTATATCCAAATCATCTTGAAAAATGTTCATACATCTCTTTAAGACCCTTGCTGGGTTGAATCTATAAAATTAGAGCTGCAACAGTTTAGGAAACTCAAAGTGTGGACCCTAGTCAATCTTCCACCAAACAAATGCCCAATTGGCACGAAATGGGTGTTCAAGAACAAACCCGATAACCATGGCATTGTGGTAAGAAACAAGTCCAGATTGGTGCTCCAGGGCTTTGCTCAAGAAGAGGAGATTGACTACACCGAAGTCCTTGCTCCTGTCGCCTATCTTGAAGCCGTCAGAATCTTTCTGGCTCATGCTACCCATAAGCAGTTCAAAGTCTATCAGATGGATGTCAAATGTGCATTCCTTTATGGAGACATTGACGAGGAGATATATGTGTGTCAACCACCAGGTTTTGAGGATCCCGACTTTCTTGAAAAAGATTACAAGCTTGATAAGTCCCTTTATGGTCTTCATCAGGCACCTCGGATCTGGAATGCGACTTTAACACAATATCTCTTATCAATGATTTTTCTCATGGCACCATCGACATGAAATTATTCAAGAAGGAAGTGGATGGTGAGATGATGATTGTACAAGTCGATGTCAATTATATTATCTTCGGCTCCACCAATCCAATTGTGTCGGGAGTTCGAGGAGGTAATGTGTAGTCACTTTGAATGAGCATGATAGGGGAGATGTGCTTTTTCCTTGGACTGCAAGTTGAACAAAAGCCAGAGGGAATCCTCATTCATCAGGAGAAAGTATATTAAAGAAATTTTAAAGAAATTCAAGATGAATGATGCTTCTTCTAAAATGACTCCATTTACTGTTCAAACATGTCTCATTCTTGACGAGAACGGGAAACCTGTTCATCCTTATCTCTACAAATCCATGATCGATTCCCTTATGTATCTTATAGCAAGTCATCCTGACATCACCTTTGCTGTAGGATATTATGCACGATACCAATCTGCCCCGAAAGAGTCTCATGAAAAGGCTGTAAAACGAAAATTTTGTTATCTTAAAGGCTTTCTTGTTTAGGTTTTTGGTATCCTTATGGTGGGAATTTTCACTTACATGCCTATTCTGATAGTGATTCTAATGGCTGTAGGTTAAACAGAAACTCGGTTACCGGAGGCTGTTAATACTTGGGAAATTGTTTGGTTTAATGGCAAAGCAAGAAACAGACCACTGTTTCTCTCTCTATGGAAGAAGCTACATTGCTACCTCCAGTTGTTGTTCACAAGTGCTCTGGATACAACACCAGATGATTGACTATGGGATCAATTTCTCCATACACCGTTATTTTGTGACAACAAAACAGCCATTGGCATCATTAAGAATCCTAATCATCATTCCCGAACCAAGCACATCGAGACATGGGTTCATGCGATCGTGATGCTCAGGAAAAGGGTTTTATTGATATTATTCCCATTGACAACAAAAATCAAAAAACAGATCTTTTCACTAAAACATTTGATAAACTTTGTTTTTCTAAATTGATCTCTATGTTAGGTTTAATATCATTTTAAAACCCATTTTTCAAACCATGTTATGTACATATTGTTTATATGCCTATCTTTATTTTCTTTCTTTTCTTTTTGTTCTGTCCACTCATATCATTCTTCATCATTTTTTTTACATAAAAAAATAATATATATGTGGATGATAGTGACATATAGTAATGTAAGAAATTTCTACATCTACTTATTCGGTAGAAATTTCTGAGAAGATTATATATTAAATGTTCATCTTGTTTACCTTTTTAGAATAAAATAAGAAGCCTGGATGATGTAAAAGAGGTTAACGGTATTGTGTGGAATATGCTTGATATGTTCAGCCAGAAAGTGAAGTAAACAGTAATCTTGTAGCTTAATTAAAAGAGCAAGAAACTTGATGACTCAGATAATCCCCTTGACATTTTTGGCCTTCACAAAAAGTCCTTGTTCGAAAAGGGTGAGAACGTGATATCTCTGTTTTGAGTTATTCTTACCTATAGTACCTTTGTGTCAAAATATTCCACCCTATCTCAAAAGCTATATGCTTTCTCATCTTTGTATCTAAGATGCTCCCTGCCGTACTTTATCTAGTGCTTATCTCCTCTGCTATGTGTGAACATTGACCTTTCTATTGTACGATAGTACTGACTTGGAGCTCTCATCTGTACAATATGATGATCTTCTTTGTTATATGTAAGTATAGACCTGAAGCTCTCATTGGTAAGTCTCAATTGATCAACTCCTATGTTATACATAAGTATAGACCTGGAGCTCTTATCATTTGATGTCTATCAGGGCATTGTTTCTTTTGAAATTTGACCTATGTTGCTTCTGAGAGGAAGAGTCATGTAGAGCGTGTAATTTGTTCAAAACATCATGAGGATAGGATAAGTTTCTTTGTTGCATGTCTGTGGGGACTGGGTCATTCTATGTTTTCTTTGAAAAGAACCAAAACATGATAATAGTAGCTACGATGCACTCGTTGAAACGAAGAAGACATGGACTTAAAAGGACAAGTATATTAACAATCCACCAAACTTTGACTCTCCAGAAGATCGTTCCAGCTTCTTATTCATATCCTTTTATATTTCTTAATTTTGTATAAAAAATGGTGAGGTTTTGTGTGGCGAATTTCTTTTGATTTCTTTTATTTTGTTTACTTTTTTTTAATTCCTTTTTTAAATTATTTTACTTTTATTTTATCTTTTTAAAGATGGGAAACAAAATTAATTTTTTTTAATTTTTTTTGTTTCCAGCGAAATTATAAATTCGCTAGTAGTTTCGTACGGCGAAACTATAGCTTCGCCAATTCTTTCGCCCGTTGCATGGTCATTTTCGACCTAAGTTTTGCATGGTGAAATTGCATCTTCATTGGGCGAAACTATAGTTTCACTGCCTGCAAAACTATGTGCTATATAACTCAATTTGCGAAATTGTTCTCATTTTCGCACAGTCGGGAGTTTTGTCGTTTTAGGGTTGACCGTAGCCTTTTAATGCGATTTTGATTTCCTTTGCTTTTGATGCTTGTTTGACTGTTGATTTCTATTTACAAGTGAATTTTAAACTCAGGACTGTAGATTAATCTAGGTTTAATGGCAACATTATGAGTTTATTTGATTGAGACTCTTCGGTACCTTCGCAGTTCTTACTGCGAAAGTACCGATAGTATAGCGAAACTGAACGAAAGTTCATAGTTTTTTTGCAAAACTGTGTAGTCATGCTGTTTGAGCGAACTTAACAGTTTCGCAAAGCAAACTTTAGTATCGCTACGCCAAAACTATAAATTTGGCCAGTCAAATCTACTACACTGTCTTGCTGAAACTAATTATTAATTGCTGCCGAAATTACTTTTTCACTTGCCGAAACTAAAAATGCATCCTACGAAACTATAATTTTGGACAGAAAAAATAAATTTTTTTTGTTTAATATTAATCTTTTTCTTATTTCTCTTTTATATTATTGTTTAATATATCATTTTAATGCATTTCATCTGATTTCCAGATTAAATGGTGAATCTAAAGTTTGATGAGAGGAACAACATTATTGCCATTTGGATGACACTCATCCAAAAGCTGCTAGCTTTTTGGACTACATACGCTGGTTGTAGAGATCTCCAATTGCTATACCGATCTCACATTCCACCACTATATATGACTTACACATCAGAGATTTTGGAGATCAAAATAGTATGACACAAGAGCCAATCCCTAGAGGATTGTGGCTAGGGTGCTGGGAAATGACATGGTCATTACTACTGAGGTCATATCGAGGGTGCTAAGGCTCGATGAGGACATAGGGGAAGAGGTGATATTGTCAGACCAAGAGGTGGTTGATGCATTCAGATCTATGGGATATGAGGGACCTCGGTTTGCTACGAGGAAGGAAATCAAAAAGTTCTTTCTCTCCAAGCAGTGGAAATATATAGCCACATGTTTATCATGTTCTTAGATCAACGAAAAGATGGATCAGACGGGTGAATCTGGACTGGGCTAAAGCTTTAGTGATCTGTTGCAGAGGGAGGAAAGCCAACATTGCTCATTTGATTTTTGATTGTATGGCTGAAAATGTTATGGCACTGAAGAAGGACAAATGGCTTTTGTACCCTTGATATCTTCAGATGATTATTAATGATCTCATCCCAACATTCCCGACATGGAGAGGTAAAGAGATTAATACATATGAAAACTTGTATCTTTTGCTGACTGTTATGTTATATGACATGACTTCAGTGGAAAGATTAGTCATCTTCGGGAAAACATGTACCCTCGGGAGAGATGGAGCTATATCAAGAGGGTCAATGAGTCTAAGGAGAAAAGGGTGGAGAGACAAGGGTGAAACATACTGATGCTATTAAGAAGAGGAAAATATATGTGAAAGAGAAGGATTTTTGATTTTGCAGATGAAGTGCATGAGATTACTGAGGAGGCCATGACTGAGAAAGAGAAGAGGTCCAAAAAGAAAGATGATGAGGGAGAAGATGATGGGGGAGAAGCTGATAGAAGGACTAACCATAGCATCAATCTTTCACTAAGTCCTCAAGGAGGGAGAGAGAGCTGGTTTGGATGAGGATGTGATAAGAAACCTCAATGCATCTATGGCTCACGAGTTGAGCATGATCAAAACCAAACTTATTAATCAAGACTTAAGGGAATGGAAAAAGGATGAGGTGATTGAGGCATGACCAAGATGTTGGTGTATCAGAAAAAATTGAATAAGAGATTGCTTGAGGAAGTAAATGAACTGAAGGTTGCAGCAGCCGGCCTACCTAATCAGCTAACTCATATGAGTTAGATAATTTGACTCATACTTCTAAGTACTCATTTCTAAATGTGGGTACATCCTCCCGAGCAGGAGAGGGCACATCTGGTGCAGCAACTGAGAAGCAGGAGGTTTTGGAGTAAGGCAAAAGATTGAGAATGTAGAGAATGCTAAAAAGATAGATGAGGCTAGTTTTGTGATCATGCATTTGATTTTGAGAATATTTGGTTGGTGAAGAGGTGGTGAGAGAGAATCCTATTGAAAATATTGAAAAGACTGCTAAGAAGGGATTGATTAATGAAGAAGATGATGATGAGCAGTTGGTTGACTATGATTCTAAACCCGAATATTATGAGGTTGATGAGAGGCCCTTAACCTATGTTGCTAAGAGGGTGATGATGATGGAGATGTGTTTGAGATGGCGAAGGAAGATTGGTTTGTGTGTGAGAAATAACTCCCCTATTCTAAAACTTGGAAGGGTTGAGTAAAACTAAGGCTGATAAGAAAATCATAAGTTAAAAGTATAACCTCGACTTTAAAATGTTTATGACAAAGAGGACAGGGGGAGGAATTACTTACTTGCATAAGAGGAATTATTTAATGCTCATCTTAGTAAGAGAGTTACATTGCTAGAAAATGAAATTAGGAACGAAGTGAATGACAATTTTGAGTCATTCCGATTTTTGAATGCTGAAAGAAGAAGATCAAAAAAGGATAAGGATGGGAAACGGGGAAAGGAAAGATTGTGCTAAGGATGAAACCTCCAAAAGATAGTGAACATGGATAGATTGTTAGATGCTCTCCACCAGCAATTACAAAACTTTGAGAAGTTGTTCTATGATATCAACACGGGGGAGAGGCAGTGATTAGAGTGAAGAACGGAATTGAGTATAGATGTGTTGACCCGATAGAGTTGTCCACACTGTGATGAGGACTGTTGATACTTTGTGAGAACCACATTAACGCAGGGACAGGGGAGGAGACGAGAAAAGAAGCCACTTTGTTTATGATTGTGGCTAATAAAGTTAGAGGTGTGAGGGCAGAGGTGAAGGAGCTAGATGAGAAAGTGAAAGCATAGGATAAGCTAGATACAGTTTGAGCAAGCTAGTGCTCGTCCCGAGGGAGCTAATGAAGCAGGAGGTGACCAGAGTGAATTAGTTGCTGAAGCTATCAAGCAAGGCGTTGCAGGAGCTCATAAGATACATTAGATGTAGCGGAAGAGACTGGAGCTGACTAGGCAAATAAGAGAAGTGAAGGCAGTGAGATCCAATCTAAGGGAAGTATTGAAGATAAAGTATATGTTAGACTCACATTAGATTAGATTATATTTATATTACTTTGTAATAGGTTTAATGTTAATTTGCTTTTGGATGTTGTTCATTTGCTTAGTTTTGTAGTCCAGCGAAACTATGAGCGAAACTGTAGTTCCGCTCATAGTCAACTGTTTAGTTCACCCGGCGAAACTGTTGTTTCTGCTGGGCGAAACTATAGTTTAAGAAGCACAGTTTCGCTGACAGCGAAATTATCTGCGAAACTAGGTCTGCTATATATAGATTTGATTTGGTTCATTGTTGGATATCTTTGTAAAAACCCAAATGATTATCATTGTTGCAAGAGACCTTTGTAAACAGATTATTCACTGAAATACATTTATGTTTTGTTATTGTTGATTGTATTGATCATTATTGTTCTTATTTGTTGACTTTGTGATTGTTTTTAGTGTTATTCATCTTTGTTATCTCATTATTGTATCTCATATTGAATAAATCAACATCTTATTTGTACTGCAAATCGATCAAATGGACGAACAATTAATTTAGAAATATACATATGAGAAATTAAGAATTAAAAGTTTAAAAATATATAATCTAAAATATTAAATACTAGTTGACACATTTCTGACTTATTTAAAACTTGTGATATTTCATATGTTACGCTTGTTTAAATATTTTGAACATTTAAAATTGAATTTGTTGAATTATTTTTGAAAATGGTATTCGATTAAATATGTTTTTCTTAAATACGACTCAAATAAATTCAAATTTTATTAGAATTTGAACTTTTTTCGAATACAAATCGAATTCGAATCTTGGTTGAAAGTTTCGAATTCGATTTATCTTTTTCGAATTCGAATCGAATTTAGATCCAGTTTAAAAATTATAAAATTTGACTTATTCGATTCGATTAACTCGAATTCGATTACATTCTGGAACAATCCTGTTATTTATAATGGATATATATAATGTCAAATTTTCAATAGTAATCCATCAACTTTTGATAAGGATGGCCGCAAATAGATCCGATTTGTGATGATATAAATTTATTCTATAATCATATTTTCAAATCAATTCACGGTTTATTATAAACAAAAAATAGCAAAAAGAAAAATTATCGGTATTATCGTTTATGACAATAGTTTATTTTCGAAAATTCTAAGGATAACTAGTATGAATTTCGAAATATATGAAATAAAAATCTTATTTTCGAAAGTTTTTTTTTCACGCAGATAATTACTTATTCTGAATTTTAAGGATGTTAAAGATTCTCCGAGTAACAAAACTAAATCGATTAAATAAAAACTTGGAGTTAAAGTTACACGTTTTTAGGAAACAAAATAAAAAACCAAATTATCCCAAGATAAGGGGATATTTTCAAATTATATGATGAACATCAAGAAACATTTATGGGGATTAGAAAAATTGTTCATGATTGATATTAGAAATTTAAGTGGAATCAAAATATTGAAACGTTTATTTAACTGATTTCAAAAGTTTTAGTTTGATTTTACATATCTGAATGATTTTTAATAAATGAATAAATAAATCGTTAATCATGAAGGATAACAAATCCTGAAAACGATTTTTAGTCAGGCATATCAAAGCGTGTTCTTTCTATTTTTATATAATTGCAATAGGAAAACGATAAAACTAATTTAAGCAACATGTCTCGTGATAGTAGATGTCATCAGTTCTTAATATATGTAATGAAAGAATAACATTAGGAGATTGATATTAACTGTGAGGCTAGTCTTAGTAGTAAGCGCTACAGACATCATATTCTTGATTCTGATCGAGTTTCTGTTTAGAGAGTACGGTTAGGATTGGTAAGGTGAGATGATGTTTCACGAATCAAGGAGGACATAAAGTGGGATCTCAAAATTGATTAGTGGTGTTTTATCTGCTAAAACCCTCTACCCTCTATTTATGCACCCCAAGAGAAAACCCTATTAATACTTATAGGGTATATATGATCAAATAAATACCAATGATAATTATTAATTCATAATAAATCAATTGATCAACATTTAATAATTAGATAAATAATTATGTGGGCCACATTAATTTTAACTTGAGTCTAATAATATTAAAATCAGAGTAAATTACGCTTTTAGTCCCTATGATTTGGTGGTTATAATATTTTTCATCCATAGTTTAAAAACATCCAGTTTAATCACAGTGGTTTAAAATTTGTCTCAGTTAGGTCCAAACCGTTAACTCCATTCAATTTTTCCGTTAATTTTTTTTAAAAAAAGACCAAAATACCTTTGAACTAAAAATGTTACTATAATACAAATACACACACACACACACACATATATATATATAATATATATATATGTGTGTGTGTGTGTGTGTGTGTGTGCGCGCGCGTGTGCGTGCGCGCGCGCGTGTGTGTATGTATACACCATATATATATATATATATATATATATATATATATATATATATAGGAGGAATCAAATGAGAACTAACTTTTTTTGTGAGAACTCTAGGAACCAATCTCAACCACTAGTTCTTAATGGCAAAATTATAATTAACAAAAATATATTTAAAAAATTTATAAATAAAAAAATAACATAAAAAAAATAAAAACACAAAAATGTTCCCCAACTTTCCCTCTTTCATAAAAAAATATAAAAAAATTATAAAAAATAAAAAAATTCCAGTTTTTTTAATGAAATTCATTTTACATATATATCCAGTACTACAAATGTGTATAACTAGATTTACACATATGTAACCAATGGATGTATGATTTTTTTTAAAAAATATATCAATATGGTAGGAGTTAGAAAGATAAAAAATACTGAATTTTATGGTGAATTTTTTTGAAAAAATGGTGTCGTGAAAAAAAGTTAAGAGAACGTTTAAAAAAAGAGAGAAATAGCATGTGATTTGCATGTGATAAAAAATAAGTGGCTGAGATTGGTTCCTAGAGTTCTCATAAAAAAGGTGGTTCTCATTTGAACCCTCCCCTATATTATATGTATATATATACCTATATATACATATGTGTATATATACCTATATATATGTATATATATATATATATCTACACCCACTCTTTCTTTCTGTTTATACTCCAACTCTAAAACCAACCCACCACCCGCCGTCGCCGTTGCCACCACCACCACCACCATGACCCCCACACCTTCTCAACCCTAGATTGGACTCCCACATCAGAACCCTTTGCACCTATTCGGTTCCTTTTGCCCTTTGTTTCACCTAACACCCACTACAAGATACGCCACCACCAACCCTATAAAATCAAACAGATCTAAGACCTCCACACTTAGATATGCTCCATCAACCTCCACAATCGGATTAAACATCCCGACCTCCACCGAGGATGTAGGATTAAGCATCCCTAGCGCCACCACCAACCCCACAAAATCGAATAGATTTGATTAGTAGACCAAATTTGGGTTTGTTAGGTGCTCCTACGGGTGTGATGGTGGTGCATGATAGAGGCTATGCTTTTTTGATTTCCGAGTTGCATTAGGAGGAGCTTAAGTTGAGATTGAGCTTTGATATGTGTGGTGATGGTGTGATGGAGGCGGAGGTGGTGTGTGGAAGATGAAGATAAATGGTTGATGATGGTGTGGAAGATGAAGAAGGTGGTGCTTGAAGTTCAGGTGATGGTTGTGAAGATGGTGGTGGCAGGAAACTGGGTGAAGAAGGGTAAGTGTGTGTGTATAGAGAGAGAGTGTGTGTGATTATATATACCTATTTTTTTCTTTTTAATTTTTATAGATAATTTTTTATATTAAAGTAAAAATAAGCCCAAGGGTATATTTGTCTTTTTATATCTACTTAACAGAAAAAAATAGATGGGTGTTAACGTCCTGGACTTAATTGAGACAAATTTTAAACCACAGTGGTTAAATCGGGCGTTTTCAAGCTATTGGATGAAAAGCGTTATAACCACCAAACCACAGCGACTAAAAGCGTAATTTACTCTAAAATCAAAGTCTTCATTTTGTTCCTCAAACAATAACAAAATCATTATAACTAGTTTTATACTCACCGCACGCTGCGGCGGGAATACGTTTACCATTTCGTTAGTTATTGTTTGTAACAATGATGAACCATATACTGCCAATGTAATAGTTTTAGTTTAATTGTATTTATGTAACATCCTGGACTTGGTACCATATTCATTAATCAAAAGTTACTCAAAACATTAATTAAATTGCATCAGATTTGCACAACTCTTTGACGTCTCAATATTCTTGATGGCAGCACAACTGTGTTGTGAGAGCGAGATTAGTGTTTACGTGTGTTTTTAATGAAAATAAAGGTGGTAGAGGATAAGACAGAGCGTAGGTTTTGTAGGATTGTACAAAAAGAAAAAAATATTTAAAAAAATCATTCCCAAAGACTCAGAACACTTGAAAATTATTACAAAACATGAGACCAGCAAACCAACAAATGATTTCAGCTCAATTTTTTACAATTCATGAGGTTATTCAAAATTCAGTAGCGTCTCAATGAGTACACTAAATAATGCATGAAAATCTATGTAACTCTCTTTGCTCTTACATAACGGATCTGGCATAATTGTAATATGTATAATGGGTATAAATGAGGATAGAAAAGTGTCTAAAAAAGTCAAACATCAGTAAAAGGAGTATAGATTAACCCGCAAGGAGATATTCTAGTTCTTCATCTATTCTTTGTAAAAGTCAAATTATAGAAGGTCAAAGATCATAATTTTTTTCTACAAACAAATACAATTCACTTCAAGATGTCATCTTACCACGCACTTGTTATATTGAAGCAATGATTCCATAATTGCAATTGAAAGATTCGTTTCTAGATCACACTTCCATTTACTCCTTCATTTTTCATATAAACTATAAGTACAATGTAGCATAAGCGTTCCGAAACATTTCAAATGATACCATCAAAGATCTATTAATTGAAAAGAAAAGAAGTTAATTGTCATTTTCGTCCCTTTGTTTTGATACGTTTTGCCATTTAAATCTAAAAATAATTTTTTTCCCTTCTAGCTTGCTAACTTTTTTAAAAACTTGCTATTGTCATCCAATCTAGTTAGTCATGTTAATTTGGATGTTGAGTTTCATTTAAATGAAGGGTAATAATATCTTTATACATTGTTTTAATTAAATAATCATAAATTAATTTTTTTTATTTTATAAAACCCTAGAACATTGAACATTGAGAGGGAATTGGTAATTGGTTTGCTGTTTGAAGACCTTACCGGAGGAATCCTGTGAACCGTGGTCGTCGTTTTCATTGTACGTCGCATTAGATGGGTATGATTCATCGTATTTGTACTCGATTTTTGATGGGTTTTTTAGCTAATTTTTGTAAAAATGATATAACAGGAAAGAAGATGGATTTGTTGGTTGGGTTGACCCTTCAATGTGTGAAAGATTATTTCAAATCATACCAAGGCTTTTGAATTCAATTAGTCAACATAAGGAAATTGGAAGAACAATGACAAGAGAGAACAAAGGATTGAAAGTAGTAGTAAGGCTTAGTTTGTTGTTTTTAATTATTTTTTATCTTTGTATTCAAGCAAATTGAAACGGAACTCGATTAGATTATCTTGTTGAATTTGGAAAAGATTGAAAATATTGACTATTTGTAACCAATGTTGTTTGTGAAATAAAAAATGTTGATATTTTTGGTCTTCTATCACATGTGATTACGAGATGCATGTTGTATGAGATGATATGGATTAGAGTATATCATGATATGATTATGTGCAACAGGTGGATGTAGCCAAATGAAAATTTACTCTTGGTTTTGCATATGACAAATGGCATGTGAAGCAAATATGTAGAACTTTTTTTTGTCATGAAATATATATGTGAACTAAAATAACAATTTACTCTTTTGGTTTTCACTCTTGAGTCTTGGGTTGATTTATTGTCCAGCTTTCTTTTATGTAGTCTCAAAAGTGTTTTTTCATAGAATAAATGTGTGAACCATTTTGTCTCCTCCTGTTTTGTGCAAAATGAAAAGTGTTCTATATAGTTACCTTCAAAAGCGAACTTTTTGTGTTTCTTAACTTCATTCTTAAGAAATGCTCAACTTACATCTACACGGTTTTCAACTTATGTCTACTTAAAAATGTACATTAATTAGATTATTTAGTTCTCTAACAACCCAAAAATCATACGAACTTTGGGAGATTTTATAAAGTACCATGAATGTTTGAAAAACATATTAAATTACTTTAAAGGTTAGAAAATTAATTTGAAATTCAAATTCCAAGGCCAGATCAAGTCATTCTCACTTCCATCCGCAGATACCTACTCCCCATTCTGGCTTTTTTTCATTAAACTATTTCAAAACTAAAAAAAGACACTACACTCCTAAGACTATGACAATCCATGTTTAACCCAAGTAGTTTTATATACCTTAATTCAAGACTTATTCAAGAAGGTATATATATCCAAAAGAGACCATAAACAACAATAAAAAGAAATAATCATATCAAATTCTCCTACTGCTGATTTGCATAATTCTTCCATATGGTTGACCTTAAAAGTCAACTCTATATATTCTATAGAAGTTGCATATGAAATAAAATACCAATTTTCGTATCAAAATAAAATACAATTTTGCATATGAGAATATCATGGTCAACAAAATACCAAAATACTTACATGAAAAATACCAAAATATGAAAACCAAAATACTAAAAGACAAATTGTTGAATTGACCTAAATACCAAAACCTTTATTGCATAGTTGAGGTTGACTTATCTGTTGTAAATCAACTTGTGTTATACATCCCTCCACTCAAGTTCTTGTAAGGTTTCATATAAGGATGATGCAACCAAAAACATCCAAACAATCTATCATGCATTCATGCATAAAGTGCTAAAATAGAATGCTTCGGAAATTTCACATTCTGCATTAAAAAACATTCTAAGTGTGAAATTTTTCGAAGCCAACACCAATATCTTCCGAAGCCAAATATAAAGTCTTTCGAAGCTTCAGAGAAAAAGTCTTCTGAAGATTTAGAGACAAAGTCTTCCGAAGCTTCAAAGACAAAGTCTTCCGAAGCCAGTTTATAAAGACAGATTTCTTCCGAAGATTTTGAGTACATGCTATTATCTGATGTACTTTTACCTAAAGGCTGAACCATCTTTCCGCCGCACATCTGTTTGACTCACCAACTTTCATATGTTGGTGAAAAGGTCCATGCTTTTGGTAAACTATACATTGAGGTCTTGAGTTTGTTACTTTCTACTTTATGTACTTTTATCCTTTTTGTAATAGATTAGGATGTGATCTATGGCATGTCATAGTCACAAGTCAAGACGCAATCTGCCTTTTGACTCTACATTGATTTTGTTGTTGTATAGATCATGTGTCTAGCTGGTCTTCAAAGTATGGTCGGCTGTAAGATGTAGTATAAAGTATCTTTGATCCCTTGTATCTTTTCTAATGCTTTGTAAACACTTGTAAGGAACTAGAGAGCAATACACATCATTCTTGAAAACCAAACACTTGTGTTATTTGTTCTTGTTCTATCTCTTAGTTACTTATGTTTCTTAGTTTCATTGCAACTGGTTTCTATTTCCCCCATTTGATCTGTTAAGTGTTTTAAATCAATCTCTCCTCATTGTGTATTGTGTTATAAGTGACCAAACCCCTCAAACGGTCCTATAACTGGTATCAGAGCATTCTAAGCTCTTGATAGTAAAATCTAACCATCTTAAGATCCCACACACACATAAAATACTTAACATCTCAAATGGCAACTATCACTAAAGATGATATGGAAACTAGAACCATCATGACAAAGTTTCCACTGATCACTCCTGAAAACTTTGATACTTAGTGCCAAAGAATGAAAGGTTTCATCAAGTCTTAAGACTCCAGGATATGAGAATCTGTTGTCTCAGGATCTTATATACCAAGTACCTCTTCAGCTGCTACTGGAGGTGGTATGATTCTAAAGGCTGTGGCTAACTACCCAAATGAAGATAGAAAGAGAGTAGATATTGATCAAAAAGCCATGACAGCCCTTCAGACTGCTCTTCCAAACTCTATATAGAGAGGTTTCAAGAAATGCAAACCAGCTAAGTAATTGTGGGATGCATTGAAACTAATGTATGAGGGTTCTACTGAAGCCAAGGAGAACAAGAAGGATATCCTAAAGAATTAGTTTAAAATTTTCACCTTTAAAACAAGTGAAACCATGACTCAACAATACTTAGATATGTTAAGATTATGGACACTCTAGTGGATGTTGGAGTCACTCTTGAGAACAGGGACATTGTAAGGAAGTTCATATCATCTCTTTCTAGGCAATAGACATATTATTGTGTTGTTATCAAGAGGACTGAGAACCTTAAGACTTTTACTCTGACTGAGTTGTATGGTATTCTTAGCGGATACCAGATGGAGATGAACATGCAAGGTTCATCTCGTAACTCCAGCAATCAAATGAGTTCATCCATGCATGTGACTGAAAGTGATAGCATATAACCTTAACATCATATTGTATGCTACCCTAACAATTCACAAAAGGGTCCTTTAATCACCTTCCCAGAGACACCAAGCGAAAGCTACACTCAAGGAAGCCTATTCCAAGAGACAAGTTATTCACAAGCCTTTGTGACTTCTGATGAAAGTTATAGCAACTTTCTTTTCTGCTTTGAAGAACTAGATTGTATCCATTCGGATGATCTTGAGTACATGGAGATATTCCAGTAGATGGTTCTTCTCACTCATAGAGCCAAGAAGTGCTATAAGAGGACAAGAAGGAAGATTCCAAGCAGTACAACCAGTGGAAAGTTTGGATTGAATAAAAGCAAAGTTAAGTGTTACAACTGTAACTAGATGGGCCATTTTGCTAGGGAGTGCAAGGCACCAAGAACAAATTGTGGCCAAGCACAATCCAGACCGAATTACACTGATAAAGCCACCCAGAATGAGAAGCCAAAGCAGCAAGCTGGAGTTGCTGTTGAAAAAAGAGGCTTTGACTAGAGCTTTCAGGTGGAATATGCATCTCCAAACCAAGCATTAATGGCTGACCATGATAAAGCAAAGGTATTGGAACATCTCTATACACCTGATTGTATTGCTAAAGTTAATAAATACAAGTCCTACAACTTGGAGAAGAGATCTGATCTTGAGTCCTTGAATATCTTAAAATCTGATTTCAAAAAGGTTGAAAATGACTATTAATTAAAGATAGAGGACTTAGAGAAAACCATTTCAGTTCTTTTTCATGAGCACACAAATTATAAGACTCAGATTAAAGATCTTATAACCAAGTTAACTGAATGCTAGGCTGAGCTTGTGATCAGCAAAGCCAGAGCAGAAAAATATGTTTTTGAAGAAGAAACCTTCAAGAACATTATATCCTCATCCTTGCATTCAAAATTTTGTTATCAGAATAAGTAGGGACAGGGATATAATGACATAGCTTCTCCACACATAATCTTGTCTATAAGATCTCCTAGGTGTGGAACTTGTGAAGGTGAGCTTTCACTCATAGATCCCCTGACTGAAGAGGATGAAGAAGTGGTAGTGAAGAATGCCTCTGAGAAGAGTGAAGAAGAGGATTCTAAGAAGGGTCACTATCCTTCTGAGGAGTGTAAAAAGAATGTGATAACCAAGTCTATGAGAAAGAACTTGATCAGAAAAAGCAAGAGAAAGGCTAAGAAGGCTTAAGAGATCAAGGCTACTTTTGACTTAAGCAGAAACAAATTTTTATCTCTAAAGGATTTGAAGTGCTTAAGACTGAAGACATCAACTTGAACTCTAGTACCAAGAGTTTGGTTCTTGTTCAAATCATCCCAGCATCAAGAAGAAGGCTGACTAGTTGTGTACCATTGCTACACAGCCTGAACCATCCAGCTGCAAGTGCAGTTCTCACCTTATTAGAACTGTCACAACATCTGCAAAGATGAAGGTGGAGAGGGAAAGTGATCAAAGTCAGCCTTGTTCTGAAAAGAAGGCTCATAGGAAGAAGAAAATGGAGTGTGTTATGTGTGGTTGTACTTCTCATCTTGCTAAGGATTGTTTCTACAATCCAAGAGGTATTCTTCATATGACCAAGGAAGAGACTTCTAAGAGTTCCAAGAAGAAACTAGATTGAGAAGGAAAATCTGTTTCATTCAGAAGCTCCAAAATAAAGATAAACGCAAGTGGACAATTGCATTCGGAAAAAATTTTGGTTTCGAAAGAAAGGAATACTTCCAAAACACTGAAGCCTACTATAGTGATAGCAAGATCTTCTGAAGGTTTAGTCATCAAAACTTCCGAAGTCATCAAAGCTTCCAAAGTGTTGAAGGTGAAGTCTAAACTTCCAAAGGTGGTATGGAAGACAAAGAAAGACCAAATGACTGAAATTTCTCCATCAAAAACAGCAAAAGATTCTCAAATCACAACTATAGGATCTATTACTATTCTATTACCTTCAACTTCTTTTGATGAGCCCAAGACTAATAAGGCTTGGGTTTCCAAATGTAACTAATCATTTTCTTTATGCAGGAATAGCTCAAGACAAACAAGAATGTCTAGATCATTGATAGTGACTATTCTAGGCACATGACATGCAATAGATCACTACTCCAAAATTTTGAAAGAATTGATGGAGGGCCAGTTGCTTTTGGAGGATATGAAAGTGGTTATATTTTTGGAAGGGGCAAGGTCACAAATGGTAAGGTCAGCATTAAGAAGGTAAACTTTGTCAAGAAGCTTGGATACAATCTTTTGAGTGTATCTGAATTTTATGATAAGTCATAACATGCTCTTTGTTGAGCATGAGTGCATTGTTCTTAAGCATGTGGTGGTTATTACTCATGAGCATATCCTTTTTAAAGTCCCCAGGAGAGGGAACATGGACAAGATGGATTTGCAAAAAACATCTCCCTCAGGAAGAGTTTCATGCTTTCTGTGTAAGGCAAATAGTGATGAGTCTTTTCTCTTGCATAAAAGATTATGTCATGTAAACTTTAAGAACATGAATAAACTTATTAAGAATGATTTGGTAACTGGAATTCCAAACAAAGAGTTTACAAGTGATGATTATTGTGTTGCATGGCTAAAAGGGAAGTAACACAAGGTATCTCAGAAGCCAAAGGAAAGAAACTCCATCACTACTCCCCTACACTTGTTACATATGGACCTATTTGTCCCTACTAGTGTAATGATTCTAGGAAGGACCTCTTACTATTTAGTGATCACAGATGACTATACAAGATTCACTTGGGTCTTCTTTCTTGGAACTAAGGATGATACTCTTGAGATTTTGAAGAAACTCATCTTAAAGATTGAGAATCAGTCTGATCACAAGGTCAAGACCATAAGATGTGATCACGGAACAAAATTCAAAAACCAAATTCTTGATACATTTTGTGATGAAAAGGGTATTACAAGACAATATAGTGCTCCTAGCACTCCTCAGCAAAATGGTGTTGCTGAGAGGAGAAACTGGACAATTATTAAAGCTACAAGAACTATGTTATCTGACTCTAAACTACCCATCACCTTCTGGGCAGAGGCAGTCAACAATGTCTGCTATGTGCAAAATAGTGTTTTACTGGTTAAGACTCATGGTAAGACTCCTTATGAACTTTGGCATAAGAGGAAAGCTTTCATTGGTTTTCTCAGGTCATTTGGATGTCTTTGCACCATCTTGAATACCAATGATAAAATTGCCAAGTTTGTTGAGAAATCAGATGATGGACACTTTATTGGATACTTTTCCCAAACTAAGGCTTATAGAGTATACAATATCAGAACTAGAATTGTTGAGGAGTCAACCAATGTGACTTTCAATGAACACACACCGAGTGTAGCCGGTTCTGGTCTTGATTGGCTATTTGATCTTGATTTAGTTAAAAACTATTTTAACAAATCCTGTGAGAATGTTTCAGGATCTATAGATATCTTACCAACGGGTGATCCTGATCCAAGATTTAAGCTGAGAAGAATTTCAAGCTATACATCTTCAGATCCAGTTGTAACTAATCCTGCAAATGAAGTTTCTATCAGCACAACAATGATAAAATCAGCTAATACGTCTGAGATGCCTTCAAATTCCAGCTTAGAGGCTCAACAACCAGATGAAGAAGCTTCAAATGTAGAAGACCATGGTGGTGGTAAAAGTGATTAAAAATTTCTTGATGCTGACAACCACTCCATAGAAGACAACATTAATGATGTCACACACTCATTGGATCAAGTCTCACTTTATAAGTGTGCTGATGTGGTAGGAGAATCATCAATGCCAGATCTAAAATTTTCTAATCTAGATCTCTGTTAACTACTTGTTATGATCTCTCAGCTAAGAATCCACAAATCTCATCCCACCTCAAACATCATTGGAAATGTTGACTCAGGGGTAAGAACAAGAGGACAAACCCATGATTCAAATGTTTGTCTTCAATCTTGTTTCTTATTTCAGATAGAGCCTAAGAAGATTGATAAGGCTTTAAAGAATGGAAGTTGGGTTGAAGCTATGCAAGAGGAGCTGCTTTGATTCAAAAGGCAAAAGGTTTGGAACATATGTCCTCTTCCTCATGGAAAGACCACTATAGGAACCAAATGGGTTTTTAGTAATAAGAAGGATGATATAGGACTTGTCATCAAAAACAAAGTTAGACTAGTTGTTCAAGGGTACACATAAGAAGAAGGAATTGACTAAACAGATGTCTTTGCTCCTGTAGCTAAACTGGAAGCTATTAAGATATTCTTAGCATTTGTTGCATCCAAGAACTACACGGTCTATCAACTTGATGTCAAGTGTGTTCTCCTATATGGGGTGATTGATGAAGAGGTGTATGTCAAACAACTAACTAGTTTTGCAGATCCTGATCATCTTGATTATGTCGACAAACTTGATAAGGCTCTTTCTGGGCTGCACCAAGCACCAAGAAAATGGTATGAGACTCTATCTTAGTATCTCTGTAAGCATGGATAAAGAAGGGGTACTATAGATGGAACTCTCTTCATCAAAGGACAAGGAAATGACTTAATGCTAGTTCAAGTATAGGTAGATGACATCATCTTGGGTTCAACTAATCCAAGGCTCTTCAAAGACTTTAAGAAGCTGAGGAAGGACATGTTTGAAATGAGTGCCATAGAGGAACTCAATTTATTTCTGGGATTTCAAATGAAGCATGTTGAAGATGGCATCTTCATAAGTCGGTCAAAGTATGTTTAGGACATACTTAAAAGGTTCAACATGACTGACTGCAAGGTAACTAAAACACCCATAGCAAGAAACCACTCCCTTGGGCCTGATCTTGATGGGGAGTATGTGGATGAACACCTTTACAAGGTTATGATTGGCTCTCTTATGTACATTATAGCTAGCAGGCTTGATATCATGTTTGCCATATGTGTTAGTGTAGCATATCAAGCCAACCCAAAGATCACATCTTATCACTATCAAAAGAATTTTAAGATATATCAAAGGTGCCTCAACACTTGGCCTTTGGAATCCAATGAATTCTGACTTTAATTTGTATGCATATACAAATAGTGATTATGGTGGCTGCAATATGACTGCAAAGTCTACATCAAGGGGATATCAGTTTCTTGGTGGAATGGTTGTCTCATGGCAATGCAAGAAACAATCATGTGTCTCTGAATCAATTGCTGAAGCTGAATACATTGTTGTTGCAAGTTATTGTGCTCAAATGCTTTGGATTCAGAATCAGATGCTTGACTATGCATTAAACTTCAAGGAGACTCTTATTCATATAGACAAGAATAGTGTTATCTCTATCACAAAGAATCCTATGCAGCACTCAAGGACAAAACACATCAATATTAGGTATCATTTGATTAGAGATCACTTTGAAAATAGATTAATTAAATTAGTCAAGGTTAACACAACTAAACAATATGCTGATTTGTTCACCAAAGTCTTTGATGAGCAGAGATTTAAATATCTTATATCAACTATTGGGATGATTAACTTTGAGTAGCTTTTTCTTAAAATTAATTCATATTATTCTTAAAATCTGTGTGTCCAATTTTATCTATTTTATCACCCTCATAAAGCTCTTATTTGGATGAAAATATTTTTAAAAGACTTTCCTCAGACTTTTGGAAATATTGATCTTTTTTTCCTTCAGAAGATATGGATTTATCTTCGGAAAAAAATTATGCCTTTTAAAACAAACAATTGTCTAAGTAAAACTGCATTCGGAAAAAATTTCTGAAATGTCTTCCGAAACATAATCTTTTCTTAAGCACTTGTATGTTTTCAATGACAAATTTCTTCCGAAGCAAATTAATTCTTGGAAGCTTTATTCTTAACTGATTAAAGCATTCAAGTCTTAATTCTCTTCCAAAGCAAAATTTTCAAAATTCTTAGGAATATCTTCCAAAGTCATTTTGGCTTCGGAAGCTTTTTTTTATCAAAACTTCCAATGAAAAATTACCTTCGGAAGATTTTCGACTTCCAAAAAAACTACATTTTGAGCAAAAAGCAAACTAATTTTTTAGAGGTGGGACTGACATCCGGATTTTAAAGTTTATCCTTTTTCATTAACTTTGTCTTAAATATATTTCATATATAAACCCAATAGTTCCCCCCTCTTTCTTTATCATCTTCATCTTACTCCATTCCTAAATTCCTAAAATCCTTTATGAAACCACCTTTGTTCTTCTTTTCCTTCACTGCTTAGCTTTCTCAAATGGCCAACCTCAACCGTAGACATGACCCAAACTTTTCCATGTAGTTACACAGGCAACACAATTAGGTTGCTATGTTAAACTCTAAGAAAGATCAACATTTCTGAGAGGTTTGTCGACTCTTGACTCTATCAAACTATTCCACCTCCCATACCACTGATCCTATTCTTTATGAGGATCATTTGATTGACTTCTAGAAGACTTGTCAAGAGGTCACCCTAGATGCGGAGAAGGCACTGTCTGCTACAGTGCAGGGAAGGACAATCTTCATCACTCCAGCCATCATAAACACCCATCTTAAGCTGGATGATGAGGAAAGTGAGTTGTCCTTTCCTAAAGAAGCTATCAACCAATCCTTCTAGCAGATGGGCTATGAGGGGAATTTCTTTTTAAAGACCTTCACAAAAGGTAAGGTCTCATCCTAGTGGAAGTACTTACTATATGTAGTCATCCACAACTTGTCCAACAAACATGGGGGTTGGGACCAGATTCCTGAAGATCTCTCCTTCATAGTTTATAGGATGGTTTAAGGGTTCAAGTTCAGGTACTCTCAATTTGTTTATACAAACTTTCTTGCTAACTTGGGCTCCTTAGAATATTATATGTTTCCTAGATATGTTCAACATATTCTTAACTGTCAACTAGGCTCACAATTAAGGGAAACAGATAATGTTCTTAAACTGGGACAGATGAAACCCGACATCTTTAAAATCTTGAAGAAGCCAACTGTTGGCTTCTCTAGGGTAGAAACAGCCCTGGTCCCAAAAATGTTAGAGCTTATTGCTCAAGGTGACAACCTAGCTACACAAGCTAGTGTTCAATCCACACCAACTACCTCTCAACCACCAATACAACCACAAATTACCTTCACCTACCAAAGAAGATTTAAAAGAACCCCTACACCAGCTATTCAGTCTGTACAGGCCCCCACATTACTACCCACACAAAAGGAAGTGGACACTAGAGCTACCACTTCTCCTGAGGAGTAAACCATGCCCATCTTTTCAAGAATCGGTGTTGAGGTTCCTCATGCTCAGCTTGATGAGCTCATTAGCCTAATAGCCTTAATCCTTCACTCAGAGTCTTAACACTCTAGTGAACAACCTTCAAGGGAAAGTTACCATCCCTAGCTTTTAGATCTCAACCAACCAATCCCTAGCCTTGATTTCTATGATGATGAGGACTTAGGATTTAGTGAGTATCACGAGTCTCTCTTCTTTTCCCCCACTCAAAGAGAGATGAGTGCTCCTGCATCTTCCTTGTCCAGCCCATATCATCTACCCACTACTGAGGTGAATGTTCTTGACTCTACTCATGAAGTCCATATGGAAGGGGCACTCACTTCTGCAAGTGATTACATCTTTAAAACCTCAACCATGGAAACTCAACCCACTAATACTCCATCTGAAGTAGTTAGTGAGCAGAGGAAATCCAGCAGCTAAGAACATCATGCTGGTGGTAAGACTGACGACTTTGGTCCATTTATCTCATCCCCCAATGAGTCTTCTGATGAAGAGGGGGGAATCTGAGACTAAAGGTGCAAAAACTGTTAAAAACATGCACATACCTAGTCTCTAAGGTTAGTCACTTGGAATCTCAGGTGACTACCTTCCAAAATAGGGTCAATGATCAGCAAATTAAGATTTCTTATCTTAGGGGAACTAGCCACGAGACCTTTAAGAAGAGCTCAACCAGCAACACAAGAACCTGTAAATGTTATTGACCTAACTCCTAGCTCACTATGCAAGAGGGTGATGCTACCAAAAGGGGGGAGTCATTCCAATTATAGAACCTGGGAGATATCTTCACAGAGCATGGACTTTGAGTACTCACTATCTTCACTTGCATCTATCCATACTCAGCAACTTCCTCAAGTTCACAATGATGTGGACTTTATAGACTCCTTCATTCAGAGTCTTTTTGAGAAAGGTATACCAAGGGCAGTGTCATCTCTACCTCAAGGAACTTCTAACTACATCATAGGGTGGATATATGATGCAAATAGAAGAGCCCTTATTCTTCAAAGAGTTCAAAGGAAGCAAGAAGTCTTCAATTTTTAGACTTTGAACTACTAGGAAGGAATTGACCATGCCACTTGTCAATCCAAGCCAATCTAGATAAGCTAACAATTTGGCTCAAAGGATTCAAGACAGGATTGCTAAAGAGTTCAGCCTCAGAAGGAGACAGAGGTAATCAAGAAATGTGATTGGTCAACTAGATGTTGAGGCAGACCCTAGGATTAGCTTCAAAATTGAAAACTTTGACTGAAGACCCAGTGATTAAACCTAATAGCCCTGTCATACCTACAACTGCTTCAGAAGTCCATTCCATTGATAAGAAACCTGTTGGTGAAGGTGCATCTCAACCTCTCTCTGGCTAGAGCTTGGAGGCTACACCAAGCAATGAAGGCTGAAGCTCTCTCCACCCTAAGTCACAAAGGACTGTGAGTGACAAAGGGAAAAGGAAAATGACTCCTGAGGAGATTGAGGAGGAGGAGAAAGAGATGAAAAGGAAGCTAAGGGGAGAAAGTTCCTCTACTGGGTCTGCTGGCTTCATAGAAGCTACAATCAGGGCTGCTCCCAGGCCAAATATTCAGGATGATGAGTTAGGGGCAGTCATGATAAACTACTTACTGACTAGGAACTATGATATTGATAATATCATCTCCCTCCCCTTGGAAGAATTTAATGAACTAGCTAACATTGAATTGTCAAAAGAGATGAAAGAAGTAGAGGATGCAAGATTGCTTTTTCAAATGAAAGAGGAAAAGAGACTGAAAAGACTCTACAAACATGTTCCTACCTCTCCCCACTTCAAGAAAGTCCTACACAAGAGGTTTTGGCTCCACAGGTCCCTCCAGAAGTGGAGGTTAAGGTTGAACCTTTTGAGACAACACAACCTGGACCTCCTGCTGAGTCTTAGTAAGCTTCTACTTCTGATCCCTATCAGGGTTCTATCCCTTCTCAATCTGAATGTGTGAGAGAGGAAGACCCAACTAAAATAGCTAAAGATGATCAACAAGGTGTTGCAGGCCAATCTTCTCAGTTAAAAGATTCAAATAGGAGAAAAAGGATGGCCTCTAAACCAAAGTCAAAGAAGAAGAAGAAAATGACATCCATCTCCAAACCACAAGATGAGTCAGAACATTCTTAGGATGTGCAACAAGAGGAAGCTCAACCAACTCCAATCCAAGTAGCTCCTTCAGTGACAAGAAGACCCATCTTGTCCTAGACTTACTCTACAAATCCAAAAATATGGCATGTCATCAGAGGTCAAGGTGTTAAAGATGTACACACATAGCAAGACATGTTCAATCTACCTCTGCATGATCTCTTTGATATGAGAAGACATTATGAGAGTCTGAGTGATCTTGATCATCTCATGAAGAAAGGTATGGTCATCATCATGATGAGGACTGTCAATATCTGATGTCTTCAAGTGTTTTTGTAGCATCAGCCTAGGGGTAGTTTGTAAGGTTTCATATAAGGCTGATGCACACCAAAACATCCAAACAATCAGTCCTGCATGCATGCATAAAGTGCTAAAGTAGAATGCTTTGGAAGTTTCACATTCTGCATTAGAAAAACATTCTAAGTTTGAACTCTTCCAAAGCCAAAACCGAAATCTTTTGAAGCCAAATATGAAGTCTTTCGAAGCTTTAGAGACAAAGTCTTCTGAAACTAGTTTATGAACACATATTTCTTCTGAAGACTTATGAGTACATGCTATTATCTGATGTACTTTTACCTAAATATTGGACAACCTTTCCACTGCAACTCTGTTTGACTCACCAACTTTCACAAGTTAGTGAAAAAGTCCATGCATTTGGTAAACTAGACATTGAGGTCTTGAGTTTGCTACTTTCTACTTTATATACTTTTATTCTTTCTGTAATACATTAGGATGTGAGCTATGGCATGTCATAGTCACCGGTCAAAAGGCAATCTGCCTTTTGACTCTACATTGATTTTGTTGTATCTAGATCATGTATCCAGTTGGCCTTCAAAGTATGGCCGGCTGTAGGATGTAGTATAAAATATCTCTGGTCCCTTGTATCTTATCTAATGCTTTATAAACACTTGTAAGGAACTAGAGAGCAATATACAACATTCTTGAAAACCAAACACTTGTGTTATTTGTTCTTGTTCTATCTCTTAGTTACTTGTGTTTCTTAGATTCATTGCAACTGGTTTCTAGTTCTCCATTTGATCTATTAAGTATCTAAATCAATCTCTCCTTATTGTGTGTTGTGCTATAAGTGACCAAACCCCTCAAACGGTGTTGCAGTTCTCTTGATGGGTCTTTTTTCCTTGCACTTATCACAAGTAACCGAGTAACCCTTCTTTGGCATCTTCCTACTTTAGGAATTGTTTTGTTTAACCTAATTACCTCTCCAAATGACTTTTTCTTTTTTTTATTGGTCTTCCAACTTGTATGTGATGCTTTGGAGTAGTTAAGTTAGTATGGCATTAAGATTTTGTCCACAGTTCTTACCATTGAGTGGGTCTATGGTATTTGCATAAACGTTTCTCCAAGTTTCTAACTAATAAGCTTGATCAACCCTTTTCTTTGCAATACCAACACCAATATCATTCATAGCCATATATCAAATACATGCCACCACATGCTTGCATGGTATCCTGATCAACTCCCATTTTCTACATAAGCAACTCCTTTGGTCCATAACAAAGACACATGGGCCATGTTCAAAACACTAACCCGATTCTTAGACAACCCATTCCAAATGATAGTGTAAGGTATGGCATTGGTGTTGATTTGTTCAAATATTTTAGTAACAATAGATGTCAGAGGTCATTGAGACATTGCAATATATTGTGTACCACCATAATTCTTTTCATTATGTATTCTGATGAACCCTAGACAAGTGATGATAGGCTTGTCCCTCCCCCTTACTAGTTTCCTATTGAAGACCACACATAAACTAAATTAAGCAATACATCACATTTTTTTCTACGTGCATAGGATTAAAAATTCCATTACATTAGATATAAATTAACACTATAAGGTTAGAGTTAACTTACCACTAAAATAAGCTCTTGACTAGTGTCTTGGGGGAATTGTTTTTAACTAATCATGTGTTGTCTTATCTTATTTTAAAACTTCATTCATAACCCTATCAAATCCTTGTGTTATGGTTGAACTTGCAGACTTCCAACCAATCTCTTTCTATAATTGGCCCCTCCATTTTTGTTTCATGTTCTCATGAATATGCCAAAGACAAAATCTATGCTCAACACTTGGAAACACTTCACTTAGCAGGAATTATGCCCTACAATAAAATAAAAACAAGAGTAATTATAACATACATGAATATGTAACAAAAAAACAAGTGCATACCTTTTGTCTGTCGCTAATAAATGTAAAATTACAGTTTGATGAGAAACCAAGATTGTCTCCTAAGCACTCTAAAAACTAAGTCCATGAACTTGCACTTTCAGATTCAATGATTGAATAAGCATCGAGACAAATCCCATTGTTTATGTCCACTCCAAGTGTGGTTAAAATCTGACCTGGATAAGGCCCTTTCATGAAACAACCATCCAGTCCAGGTAACTTTCTCCCACAAATCTTAAAACCTACCTTCAAACTACCTAAGCATATGTAAATCCTTTTAAACTGCGTTGTTTGACTGCTTGGGCTACATTCTGTTTCAACATCAATCTTTATAGTTATGCCTAAACATAAGTATAAATTAGATATAGTGGTACAATAAAAATAGAAAAAATATTAATCCTTACATTTAGAATTTATATAATATAAACAGGATTAGATCTAATAAGCTCTTAATAGTAGTCCCTAAGGATTTTATATTGAGCATTATAATCTACTTGAACTATCTTTGTTGCAAGCATCTTAGCCCTAAAAATATTCTGAGACGTGACCTGAACTTGGAATTTATCTTCATCAACTCTTGTAGAGCTCTAAGTGGTATGCTAGGGTTTACTCTTATGGTTGGTTCAATCTCTTTGGCAAACCAACTTATGATGCATAACTTGACATTCTTGTTTGCAGACATTGGTGTTTATTGATTGAGTTTTAACAACCCAACCCTTCTTTTTTCCAGGTTTATTATATGTAGTAGCCAAGAGAAAATAGGTGTGGGGATCTTTCTTTTAGCTATGGACTTTATAGACCTTAGAAGTACCCACTAGCAGAGACGCTTGTTTTTTCCCTTCCTCGTTACTTTCACACCTACCTAGATTTGGATTTATTTCTAAACGCACCACACGAAATCTATCTTTATTAATCTTTGTGATATTCAATTGCATGTTTTTTTACCATGAGCCTTATATAATCTCTACTACCAAAAACTTGACTAAGATACACGGGACAATTGATAGACTATCTTGCTTTTTTCTTGTTCTTCCTAACGATACTTAGTGTAGTTTCTAATGGTGCTTCACTATCAGAACCACTTGGACTGTCAAAGTCATGAAGGACAAACTCATAATCTATTATGAAGTCAGAATCAACAATAGCTCTAAATTTAACCATATGTAAATTAACATCTTCAACCTTATTATATTTATCTATTATGAAGTTTGAATCTTCATCATCATCATCTCCAACATGCTCGACATACCCCTTAATAACTTTGTGCCTTTCAACATATTTTATTAACATAATAAAATTAGTATCATTAGCTAATGGTCTTAAACCAAAATCTAGTTCCTCACCTGGAATTCTAAATTATGGTCTTTTTACATGTTTTTTAGCATAACCAAGTTTCTCTAACATATCATGAATGATGCTAATATAGAAACAATAGGAATTAACCATGTTAATAAAATTAACCATGTTAATAAAATTAACATACAATTATAATATATTGTATCATGAATATCAATAAACTCTCCCTCATGGTGAAACTCTAGTGTGAATAACTAGGTTGTTTTAACCTAAAATGCAACATATCATGAGGTAAGATAATCGATTTGAATAAAGTTTTATGTTTTCAACAAAGATTTCATTAGTAGAAACACAAACATATCATAAATTGAAGCTATATCATAATTTTCACCAGTTTTTCGTAAAGACCACAAACAACTATCTTGAAAATCCATTGATAATGTGCTCCCCTCCTTGTTGGTCGATTGCCCTGGACAAATCATTGATATTGAAGGATTGAGCACAAACCCTAGTTGTCACTTGCTAAGGAACGATGACGATGTAGGAATTATCGATCATGATATCCATGATTGATGCATGTCTTTTAGGTTTTGGTTTTTCACATGGTTTTAGCAAAACGATTTTATTATCTCTGTAGTTAACACCCAAATTAACATGGTTAAAGAGATTGGATGATAACGACAAGTTTTTAAAAATTTATGAAGTCAAACGGTAAAAAAATTCTTTCTGGATGTAAATGGCAAAACATACCAAAACTCGAGGATGAAAATGATAATTAACTCAAAGAGAAATGACACAAATAAGCAACTAAAACAATAACTTGTAAGGTGCAACGTATTATTATTAGTTTTAAAACAAAGATCTTACACTTCATCTCTGCTTTAAGGAAGTGACAAGAAAATTAGGCAGCACAACTATTGCCATCCCACAATGAAACAATGTCACCCCTATTACAATATAGAATTTATCCCAAAATGGTAAAAAGAAAATTATTAAGAGTTGCTAGAAAGGCCACAATAAGATGATACCGAAAATGTACAATAAGTATACATATACAGAAGACAAATGCTATATAAACAACCTTATGAAGAAATAAAGACTTCTTTATTCATTTTGAACCAAGTAGTTATTGAGCATAAGGCTCATCATTAGATTATCTACACTCCTCCACTTAAGAATCAATTATGATTTATGAGAAAAAGAACATTTTCAACATATCTAAACAAACTTATTAATAAAATGTAAAGGATCCTACAAGAGACACCACAAGGATTTCTAAGGGGAGATTGGACCTAACCGTCACGGTTAGGCCTAACCATGAGATTTTGAAGCCTAACCATGACGGTTTGCCCAAGCTATGACCTCTAATAAAGAAGCACGGGTCTGAGAAAGTACACTAGCAAAAGTGCACGGATAAAGAGGCATGTGTAGAGCAGAAACCTTCACGGTTTGACCTAACCGTGATGGTTAGTATACTAGGTAATAAATGTACGAGTTAAAGTTCCTTGATTCCTAGGTACCAAACACCTTGAACCATCATAGTTTGGTGAAAATGTGACGGTTTCTACTCCAGATTTCTCTATTTACAACCATTTTCATGATTTCATGCAACCAACAATCACAAACATAATGAAAGAAAATTCATTCATTCCAAAAACACATACTTTGAAAACAATATTGGGTTCGGGAGATCATTATCAAAAGCCGAAGCTTCCAGATTTGAATGTTGAGCCACCTATCAAAGATTTAAACCAGGCTGAAGTAGTGTTTATTTTATTATAAATGCTTATTTGAAATATTTAACCATTACTTTTTTAGGAATATTATGTATACGGGACTTACCTTTCGTAGGGGGCAGCAAAAACCAACCCGTCGAACACATTTGCCGAAGATGCATACAACTCATTATTCAGACTTACGGGTTACGGTGAAGGGTACAAACATCCCCCTTACCATTCTTACGGACCTGACTCGAACCCGTACCACTCACAAACAAGCTGGATTACAAACATGCCCCAAACCCGTTCACTAACAAACAAAACTGGATTACAGACATGTCTCGAACCCATACCAGTCAGAACTAGAAATTACACATATGTGAGATACTTTTAATGGAAATTTCACAGATGAGAGTCACGGTTCGGTTCACCTGAAAGAAAATAATGGGGACACCATGCAGCACGATGGGAGATGAGGATCGGATAAGAAAGG